>JARHVA010007326.1:360000-705177 GCA_037957365.1 Torreya grandis | reverse complement strand
TCAATATTTCTTCCCATTTGAAAATATTGTGAGATTAAATAGAGGGCTAAACTTTTTTGAATATTTCTCTTAAAGCAAAAAGGAACAAAAGAGCAAAAAAAAACTCTGCCACATGCAATTATTGAAAGGGAAACACACAATTGAAAGGAAATGTGATCAAGGCACTTAGAGGAAAGCATAAAAAACTATTCTAATATGATATAATATCATATAATAACTAAAAATTATTCTAATAACAAGGCTTTAAAATGATTTCTATTGACCTGGGATGGGTAACACCTCTTCATCCAATTGGGCAATCTAAAAAGCATTATATTTTTTTGCATTTATGGATCAGATTAGGACCACTCCATAAAATATAAAACTTGGTATGGTTGTTTAGCTTGGCCTTATTTGAGTCCTAATTGAGGACTAGGTCCCCTTCTTTGAATTCCCTTATTTTGGCTCTCTTGTCAAAGGATTTCTTGACTTGAGCTTAATGTCTTCATTACAAGGTCCCTAGTTTCTTCAAGCACCATGAGCTTTTCCATCCTCACGCTCATAAGCTCACTTTCCATCAATTCAAGCTAATGGGCTACCTCTAATGTAGGCATTTTAAGAGAAATGGTTAATTTTGCTTCCCTCTTCATATACAAGGACATATGGATAATTACTAATGGTAGCTTTGGGAGTCACTCTGTCAACCCATAAGGTTGTCTTTGGCTTTCTATGCCACACTTTTTGATTTTCCTCCATGGTCTTCTTGATAATCCTTAGCAATTTTTTATTTATGCACTCTACCAATCTATTGCCTTTCGATTAGTAATTAGAGGATGTGTTGAGGTATATGCTCAACTTAAATTCCCATTCACTTATCTTAATTCCCATAAATACCAAGGCATTATCTAAAATTATAGTAGCTAAGACACCAAACATAGTTACTATGTTGTCATAAAAGTCCAATATTATTGTTTCATTGGCTTCTTTCAAGGCAATTTCTTTCACCCACCTAGTGAAGTAGTTAGTTGCAGTGAGTACCCATTAATGTCCTATAATATAATTTGGATTGATCATCTCTATGAAGTCCAACCCCCATTGCATGAAGGGTTACTCCACCTGAAATTGGGTTAAAGTGGAAGAGTTGCTAACCTTTTGCTTTCCTACAAATAGAGCACACTTTTGGCATTTTTTGACACATGCATAGGAATATTTGACAAGGCTAGGAAAATAATAACCATATCTCATTACCTTTACTACTATTATTCTTAGAACAAAACGGCCTCTTGTAGGTCCATCATGAAACTATTCCAAGAGCTTTATCATTTGATTGTCATCAATGCACCTAAGAAGTACCCCATTAAGGTCCTTTCTGAAAATAACACCATAAAATAATGCATAAGGTATGGACTAAAGCCTAAAATACCTTATTTTTTCTCTGTCCAAACCTTGGGGGCATTCTCTTGTCATTAATAAATATGTCATATCTTAGAGCCAACTATTATGAAATAGAGGTGCATCTATTTGTGATTTATCTTGTGTCACTAAAATAACTTCTTTGTCTTATTGAAGTTCATCCACCATATGATCCCACAAGCCTTTGCCTCTTACCAACTTGGCAAATTTAATATCCACATCATACTCCATGACCTTGGTAATCTAGCCTGCTCTTTTCTCATTCAAATCCTTATTGAGGACAAAGTCCCTCACTCCAAGATGAGACACCATAAGATGAACCTTACTATTGGAGAGCATTGGTCTAAACTTTTTTAGGCTCCTCAAAGCTGTAAGAACATGGTTTTTTATCAAAGTATACCTTACCTCATATCCCTCTAGCCCTTGACTAAAAAATGCAATTGGTTTCTCAAGTTATTCACCATTCTTATGCATCAACATAGTTGATATGTTTTCAATAGTGGCAAAGGTGTATAATATAAAATCCTTTGAGAAATTAGGATTCATGAGCGAGGGTGCTTAAAAAAATGGCTTGCTTGATCACCTCAAATGTTGCTCTACCTTCATTTGACCAAGAAAACACTTTGATCTTATTTAGAATGGTGGTGATGGGTTTGACCAAGTTTATAAAACTAGGTATAAACCTTCTCACAAAGTTAATCTTCCCAAGGAATCTTTGTATTACTTTTTTGTGCCTGGGTAGAGATAGTGCTAAGATAGCACTTATTTTATCAAGGTTAATGGATAGCCCTTATTTTGAAATAATGTGACCCAAAATTTCACCTTTATGAAAAAAAACACACATTTATTGGGATTAAATAGATCCCATACTCTCTACATATTTGGAAGATTAACCTTAGATGGTCCAAGTGCTCACTAGCCTTCTTGGAGAAAATATGATGTCATCCAAGTAAATTATCACCATCTAATTCAACAACCCTTGGAAATCCATGTCCACGTCTCTTTGGAAAGTTGACCCAACATTTAACAATATAAAAATCATATTTTGGTAAGCATATGTTCCCCACTTTGTGATGAAGGAAATCTTATACTAATCTTCCTCTCTCACCAGTACCTAGTTATAACCTGAATACCCATCTAAAAGGAAAAAATGTTCTGAACTAGCAACTATCTAAAAGAATTACTCCATGGATGGTAAGGGGTAGTAATATTTTAAAGATACCCTATTTAGGTCCATGAAATAAACACATAATATGATTTCCCCACTCTTCTTCCTCATAGGTACAAAATTGGCTACCCATGAGTAGTGTTTAATGGAAAGATGATCTTGGATTTAATTAACTTGGTCAATTATTTCCTCATAATATCTTCAATTTTGGGGTTTATAAGATTTTGTTTCTACCTAATAGGCTTGGCATTAGCCTCTACTTATATAGTGTGTTGGGCCAACTTGGGATCAAAGCCTCTCAGGTCACTATATTCCCAAGCAAATATGTTTGCATATTCTTTACAAAGTTTTATGAAAGTATGCCTCTCATCTTTAATGCTTACCTTCCCAAGCTTGAGGAGCTTGTCCTTGAAGATAAGGACTCTTTCATAGTTTTCTTAATTGGTTGAAATCATTGCCTTATCTTTTCTCATATGATCTCCCTTATGGAAAAGAACTTCAAGGGTGATAAGCCCTTTAGAAATCTTATTGGATCTCAATCAAACTATTTTCTCTTTATATTGATGTTGAAACTTTTCTTGGTTCATTGAAGAGAATTATTCTTCCTACTACAAGAAACATGCAATTTGCTTGTCATTCTTAAAGACCTACTAATGAACTTCATTATCTAGAATTGATAGCCTTACTACCACTTTGACATGTGGCTACACCTTGGTCCTTTTTAACTCATTGGGGATATCAAATTGAGCTACCATAACTGCTAATCTATCAGCATGTCCATTCTGGTTTCTTGGTATTGCTTAGATGTTAAAGGCCTCAAAATCATTAATTAGGTCTCACACTCTATGTTTATAAGACTTCATTAAGGGATTCTTGGTGATATTCTGGCCTCTAACTTGGTGTACAATCAACTTATTTTCCTCATAAACTTGTATTTGCTTAATTCCTCTATTATTAGCCCATTAAAGGTCATGGATAAGGCCCTCATATTCTACTATGTTGTAAGATAAACTTAATTAAAACCTATAAGAAGATAAATACTTGTCATTAGAGGGGGATATTAGTATTGTACCGACACCCACTCCATGTTTACTCCTTAAACCATCAAAGAACAATTTCCATAAGCCACTGGGATCTTCTTGAGGTCTAATGAGGGATGGCATGGATTGATTCTCTTCATGTAAGTATTATACACCCATGTCTCTCTCTTCAACTCCTTTCAAGGGATCAACCAAATGATTGTCATTTTATATCTCATCCAAGAACATATCAAGTATCTCCTCAGGATGAGTGTTTAATTATTGACCCACCACATATTCATCCTCATCAAGGATGGTGCAATTGAGGTTTATGCTATCTATACCATAAGGCTCTATGTGGAATTATGTAATGGGATCAACCTTAATAGACACCTTGGTCCCATATCTTATTCTAAATTCCATGTATGACCAATCTATTTCAAGATATCCTCCATTATTTGTAGTGAAATCTCTAGATAATGATAGTGAAAAATGAGGAGGTACATCAAAGGATCAATACATCTTAAACCACTGAGACACTAGGATAAGCATACAAGGTTAGGTTGAGGTCCTTGATGATACCAGATGGCTTGGTATAATAATCATGAAGTTGTATAACTCCTTTAGACTAGGGTTCGTACTTTAAACTAAGTTGGTTTGCTATAGACTTTGGCATTACTGAGGTGCTAGCCCCACTATCTACCAAGAAATTATGCACTAAAGAGTAACTAATGAATACTAAAATGTAGAAGGGAGAGGTTTGACCACATTACCCAGTTGAGACCTTTCATTTGGTCCTTTGGTTGTATTATTGAGAACCACATTTTTCTTAATTGGTGGTTTCTTAGAAACATTGATTCTTAACATCCCTTCTTGGAGAATGTCTACCTGACCAAGCATGGAGAGCATATCCCACATTGGCACACTCACATTGGACCTTTCATTTGTTCCACAATGTTGATGGGTGAACCACTAACCTCTAGTTGTGCTTTGGGAGCCACAACTACACCTTGAGTTTATGAGTTTTGGGGATAAAAAACATTCCCCTGATTTTGATTCTTTAGAGCTATTAGAACCCTTGGAATAGCATCAAATCCATTTTACTTTGATATTTAAGTAGTAATGGTAGGAGGCTCTTTTAATGATTCATGGTTACCATCCATGTTCCTTCTTTTAAAACTTATATTTGCTGCCACTGGAATGTATGCTTGGCTAGAACTAGCCTATTGATTGAGTACATAACATTATTCTTGCTCATAATTCACAATTGTATCACCCAATTAGATTAGTCCTTGATTAGGGTTTTGACCTTGTTAATGCTCTTCTAGTTTTTTCATCATGGGCACCTCTATGTTCTAATACATAAGAGCTTGATTGTACCCATAATTAGCAACCTACCACCATTGGTCATTGAAAGCTTGAGTGAAATCAGTGCTTGGGATAATGGATTTCCCAAAATATTGATTCCAAGGCATGTTTCCCTCAGCTTCTTTAGAAACATTATTTTGAAAAGGGACCAAAGTGTTGGAAGTGCTTACAATATTTGGATTATAGTTGCTCTACAAATTATATTTAAGTTGCTCTTGTCTTTGGTTTTGACTTTGGCCTTGGCCTTAGAAGATTACTTTGTAGGGTGACTTATTTTCTTGATAATATTGTTACTCAAGTTGATATGAGGCTTGGTAAGGCCTATTGAAAGATTTATGCCTCTTAACATTCACTGGCTCATTTCCCAAAGATTGGAACATGCTCTTAATCTCTTAAAAGTTATTTTGTTCTTGGGAATAAATAGATTGACTAGTACAAGCCTTTTCTTGATTAGGTGAGGGTATAAAATCAATTATAGGAATATGATGAATGACATCAAGGGGAAGAATATAAATAGGGGATGGTCTGCTCTGAGGGAACAAATGCATTAGTGGTCTAGGTTTAAGCTTGTCATCCTACACTAGACAATTTTTTGCTTTGATTGACACCTCATATGCATTTGGAAGTGTGTTCCCTCCCATAGACTAGATCATTACTATAATGTCACTATTAAGGGCTTTAAAATAGTATAGGAAGGAAAAGTTATGGGTAGGCCTAACAGATATTGGGATTTTATCCAAATTTTTATGGAACCTTATATTGAAGTCTTGCATGACTTCATGAGGGGCTCTTTTTATTTGGTTAATTGATCTACAAGTGACAAATGGTCACTTTTATCTTCAAATATTTTACACAACGCATCCCCTAATTGATCCCATGATGTAATAGAGTTAAAAATAAGGCTTCTATACCATCTAGGGCTTTACCTTTGAAGGATATGGATAATAATCTAATTGCTACATTTTCCTCATTAATATCATGAATGTTACAGAAGTTGGATATATCCATGAGGTGTTTAAAAGGGGTTTTAGCTTGGTCTCTAGTAAAACAAGGGATCTTTTAAGAGCTACTACTAGAATAGGATCATATTAAGGGATTTCTATAGGACTTTGACCATTAAAGGCCACAAATGGATAAACTCTAGGGTTTCCATGACAATGAAAGGGTTTAACAAAGATCTTCTTGCAAGGGTAGGGCTTGAAAATGACTTAGGAACAAAGTTTCATTTATATGGGTGTGTATTATCAAACCTTAAACTTTTGACTAAATTTAAAGTTAATTAAACAAATTCAAAGGGAATGCCTTTATAATTTGACCTTTTAGTCACCTTTAGCATGAGATATAATCACTTCTCTATTACCAAAAAGTTGAATCTTCTTTTGGAGTTGTCAGATGTTGTTGCTTGGAAGATAGCATTGTTACAAATTGGTCAAACCAACATCAAGCTTTAACCTATCTCATTTGAAATAAATGTCGCACCGAGCATGCTAGAAACTATTATATCATCAATTTTCACCCTTGGATAGGGTTCTACAGGATCTCTCCAATTGAGCTACAATATTTAAATAACCATAGGCTATGGGTCACCTATGGTGGGGTTGGACCTCTAGATAAGGTTGGATTCCTCTTGATGGATCACCTATACCAATTTTTTCACTGAGAAAGGGTTTATAGAATGGGTAAAGGGATCCCAAGAAGGATAAAAGGATAATTCACCAAATCAAATGAAAACTCACACAAGAATTAAATATACACTAAAGAAGCATAAGATAACACTAGCTCACACAATCTCAAAATCTAGATAATTACATAAGTATTTCATATACTAGGTTCAATAAACAATGAACGAAGTTAAGATGGGTTCTAAGACTCACACCAAGCTTAAATTAATGGGAAAAAAACACAAATGCAAACCTAAAATCAACTAGAAAACACCCTAAAATAGTCAAGAAAGAAGGATAATGGGCATGGATGATTCTGCTTCACAATGCCATCATGCACAGGCTTACTAAAAATAGTTCAAATGCAAGAGATAGGTAAGGTAAATATTTATTAGCTTCAATAAGTCTTTCATACAAGTTTTGATAGGTTCTAGCCTTATCAAATGAGAGTCTCTACTTTACCAAAATTGAGAGAGGGTTCTTATCAAAAGTGAGAGAGACCTTCTTTCTAAAAATTAAGAGAGAGCTTACAAATGAATGTAATGGGTAATATATGAGAAAGGTAGAGAGAAGAGGTAACATAAGTATATAAGTCATTAATTGAGCTACCACCTTTCAATGAGTTTCCAAAGGTGGTGAGTCATGATCCTACTTATGAATGAAAACCCTTAGGCACCCCTAAAAATCTATTAAATGCTATAGCACTTTCTCTAACCACTAGATCTCCATATTAAGAATCTATGCCATCTCTACTTCATTCATTATGAGTTCAAGGTCCTTATATCCATGGACTTGATAGAGCCATGCCTAAGCCTACTTTTAGTGACTATAAGTACCTATTTATCATGATCATGTCAATAGAAGAGATACCTCTCCATGATTACACATCTGCCCCTACTCTAACCTAAATATAGATCTTTAATATATATTCAAAAACTAATCTAAATTATTGGTTTTCATATAATCAGTATATTGATGAGATCTGTATATGTTTAGTCTTGATTTAGAAACAACTAGTCCATCTTTGATCTCTGTATTAGGCCCCAAAATACCTATTCTACCCCTACTGAGATCCTAAAAAATCCACTTTGGTTCAACTTGGATCATATTTTGACCTCCATTAAAAGTATCATAACCTCAAATTATGATACCTTTGACCTTCATTATTGGTCATTGATCTTGATATGGGCTTCCCATATTGTGCCAATTATCATCTCCTCATTTACTCCATAGGATCTCATTGACTCTTTGCCCTCTTACACACCATATATCTTCTTTTGTATGATTAAACATGAGACATAGATATTCTAATAGATTAACATGATTGAGGCATTTGTTACTTACATATTCACCTCCTTTGACTTTTTACTCATTGTTGATCTAATCTATACATTGATATAATTGGACACAATAACTCTATCATTCAATGCATGCTATTAGATATTTTTCAAGACACTTGAGATCTTTCCACTTATTAGCTTCTTTTTTATGCTAACCTTTTGACTTGGTGCTCATTGTTGATCTACTTTGCATGATCAAATATGTGCCATTGGATCTTCGAGACCCACTGACATTTGTCAAATTAATGATTTCCATTGGATATTTAACTTATCTCCTAATATTTTTACACTTCTCACTCTCACATTAAACCTTTGGATATTTTAATTCCAATGGCTACTTCAGAGAGCTTCAACTTGATGTCCCCATGCACATGTCACTTTGCAAGTCTAACTTTAAAGCTTTATAACTTGAGATAGATAACTCATCAAGTTATGAAATTGTAGAGGATGATCCAAACATGAATAAATTCAGGTCCATGTGGTCTTTTTTCCTTAAAATTCTTTATAAGCATACTCATTAAATTCACAATCAAGCTGACTAGTCTATTTTTGTACAGTGTTCTCAAGACAATCTAGCTCTTCTAGACTTATGCTTAAACTATTGTCTCTTTTAGAAGGCTCTAAGATAATTTTAAGACTTTTTGAAACCTGATTCATGCTCTTGAATTCTTGAAACACCATGAAAACCTAATAGATATTCATCCCTTGCAACTTTAGACCTATTTCAAGACTTACTTCTCAAAGATCAATAAAACACACTTTAAGATTGCTTAAAGTGTTTCAAAATATTTATGAGTGAATTTTGATATTTAGACCATAAATTCCATCCATAACTCTATTCATCTATTCAAACCATTTCTAGGTAAAATATCCTTATGTGGGCTAAATTTTTCAAATAGATCCCAATCCCTGTGTGGTAGCATAGCCAATGAGTAGTACTCCTTATACTTACCAACCTCATAAAAGTGTTTGTAGTTTACATAGAATATTATCTCAATCATGAGTTGAGAGCCATGAAATTATCACATATTATTATGCATATCTTCATCTATCCCCTACCATAGTTGGTATGTGATTTATTGTTCTACCATTTTGTCAGGCACATATTTGGGGAGGCATAGGGGTACCATCTTATGGCATGTGACCATAATCTTAGTGTGTTATGGGTATAACCAATAATATTTCCTAATAATTAATGTATCTAAAATTTTTTTGAGACTCATGAATGGCCATACATACCTGGGGGTATACATCTTGTGCAATGCATATGATGTTTTGGGTGTATATGTATATGTGCATGAAGGAATATAAATCACATATATGATTTTTGATAAAGTCTAGAGTTGGACTCAATATTAACCCATTGTGAACATAAATTGTGTCCATCACAACATAAATAAGATATGACATCATACATAAATGTCATCCCTAGAGCTTGTTATCTTTTTGCAATACATCTTCCCATAGCCTTGCTCTAATTACTTCACCCAGAGTGAATGCCAACTCTAAGGTCATCAATAAGTCCAAAAATGGAACCCACTCAATGTGAAGTAATTTTATGTTGGGGTAAACATATAACCTATTCAAGAGGTTCATCCCAATATGGATTCCCATTCTAAACTTGGTCACAAGAACCAGTTGCTTCTCCTTCAGATTGATGGTCTTCTTGAGAACCATCTAGTTGTTTAATGTTTTATCAATTAACTTTTTCATCTTCTATGACACTGCCCTATGTATATTTTATGTAGTGTTTATGATGGGGAGAGATAAGTACCTTTGAAATATATTCCTTGAGATTCATGATATGACTATCTTGTGCTCCAAATGGTGCAAGAATGCACCTCTAGTTACTTTCCCAATGATGAACAAGTCTCATAGGAATTCAATGTCTAGAATGACCTTCAAATTTATTTATTTTAAGTGTAATCCTTCGTGTTTGAAGTGGATGATGTCTACAGATAATTATCATTGGGATGGAATCAAATTTTCTTCATGGGTGTGCATGTCATCCTAGTGAATCACCTCTCATAATTTTTGAATAATTATTATAGTCATTGTTTAATAATATAGGGTCAAAAACTATATCCTTGTACTCAGTTGAATATTTGATAGAAAATATTGACTAGGGTAGGATTATTTGGAATTTCTTAAATGAGGATGTCATTGTTAATACACTATGCTGACAATGTTATAGTTTCTAATTTAGTAGCTTGGCTCTTTTAGATGCACTATATGCTCAAAATATTGGTATCTAGGTCTTGTTAGTAGGAAAGTAAGTGATTTTTAAGTTGGATTATGATCAATGAGCACATTATTTACCTTTAATGATTTGATATAGCTTTGAGATTCAATTTTAATTCATGTGCCATTAATTTTCAATGTCTATAACTTTGATTTATTTGTTTAATTCAAACCTTGCCACTTCATTTGGTGGGTATGCTACATAATCATTGTTGATTCTTAATAGGAGTTCCATGTCATTATCTATTGAAAAGTGTTATTTCATCACTTCTTTCACTTTAGTTTACTATGCCATAGGGGCTCTCGGTAGTTGGCATCTGGGTTATAGTGTTAAAATAATATTTGCCTGGTGTAAAAATATCTTACACAAAAGTTCTGAACACTTTTACCAAAGACCAAAATGAGTTGAACATAAGTTCTAAATAATTTCACCAAATACCAAATCCTCCAAACACTTTCATCGAAGACCAAAAATGCCAAAAAATAGTTTAAACACTTCCTCTAAACACTTTCACCAAACAAATGTTTCAAATAAGAGTCCTAAATAACTTTCAAGAAGACCAATTTTTTGCCAAGTAATTTCACCGAATATTTCTTCCAAACAAATTATCTAAAGACTAAAATGAGCCAAGTGTAAAACTTTAAAAAACCTAGTTCCTAAAGATTAAAAGGTGAAGACTTAATATATGGTGAATAAAGTTTGGAAGGCCCAATATGCAAACAAAAAATACAAATAATTTTCTTGAAAAAACCTACAAATAAAAACTCCAAAGAGTAACTTCATGTCAAGGTTTATATAGGTTCAAAGTGATGAAAACTTATAAATATAGGATTTTGAGCAAAAGTTTCAAAGAATTTCATTGAAGACCAAAATGAGTTGAGACTTATATATACACAAGCTTTGAATAACATTAGTAGGTTAGTCAACATAAATAAAACATGTTCATATGTTTGATGAATATCGAAGTTAGTATAATATATAAATCTCTTGCTTTAGAAGACTTCCAAAATGCATCTAAACCTTTTCTTAAGTATAGTGGGTCCCTATTCTAAAAAACTAATGGGAGTATGTTGGGTACAACAAGTTATTAAAAAATAAATATGTCAAATCCCTTTGTGACCAATTTCACATCAAACATAAGTCATCCATGCCTTATTACCCCTGTATACACATAATATTTTAAACTTTTATCAAATACTGACACTTTACATCTTGCAAGAACCCATCACAACTCAATCTCTCTGAGTGCATGCCTTAAGGGATACACTAGGAAAGGGGTGGGTATACCTTTGGTGCTTTTTAGGATTGTTTTCCATTATTTCCACATTATTCCCAATCCATTCAGCTCCTAAAACCTTTCCCTAAACTATTCCTCCTCCCTTGCACATTCCTCTAGTCTTTTCCTCTTTCTATCCTTCTTTTCCTTGTTTTGCACCCTTTTTACCTTTTCGATACAATAGGTTGACCTAATGTATTATAGGGTCATTTTAGCTCTTTTGAGTTATTTATATCCCAACCAACCTAACACAAATTTTAGGCATTATCTCGAGAATGTAATAGGTCAACCCAGTCTACCTAGCATAGCTGACATGTCCAAATAATTTTTGGGTGAGATACTCCTATATATACAAGGTCATTTTGATCATTATTAATAATATACAATAAAGATTTATTTTTCACTCATGATTCTTCACAATTTACTCTTCCACCATTCTACCTGAGGAGTCTTAGCTTAGGTTTTTTATTTGGAGAATCTAGTCTTGTGAATAGGTCTTAGATGCTTTGGCCTAACAAAGTGATCCTTATGAACCATAACAACCTCTTGCAAAGCCCTATTGTCCAAGAGAGAGATTGAATCATGAAAGGTTCACATTTAGGTAAGTATATTCTAAATTTGTTCTCCTCTCTTTTAGTAGATAAAAGTATCATAAGTGTTGGCTCGAATAATATTACTCTTCATATTTTATGTATTAGGGTGTTACTCACACTTACTTTATTTGAAGTTACCTATACATATTTGATTGTTTTATATCTAACCCCTCACTTTGTGCCATAAGATTTGGTGTGCACTAGATTAGTTTATTTTTCTTGTTATTATAATAGTTTACTTTCTTGTTTGTTACATAAGTGAACATCAAATCATAGGACTCTTTTAGGGTTATTGTGTGATTGTGTTAGAATGTAGGCTTTGGAACCCTTCCTAGCATGATGTGTTGTGATAAATTATATAATTGATCCCCTAATCAAGTCTAATAGATACCCATATTGTTCATGCTCCCACTTAACAAGTGTAAGCCCAATCAAAAGTGTAGGTATACTCTATCTTATCTGATCTAGGATTAATTAATTATACATCATGCATTTTCAATTGCATACATTCTGGTGAACCTGATGTGAATAAAATCCTTGTTATATTTGTTCACTTTTATTTTATTTATTTTGTTACTTTGTCATCATTTCTATCATATATTTTGACATACTAGTTTGATTCTATCGACCTAGTTTTATTTTTCTTTATGCACAATAACAGGCAACTAGATCAACTAATTTGACCTAGTACAAGCTTTTAGCACTTTTTAGAATACTAGTTTAGCCTACTAGGTCAACCTAGTTGACCTAGTGTATTTCCAATCACTTTGTAGTAGTCTCTATACAACCTGATCAATCAACTCAAACTTTTAGAAATTCTAGTTTCTAGACTTTCAAATCATCCTACTAGGTCAACCAACTCAACTTAGTACATTTACAAACTTCCAATCCAACCAACTAGGTCGACCAGGTTAACCTAGTGCATTTTCAACACTTTCATTAGATTTTTGTATTGCTTCATCAACCAACTTGACCTAGTTTGTAGGTTTTAAATCAATAAATTCTATCTCTGAACCATTAAGGTGAGTTTATATTCTTTTGTATCTCTTTATTTTCATACTTTCCTTTCAAGTTTGTAACCTTCAAAACCACCTCTACATAGCCAACTAGATCAACCTGGTTGACAATATTACTAGCTCGACACTCTTGACCTAGTTCTATTTGTTGTGCATATAGTGTTTTCACTATACCTTGTTTCAAAGTTATAACTCACTTTATATGCTAATCACATCTTTCATTTCAATTGTTTGCATGCTTAGAATAATTCACATAGTCCAATTAGGAGGGTTTTAAGTAAATGCTTAGTTGCACTATTTCTATTTTATGCACACATAACCAAATCACTAAAACATCAAAAAGCATTTTAACATTTGACTACCCAAGCCAACCTACTTGGATTTCATCACCAAGGGGGAAGCTGACTTGATACTCTGGTCAAGTATAAAGCATGGTTAATAGTATATTTTGGCTAAACACCTAACACTCTTAACATTACAGTGTGTGAAGTGAGGGGGTAGTCCCCAATACCAAGTCTGTATCATTTCCCTATAGTCCCTTTCATCCTAAACTCACCTAAAACAATCCATAGATTGATATTTAGTACCTTATTTACAATAAAATTTCTATCAGTTAAAATCATTCTTCATAATCTAAAATTTTAGGTTGACCAATTATCTATCTTTACTTTCCAAGTTGTTTGCTTACTCTTTGCTCAAATTATGTGTGCAAGAACTTACACTAGATAATATTGGTGCAAGATTTTTTTTGCTTTATGTGCTTTAATTGGATTGACTAACATCAATCTAATTGATTGTTTTTTTACTTTTAGCATTTACTTTCTTGGATTAGCTACAAATTATCTTGTTTTATTTCCTATCTTACTATCAATCCTTTATTTTCCCTGTCCACTGTATTAGGTTGATTTGGTCAACCTAGTGTTATCTTAGACCCTTTTTTTTCTTTTCCATTGTACTAGGTCAATTTGGTTGACCTAATGTTATCTCAGACCCCATTTTCTACCCCTATTCACTAAACTAGGTTGACCTAGTCGACTTAGTACAATCTATAAGTCCTATTTTTATAATAGGTCAACTTGATCAACCTAGTTCTATTTCTTACTATCCATATTTATCAACCTAATTCTCCATCTCTTTCATTTTTCATTCTATTAATTTCCTTTTAATCATAATGAGGTCTCCTATCAAAATCTTTTTGGATAGTCTTAATCCATTTAAATCTTATATGGGATGTTCATTTCTCCCTTTCTTTTATTCCCAAGAGGACCATCACTCTTGGGTTACCTCTTCTCCTCCATCTTCAAATTGTCACATGGTTCAAATAACACCTCAAAATGAAGTTGATGGATCCAATCCTTTTTACACCTATCATGAAACTTCTCAAAATCTTTAAACCAATGTAGGAGTGATTGACACAAGTTTACTTAACAATCACACTAACAATAATTTTTCTAACAATCCTCCCCCCAAAACCAATTTATGGAGTGCTCCTTCTAACACTAATTCACTGCATGATATAACCCAACTATTAGCTCAAGTAATTCAATAAATGAACATTATGCAAAACTCTAATACCAATTAGATGATGTAACTTCAGCAACACTTAATTAATGTAACTAATCAACCTCCAATCATGCATCCTCAAGCTAATCCTAAAAAAATCCTCCACCTCTTAGACATGCCTCAGGTAATGTTATTCCTTAACCAATAATGAATAATAAGATGCTTCAAACCATTCAAAATTAGCCTTTAGCTCCCTTCATTGTAGTTATTGACATTGGTAACATATAACCAACTATCAAATATGATGGGACTAGAGACCCCACCTCATTTCTTAAAACCTTTCGTATTCTCTACAGAGAATGGATCCAAACTAATAAATTTGCTGCTATTAAACTCTTAGTTAAAACTTTTACTAGTGATGAATTAGAATGTTATAATCAATTACCTCAACATTCTATTTAGAAACTTAAATATTTGGTCAATCCTTTAGTTAAAGAATTTCAAAATAATGATCTTCCTAAAAATTGTCTTAGTCTTTTCATAAATGATAAGAAAACTCCTAATGAATCAAATCATGACTTTATTAAAATATGGAAATACCTAGCTCATAAAGTTGATCATAATATGTCTGATGATAACTTATTCAAACTCTTTACCATTTCTTTAACTTCCACTCTTCAATACAAGGTTCGAACCTTTGTTCCTCAAGCTCTTAACAAAGCTAAATGACAAGAATTTATAATGAACCAATTTGAACCTAATTCTAAGCTTCTTACAAGATCTTTACAAACATCTAATGCTATCACTAGTAACACTTCTCAAGTCAAATCAGGAGTTGCCAAAAATTACATTCCTTTACCATCTCACATACCTCTTTTGGTACATCAAATGAGACTCAAAACCTTTCATATGTCCTAATGATCATCCTAAGTGGTATGATCCTAATCTCTTTCATGGTTTCATGTTAACATTGGACATTCTCACAAATCTTATAGAGGGATTTCTAAATGTGCTACTTCTTACATGCTTGGTGATTCATTCGACCATGAAACCATGATCAAACATCATCATCAAGAGTACACTAATGCTTCTTAAAAATGACAAGCCTCTAAATCTTCTACATCTAATAACCAAAAATCTTCTTCTCATAATCAATAAACTTATAAGGATGTTTGTGAAATTGATTCTGATTATGATCAATACTTTAAAAACTCCCAATATGTCAATATGGCTAAAGATAACTATCATTGAAAACTTGCCCATAAATATCATGTTACCAAGCCTAAGAAAAATTCTTTGGAGGAACAATTGCTTAAAGATACCACCACCATAAATATTGAATCAGAAGCACCTGAGGAATAACTTCCTCTTTCTAATCCTCCAACCACATCTATTCCTCCAAATTATAATGTGTCTTCTAAACCTCATGGTTCTTTTTCTCAATATCATTGGAATTTTCTTGAAGAAATTCAATCTATGCCCTAAAAGATTCCTCTTATAGATTTGGTTCAAAATTCACCTTATCATTGAAAATTCTTTATATAACAACTCGTAGAGATTGAAGATCCATCTTCCATAGAGGAAGAACCACCTTATATTGATTCTCAACTAGCTAACATTAATACCATTGAATCTATGTGTCCTTCAAAACCTTCCATTGAATTCCTTGAAGAAGACATGATTAATGATGAAATCCTCTTTTGTGTCAATGATCCACCTCTCTTCATAAAAATAGCCATTAATATATCTCTGATTTGAAAATGTATAGTTGACGAAAGTTTTGGTATTAATGTAACCTCTTTATGGCTTATAAAATAACTTGGTTATAATAAAAGTCATCTTAAACATACATGTCTTACTTGTCATGGTTTTGACAAGACTAATCAAAAGCCACTTGGTTATATATAGCTTCCCTTAACCATTTTTCCTAAAACCATTTAGAACAAACTCATGATTCTTGACCTTCCTTTATCTTATAACATACTCCTTGGTCATCCATGGACTCATCAAATGAGAGCCATTGCTTCTTCTAATATTAAATGCATTAAATTTATCCATAACAAAAAATGCTATAAATATGAAGTCAATCCCAACCCATAGACTATACAATTACCTAGTCCTAAATCATAATATCATATTCTTATGATCCCTAAAATTAATAATTCTCCTTTACTTAAGTTCATCAATATGAATCCTAATTTACAAGTTACTCTTGCAGATTTTTATGATGATGAACCCAATAAATTATAGCATACTTGTAACACCACCAAATTACTTCCATATGTTTCAAAATGGCTTCCTCCTCTTTTACCTAGGGATCATACCATTCCTCTCATAGATGAGATTACTAATTTCCCCCCTCCATGTAATGCTCAAGAGCCATATTTACCTAAATATGCTTTTACTTTTAATAATTTAGGAGTGGTTAAATTATTCTAAGATCCTCTCACCATGTCTCCTAGAACATTTAGTAATCTTAGGATTTCACCTTCCGAAGATCCTCCTAAATCCCAAGCGTATACAATTTTTCCTACATATAATGAAAACTATATCATGGCCTAAGATTAATCAAGAGACTTAGATGTCTTACATTATCAAAATAACTTAGCCCAAATTCATGTTTTCAATCGAGATGTGCATATCATTTCTATAGCTAAACACTTAGAATTTGAGGGTTATGTACTTCCTACTAATCCTCTTATTATCCATTTCCCTTGGGTGGTAGAACAATTTACACCTTCCAAACCTTCGAAATCATCTCCACCTTCTCTATTCCTTTAGATCCTCCCAAAAAATCTACTCCATCTACTTCTTTTACTCCTACAATCAGACTTGATGCCAAGGCAGTCAATGTCCATCAAATACATTTTGAATATGATCGTCATGGTAACCAAATTCTATATCTAGAAGTATATGTTGAGTATTATGGTCATCTCCCTACTTTGCCTAGTGATGAAGCTATTCTTGAATTACTTTATGCTCAAGAACCTCAACTCCCCTAACAACATCATAAACTTGGACATTTTAAAACTAAAACTCCTCGCTTCAACAACTTTATCACTAGCATTGATCCTAAAACTAACCCAATTTCCTCCTTACCTAATACACCATACCAATTTCAATATTTTAATGCCATACTTATTGAATAAATAACTTGTATTGATATGGTATTCCCTCATGCACTCAACTGATCATAATTTCCAAAGAACTTCACCTTCTAAACATGATAATTTAAGCTTATTTTTTATAAGTATCAAGAGGCATTCGCATGGTCTTACCAATACATGCATAGCATTGAACCTAGCATAGTGGTCCATAACATCATTACCTATCCTGATACCAAACTTGTGTGTCAGAAGTAACACAAATTTACTCATGAAGTTACCAACTTATGCTATAAATAAATCATCAAACTAAGTGATGCTAAATTTATTAAACCTATGGATTATTATGAATGGGTTTCTAATATTGTTCCTATTCAAAAAAAGGTCACTATGGTCATTCATATTTGCATTGATTTCTGCAATCTTAATCTTTCTTATCCTAAAGACAACTTTTCTTTGCCTTCAATAGATGTTATTGTCAATTCCACGGTTGGATATGAAATGTTATCTCTTATGGATGGCTTTTTGAGATACAATCAGATTCATATAGCTCCCAAGGACCAACATAAGACTACTTTTGCCATGGAATTGGGCACCTATTGTTATGTAAAAATGCCCTTTGGTCTCAAAAATGTTGGGGCAACTTACCAACATGAAATGACTCATATCTTTCATGACCTCATCCATAAAATTGTCAAAACATATGTGGATGATCTTATCACTAAATCCAAGCATCATAAAAATCACCTTTATAAACTTGCCATCATATTTGACCATCTTTTTAAATATAATGTCTAACTTAATCCTTTCAAATGTGCTTTTAGAGTTACATCTAGAGAATTTTTAGGATTTTTAGTCTCTCTCTATGGCATAGATGTTGATGTATCCAACATTAATGTTATTATTAACATGCCCATTCATCATTCTATTCTTGATATTTATACCTGCTTAGGTAAACTTGGGGTAATTAGATGATTCATTCCTGATATGGCTTATCAAATTCACTCTATTAATTCCCTTCTTAAGAAAGGTATAGCCTTGGAATGGACAAATCCATGTCAAAAAGCATTTGATAATATGAAAGAGTCATTGCTTCATCTACCTACACTTCATCCTCCTTCTAATGATAAACCTTTAATTTTTTATACTTATTCCACACCTATTTTAGTTGGGGCAATGCTTTCCCAATAGGATGATAAGGGAAAGGAGTATGCCATCCACTATAATCGAGGCCTCATCAATTATGAAGCATGTTATACTAAAATTAAACATGATTGCCTTGCTATCTATTTTGCCATTGAAAAGCTTTGTCACTACATGCTTTACCAAACCACCTATGTCATCATTCATTCTGACCCCCTTCATCATTTTTTCTCCAAATAATTTATTTTAAGAGATAGAATTGGCAAGTGGATGGTTTTATTAATATAATTTGATCTTTGTATTATCATGTAAAATTGAGAGTTGCTCTTGATTTAGACATACAATAATTTCATGCCTTGGGTGATTATCAACTCATTTACCATCAATTTATTGGTTCCTATCAATGTAAAAGTGAAAACCTTATCGCCTATCATCAAATTACAATCTATCTTGCCAAGGATTTTATCTCTTTTACAATTGAGGCTATTCCTAGAGATCAAAATTTCATTGTTGATTATTTTTCCTCTTCAACATCTTTTTTCATCCACATCAAGTTATTTCATATCCTTCTTTTATCATACAAATAATCAAAAACCCATCATCTACTCACCCTCTTGATTCACTTATTTTCCACATCAAAGCTGTCACCATCTGATAATGCCCGTGGTATCAAGATATCATCCAATTATTAGAATATCAAACTTATCCTCCTAACTAAGATTCATGTGAAAAGACATGTCTTCACAAAAAAAAATTCAAGTACATGTTTATACATAACATCCTTTATTATCATAATTCCAAAGGTACCTTAGTCTATTATGTCATGCAAGATGAGGTCCCTCCTCTACTTGAACAAGAACATGAGTGCATTTACGGTGGTCATTGTAGCAGACATGCTACAGCTCACAAATGCCTACGTATGGGTTACTATTGGCCTAATCTAGAAAAGGATGCTAATGAATATGCTAAAACATATAATCCTTGTTAGCTTCATAATGATTGCATTTATTCACCACTATCTAAAATTCAAACCATTGAATGTCCTTGGCCATTTTCCATATGGGGATTTGATCTCATTGGTAAACTTCCTCATTCCCAAGATGGGCACATCTTTATTATCACCGCTACTAAGTACTTTACCAAGTGGGTTGAAGCCATGCCCCTTGTTAATGTTATCATTCCTACCATTTCCAAGTTCATTCTTAACCAAATCATTTTCCATTTTTGTGTTCTTCACACCATCATTTCTAAAAATGGTGGTAATTTTAAAAATAAACATGTTAAACAACTTTTCACCAAATTTAAAATTAATCACAAATTTTCCACTCTTATCATCCATAATGAAATGGTCAATTTGAGGCCACTAATAAGATTCTCGATAAAATCCTTCAAAATATAATTCATAATACCTACATGGACTGGCATATTCATCTATATCCTACACTTTAGGCCTATCAGACTAGCATTCATACTACCACTAGGGCAACTCCATTTTCTCTAGTGTATGGTTTTGAGTCAGTTTTTCCTCTTCAATTTGAGCTTCTTTCTCTTCTTATATCTCTTCATGGCATCATTCCCAATGAGGAATTTTGTGAATCTTGTCTTCATTCTCTTGATCTAATTGATGAATGTCACCTCTTTGCCTTACAACATAATCATCAATATAAAGCTCACATTGCCCGACAACATAACAAATGTGTCAAAATCTGCACATTTAATGTTGGTGATCTTATCCTTAAATTAGACTACACTCATGACAAAGAAGGAAAGTATGCCCAAAAATGGTGGGGCCCATATTTAGTTAAATATATTCTTGGTCTAAGTACTTATCGCCTTAAAACTAATGAAGGCCATGTTTTCAAAGAACCCACCAATGCTCAATTCCTAAAAAACTACTTTACCTAATCATTTCCTTCTTATTATGCTTTATATATATATATCTAATAATTTTTATAGGTTACTTAAGTATAGGTCTCTCCCTCTGTAGTAGTTCCCTCTTGTTCAAAAACCTTTAGTCTTCCCTTTTTGGCCTTTTGATTTCTTGATATACCATAATCTTCCTTATTTTCTCACATTTTATCTTATTTTTCATTCTTCTTTTTGCTTGATAATTTTGATTTAACACCTCTTGGGATTTTATTTTGTGAGTTTTTTTATAATAGCATGGATAGGACTCAACATCCCTCACAAAATTTCCATCTTTTACTTATCTTCCTTCTCTTCTTGCTACTTGCCAATGTTGTTTTGACATCCTTTGGGTTTTTCTTTTATGAGGTGATTTGTACAAAGGCTCCCTCGCTTTTTATTTTCTCTTACTTATTAGCACCCTTGTGCATCTTTTTTTTATGAGTTTATTTGTAAGACCATGGATAGGACCCAACCTTCCTCATAAAATTACCATTATTTTCTTGTTCTTGATCCTTGTTCTTAAACTTTAGCTTTTGCTTCTTTTCATAGATGGAATTTACAAACAGTCTATGTTAGCATTTTTTATTCCATTTCCATCTCTCTTATGATAAATAATCACCTTTGTTGTCATTGTATCCTTATTTTTACCCTTTATCATATTTTTTGCAATTTGAAGGAATTTAAATTGTTCTATGTGTCATTCCTCTTGATTTCCCTTTTTTTCATCTCTGCATTGGATACAATAAGCTCAAAGTCAAGATAGCACTTTTATTTCACTTGGATTTATGAGACTTTTAGACCCCATGCTCTTTGAAGTTTCTCTCTCTTAGAAACCTTGTCCCAAAGTTTTCAAATGAAAGTAATCTTTAGCACCTATGTTTGGCTTTCAAATCTATATGGAGGAGGAATAGAACAAGCCATCAAGAAAGTTAAAATCTAAATCATTTGAAACAAAAGGCAATGATATCTAGAAGGAAACATGCAAATGTCAAAAGTCAAATCATACCAAAAGATGTGATTACAAGCATATCTCCTATCTCTAATTAGAGCTCAAACTCCATAGTCAGCTTCACATAGAGATGAAGTCCTTTGGGGTATGATAGACTAGTAGATTGGAATAAGGGAATTCAAAAAAATATACGGTGTTACCTACTTTCTCATGCCAGTACCCAATCTTTATAGTAGATTGATGTCTCTATAAGGGGTCCTAAAGAGTAGGGAACATGTCATGGGAAGGCAGGTCCATTTTATTTTTCATGCAAATGGCCTTCATGGGAATATCTATATACTCCATTTGTTGACCTAATACTTGTGTATCTAAGATAAGTTATTTAGAGTCCCTAAGGTTGATAGTCCTCTTGTTTTGACAAACCAAATTTGAGTGTCTTGACTTCGATAAAGAGTTTCTCTACCTTGGTTTTTCCTTAATTCTCCCCTCCACCCATTTCATCTCCCCCCTTGACATCCACATTGTGATTCCAAATCTATTTTCGCTCTTCTTTAAATTCCTTCTTCTTCATTTCTTAAAAACATGCTAGCACTACTTTGTTTCAATTTTATCTATCCTTAAAGGCAAAACAATATGTTTAAGCAACTTTGGATAATTTTATTTATATCACTTTACATTTACTAAACTTACTTTACCTTCATTTTCCCATTTATCATGATTTAATTGTCATGTTGTTATGAACACTTGAGTTCGTACCCTTTTTCCATTATTGAGTGAGATGTGGTTTGTTACTACTCACTCATCAATGTTTTTTTTCCCTTTTATGCATCTCATTTTTACATTATTGAGTGAGATGTGGATTGTTACTTCTCTCTCATCAATTTTTTTTACCATTTTTTTTCTTTATACCATTGATTTATCTTACTTATCATTCATTTTTAAACATGTATCCTTGGTTTGAATTGGTGAGTTTGCCTTTTCCTACTTTTGATTTACTTATTTGAGTTTTTTGGTCTTTAGTAGCCTTAGATTTTCAATTACCTAATTTACTCTTGTTTAACTTGGTCATTTGGTTTAACATAGCACTTATCACCCAACTTGCCAAATTCCTAAGTACATCACATCCACATAGCACCATTTATATTGGATTTTATTATGTTTGTTCATTTTTTCTCTTTAGTTTTATATTTTTGGGTTTGTCAAAATTAGTCTCTACACCATACACAATCAAAACTAAAAACATAGCTGACAACCATCCTGTGATAAAAGATAAGTTAAGGTATGCATTAGTTTTATTTTTTAGTTATTTATTTTTTAGATTAGTTTCTCTTTTAGTAATTTAATTTTAGTTATTTTATGCTTTTTAAAATAATACAATTTTTTTTATCATCAACATTGTGTGTGTCATTATGTTCTTTCTTGAAGCACCATCCCTTGTTTTTGATAAGGTAAGGTGGAAAACCAAGGGCTAAACCCTTTACAGAGCAAAAAAGATGAAAAGGCAATCAAACAAAATATGCCTTCAGAGAGACGACAGCACTAGCCAAGAACCAACATACACAGAAACAAAATAAATAAGAAATAGAAAGACTAGAGTCATAGGGGTCTCTCCTTACATATCCATTGAATTGAGAAGATCATTTAGTTTCTCAATATTCTATGCATTGCTAGCAGTCCCAGTACTACCCACTTCTTTCAGCATAGTCATGTTCAGGAGAATTGTATTCCAGAGTCCCTTGGTGAAATTCTGCTCCAGCTTCTGAATACAATCCTTTAGGGCACCAATTACAGATTTCCAATTAGTCTCATTCTCTATTTCCTCACCAGCTTCCTCAACATACATTTTCCCCTTAATTCCAATAGTTTCCATAGTGTTAGCACCATGCTCCTTAGTAACCTCAAAATCCCTAATCTCTTGCTTCCCTCTAGTGTCCTCAAAAATTTCTTGGATTTCCAGCTCCTTAGACTCTTCCTCCTGGGTTGCTTCCTCTGAAGCACTCTCTAAATAATCAATAAGTCTGGCCTTTGGGGTAGGTTTACCATCAATCCACCCTGACCTTCGAACTTCAAAGGAGAAGCCCTCCTTATTAACTTTAGAAGACTTATAAGATTTACCTCCTTGGCCCCCCATGGCCCTACCCAAATTTTTGTGGGTTCCCTCGTGGTCTCCCTAATATTCTCTTCCTCCTCATCGACCCTCCTCTTCTTACCCTTCTTTCTCACAAAGGAGCCAGGGGTATCAAAAGGGGTCTCTTCTAGGGTGGAGAAAGAAATGTCTTTAGTTTTAGTAGGAGCAGGGGAAAAATAGGACTCATCGATAGCATCACCTGACACCAGATTGGAAGGGATGTCTCCACTATCAATTTTGATATTCTTGGATGGCTCAAGGGCTTGGTGAAAGTTATACAAGAAGTAAATGATGCCCTGATGTAGGGGAATAGCGTTCATATCTATCTTTTTAGACATTTTATCTCTCACCCTAAGGATAGAGTGTTCTAAAGAGGAGAGCAGGTAAAAAGGAAAACTAATGATAGCATTGTGCCTAAAGTGATTTAACAGAGGGAGATGGTAATTATAGTACCTGGTAAATTGACCTTCGAGTGTAAAGTACTTCATGATAATGAAGCACACTCTATCCCATGGCTATGGAAGTTTAACACGCTCGAATCCTCCTTGGTATGGGATAAGTTCTTCTCCCTCTCCCAGGAATAGTTTATGGCTTGAAAGATCCATAATTTATTTTTCATTTATAGCTTTGTCCCCTACATGGTCATTCTTATGGCCATAGCAATCACCTTTTTAGAGATTTCAAAACTGATTCTTCCAACCGTGACCCGCCTATTTAACCAGGATCTCACAAATTACCCAGACAAGTTTTCATCAAACCCATTAAGCCTTTCTAGATATGGGCTGATTCCCCCTTGTTTACAATAATGCCAAACAAGTAGATTATCTTTGAATTCATAGTAGGAGACTAGTTCTATTCAAATTTAGTCTCCTCCCATTTTGGATTTGCAAACCCAACCCATGGAGTTCCTAAATTCAGCCTTCAGCTTTGAAATGGTAGCTAACCCTTGCTTCCGCCTATGCATAATGAAGATGTGATGGCTCATTACTCAAAATACCTTATAGAGATGACATTGTATACTCCCATACTTGTAAATCATTTCCCATTAATCTTCATAATTAGGCCCATGCGCCTTAACCTCTTGATATAATAAATCATGAATCCTTTGTTATACCTTAGTGACATGTGATGATATTCAAGTGGGGCATATGTATACACATAGTATTTTTTAATTTTATCAAATATTGATGCTTTTCATCTTACAAGAACCTGTCATGACTCAATCTCTCTGAGTTCATGCCTTAAGGGGTGTATTAGGAAAGGGGTGGGCAGACCTTTGGTGCTTTGTAGGATTGTTATCCCTTATTTCCACATTTTTCCCAATCTATTTAGCTCCTATAACCTTTCCCTAAGCTATTTCTCCTCCCTTGAACATTCCTCTAGTATTTTCCTCTTTCTATCTTTCTTCTCCTTATTTTACACCCTTTTTACCTATTTAGTACACTAGGTCAACCTGGTTGACCTAGTGTATTATGGGATCACTTTAGCTCTTTTGACTTATTTGTCTCTCAACTAACCTAGCATAGATTCTAGGCATTAGTCTAAGAATTTACTAGGTCGACCCGATCGACCTAGCATAGCTAACATGTCCAAATAATTTTTGGGTGAGATACTCCTATATATACAAGGTCATTTTGATCATTATTAATAATATGCAATAAAGAGTTATTATTCACTCGTGCTTCTTCACAATCTACTCTTCCACCATTCCACTTGAGGAGTCTTAGCTTAGGTTTCTTATTTGGATAA
Source organism: Torreya grandis (assembly GCA_037957365.1). Taxonomy (NCBI): domain Eukaryota; kingdom Viridiplantae; phylum Streptophyta; class Pinopsida; order Cupressales; family Taxaceae; genus Torreya; species Torreya grandis. Next base: position 679,618 of record JARHVA010007326.1, on the reverse strand, counting down.
TCTAGTCCTGTGGATAGGTCTTGGATGCTTTGGCCTAATAAAGTGATCCTTATGAACCATAAAAACCTCTTGTGAATCCCCATTGGCCAAGGGAGAGATTGAATCATGATGGGTTCACATTTAGGTAAGTATATTCTAACTTTGTTTTCCTCTCTTTTAATAGATAGAAGTAGCATAAGTGTTGGCTCAAATAATATTACTCTTCATATTTTATGTATTAAGGTGTTACTCATACTTACTTTATTTGAAGTTCCCTATACATATTTGATTTATTTTCATCTAAACCCTCACTTTATGTCACAAGCTTTGGTGCACACTAGATTAGTTTACTTTTTTTGTTATTATAATAGTTTACTTTCTTATTTATTACATAAGTGAACATCAAATCATAATACTCTTTTAGGGTTGTTGTGAAATTATGTTAGACTTTAGGCTTTGTAACCCTTCCTATCATGATGTGTTGTGACAAGTGACCCCTAATTGGGTCTAGCAGATCCCCATATTAGTCATATTCTTGCTTAACAAGTGTATGCCCAATCAAAAGTATAGGTGTGCTCTATCTTATCTGATCTAGAATTAATTCATTATGCATCATGCAATTTTGATTGCATACACCTTCAAGGTAATGTCCAAGCTAAGGAATCTAATAAAACCCTCATTAAAATTCTCAAATGGATCATTAATGACATTGGTTAAGATTGGCATCTTCAACTTTATCCTACCTTATAGGCTTACCAAACCAGTATCAACACACCTATAGAGGAACCCCTTACTCTTTTCTTTGGAACTAAATACATCTTACAAATTGAGATTAATTTACCTTATTTACATATTTTCTTTAAATATTTTATAGATGATGAGGAATATAAAGCTGCCCAACAATATAAGTTGGAACTCCTTGATGAAAAATGACTCAACACAGTAGATCATTTAAAGGCATATCAAAATAGGCTACGTAGAAACTACAAAAAGTGCATCTAAGATAGATAATTTTAAATTGGTGACCTTGTCCTATAATAAATTTAGAGAAACACCATTAAAATCTAGAAAATAAGGGTAATTTTGAGCTTAACTAGCTAGATCCCTAAGTTGTCATTACTAAATTTGGATTAAAAATATACAAGTTAGCCACACAAGATGGACAAGAGCTTGATGAACCCATGAACATTATGCATTTAAAATTTTACATACTTGAATTGAATCTATGTCAATCCTACTTAATATTAAAACAATACCATCATGTTTATTCATATCATGGTGCATCTTGTTATATGCTATAGTAAAAATCAAGTTGTGTAAACAGTCAAAATTTTAGGTAATATTAACATAAATTAATCCATTATCACATCATCAATAATAATTCAATTCCAATACTCATTCATACATTCCTAAACATATTTCCATAAATAATCATTCATATACAATCCATATTCGCTAACCATTCACAAATATAAATAAATGACACTATAATGCCAACAATCATTCATACATTACTAAACATATTTCCATAAATAATAATTCATAAATAATCCATTCTCACTAATTGTTGTAAATTTAATTTGCATCCTTGGAGAGGTTTCTTTAGGCTCTCTCCAATTGAGCTACACTATGGGAATAACCCCAGGATGTGGGTCACCTATGGTGGGGTTGAACTTACGAAGAAGGTTGGCTTCCTTTTGATAGATCACCTATACTAATGTTTGCACTAATAAAATGATTAGAGAAGGGGTAAAGGGATCCTAAGAATGCTAAAAGGGTGATGCACAAAATTAAATGATAACTCACACAAACATGAAATATACACTGAATAAGCATAAGATAGTACTAGCTCACACAACCTCAAAATCTAGCTAATTGCATAAGTATTTCATACACTAGATTTGGGAAACAATGAATGAATCTAAGAGGAATTCTAAGACTCACACCAAGCTTACATTAATGGTAGAAAGAACACAAATTCAGATCTACAATCAATAATAAAACACCCTAAAATAGTCAAGAAAGAAGGATAATGGACATGGAATATTTTCCTTCACAATGCCATCATGCACAAGCTTACTAAACATAGTTCAAAAGCAAGAGATAGGTAAATAAAATATTTATTAGCTTCTATAAGTATTTCATACAATTTTTGATGGGGTATAGCCTTATCAAATGAGATTCTCTACTCTTCCAAAATTGAGAGATTTTTCCTATCAAAAGTGAGAGAGTCTTTCTTCTTCATTATTTGGTCACCAATTTAATCAAGAACTCTACTCAGTTGATCACTCCATACCAAGACCTTTCAAAAATTGATCTATTTAGGCAAATTTCTATATATGGGCCAAAATTGGCCAACATATTGGGATGACATGTTTGCTATGTAAAGACTAGTGGCCTTAAACTAATGCATTGGGTACATGGAGTCAGTATTTTTTCTCAACTGATGTAAAATTGACTCAAGGCTGACCCTTTTTGAAACTTCCTCTTGAAGCAAAAAAGAACAAAAGATAAAAATAAACAACTTTTACCCAAGGCACTTACTGAAAGGGATACACACAACTGAAAGGAAATGTTCTCAAGGCACTTAGAAGAAAACATATAAAACTAATCTAATATATTACAATATCATACAATAGCTACAAATTTTTTTAATAACAAGGCTTTATATGAATGCCATTGACTAGGATGGGTAATATCTCTCCATCTAACTGTGAAAGATGAAAAGCATTATGTTGTTTTGCATCTATGGATAAAATAAGGACCACTCCACAAGCTATCAAACTTGGTATGGTTTCTTGACTTGGCCTTATTTGAATCCCATTTGAGGACTAGGTCCTCTTCCTTGAAGTCCCTTTCTATAGCTCTCTTGTCAAAGGATTTTTTGACTTGAGCTTTACGTGACTCTAATATCTTCATTACAAGGTTCTTAGTTTCTTCAAGATCCATGAGCTCTATCACCCTCATGTTCATAGGCTCACTCTCCATCAACTCAAACTAATGGGATAACTCCAAGGTAGGCAATTCAAGAGAAATGGGCAATGTGGCTTCCATTTCATATAGAAGGACATATAGATAATTACTAATGGTATCTTTGGGAGTCACTTTGTTAGCCCATAAGGTTTTCCTTAGCTTTCTATGCCACACTCTTTGATTTTCTTCCATGGTTATCTTGATGATCCTTATCATGTTCATTTATGGACTCTAGCAGTCCATTGCCTTGGGGATAGTAATTGGAGGATGTGTTGAGGTATATGCCTAGTTTAAGTGCCCATTCACTTGTCTTCATACCCATAAATTCTAAGGCATTATCTAAAATTATAGTAGTTGGGACACCAAACCTAGTTACTATGTTGTCATAGAAGTCCAATATTATTATTTCATTAGATTCTTTCAAGGCAATTACTTCCACCCACCTAGTGAAGTAGTCAATTGTAGTGAGAACCTATTTATGTCCTACACTTGAAGGTGGATTTATCATCCTTATGAATTCTAACCCCCATTACATGAAGGGTTGTTCTACCTAAATTGGGTTGAGTGGAAGAGCCACTAATATTTGCTTTCCTACAAATAGAGCACACTTTTGGCATTTTTTCACCCATGCATAGGCATCTTTGAAAAGGCTATGCCAATAATAGCTAGCTCTAATTAGATTTACTATTTTTTTCTTAGATCAAAATGGCCTCTTACAAGTCCATCATGAAACTATTCCAAGAGCTTTGTCACTTGATTGTCATCAATACACCTAAGAAGTATCCCATTGAGGTCCTTTCTAAAAATAACACCATCAACTAATGCATAAGGGATGGACTAAAGCCACAAATACCTTCTTTTTGTGATATCTAAACCTTGGGGGAATTCTCCTGTCATCAATAAATGTGTCATATCTTGGAGCTAGCTATTATGAATTATAAGTGCATCTATTTGTGAGTTATCTTATATTACCAAAATAACTTCTTTATCTTCTTGAAGGTCATCCAACATATTCTCACATAATCCTTTGCCTCTTATCAGCTTGGTGACTTTGATCTCCACATCATACTCCATGACCTTCATAATCTAGCCTACTATTTTTGCATTTAAATCCCTATTGAGGAGAAAGTCCCTCACTCCAATATGAGACACCATAAGATGAACCTTACTATTGGAGAACATTGATCTAAACTTTTTGAGTATCCTTAAAGTTGTAAGGACATAATTTTCTATAAAAGTGTACCTTGCCTCATATCTTTCCAACCCTTGACTAGAAAAGGTAATTGGTTGCTCAAGTCCTTCATCATTCTTCTACATCAACATAGCTGATATTTTGTCAATTTTGGCAAAGGTATATAATATAAAATATTTTGAGAAATCAATATTTATGAGCATGGGTTCTTGGGCAATGGCTTACTTGATGGCCTCAAATGTTACTTTACCTTCATTTAACCAAGCAAACACTTAGCTATTCTTTAGAATAGTAGTGATGGATTTGACTAGGTTTTCAAAACTAGGGATAAACCTTCTCACAAAGTTTATCTTCCCAAAGAAGCTATGGATTCCTTTCTTATGCTTGGGTAGAGATAGTGATAAGATAACACTTATTCTATCAGGGTTAATGGATAGTCCTTCCTTTGAAATAATATGACCTAAAAATTTTCCTTCATGAACAAAAAACACACATTTTTTGGGATTTAAAGAGATCCCATACTCTATACATCTTTAGGAGATCAGCCTTAGATAGTCCATGTGCTCAATAGCCTTCCTAGAGAAAATGGTGATGTCATTCAAGTAAACTAGCACCATCTAATTTAACATCCCTTCAAAATCCATGTGCATGGCTCTTTGGAAAATTTCCCCAGCATTTGACAATCCAAAAGGCATCTTTTTTTAAGCATAAGTGTCTCACTTTATGGTGAATGTAGTCTTACACTGATCTTCCTCTCTTACCATCACTTGGTTGTAACTTTAATATCTATCCTAAAGGGAAAAACATTATGAACTAGTGAATATCTAAAGGAGTTACTCCATGGATGGTAAGGGGTAGTGATCTTTTAAAGAGGCCCTATTCAAATCCCTGAAGTCAACACATAATCTGATTTCTCCATTATTCTTCCTCATAGGTACCAAATTGGCTACCCATAAGGAGTGCTTAATGGGAAAGATGATCTTAGACTCAATTAATTTGGTCAATTCTTTCCATATAAGATCTTCAATTTTGGGGTTTATAGGCCTCTATTTATACCTGACAAGTTTGGCATTAACCTATAGTTATATAGTGTGTTGGTCCATCTTAGGATCAAAGCCTCTCATGTCACTATATTCTCAAGAAAATATGTTTACATATTCTTTACAAATTCCTATGAAAACATGCCTTTCATCTTTAGTTCTTACCTTTCCAATCTTGAGGAGATTATCCTTGAAGATAAGGACCCTTTCATAGTTATCTTCATTGGTAGATATCACTACTTTGTCTTTTTTCATATGATCTCCCTCATGTAAAAAACCTTAAAGGGTGACAAACCCTTTAGGAAGCTTATTGGATCTCAATTGAACTATTTGTTTCTCATACTAATGTTGAACCTTTTACTATTTTATATAGGAGAACTATACTTCATGTTGTGAGAAATAGGAAATTTACTTGTCATTCTCAAAGACCTACCAATGAGCTTCATTATCTAAAACTGATGGTCTTACCACCACTTTGACATGTGGATGCACATTGGTCTTTTTTAACTCATTTGGGATATCAAATTGAGCTCCAACAACTACCAACCTATCAACATGTCTATTTTCATTCCTTAGCATTGCTTGGATGTTAAAGGACTCAAAATTATTGATTAGGTCCCACACTCTATGTTTGTAAGACTTCATCAAGGGGTTCTTGGTGATATTTTGGCCTCTAACTTGGTGCACTATTATCTCATTGTCCCTAAAAAAATTTAATTTTTTATCCCTCTCTTACTAGCCCATTGAAGGCTATGGATAAGGCCCTCGTACTCTACTACATTGTAAGAATAACTAAATTGTAACCTTTAAAAATATAAATACTTGTCATTTGAGGGGGATACTATCATTACACCTACACCCACTCCATGTTTGTTCCTTGAATCATAAAATAAAAATTTCCATAAGCCACTAGGATCTTGTTGAGGTCTAATGTGGGATGGCATAGACTAATTCTCTTCATGTAAGTAGTGGACACCCATGTCCCTTTCTTTAACTCCTTCTAAGGGATCAACCAATTGATTGTCATTATATAGTTCATCCAATAAAATGTTTGGTATCTCTTTAGGGTGAGTGTTTAATTCTAGACCAACTGTGAATTCATTCTCATCAAGGATAGTGCATTTGAGGTTAATGATATTTATTCCATAGGGCTTTATGTATAATTGTGTAATGGGCTTAACCTTAATAGATGCCTTGGTTCCATATCTTATTCTGAATATCATGTATAACCACTCCACTGCAAGATAACCTCCAATATTTGAAATGAATTATCTAGATAGGTAGAGTGTAAAACATAGAGGCACATAAAGGATCAATACATCTTGAACCACTAAGATACTAGGACAAGAATTTAGGGTCAAGTTGATATCTCTAATTATGTCAGGGTTTTATAGAAGAACTATCAAGCTGTATAACTCTTTTAGACTGGGGCTCATACTTTAGACCAAGTTGATTAGCTATGGACTTTATAATTACTAAGGTGTTATCCCTGTTGTCTACCAAGAAATTATACACTAAAGAGTCACCAATGATTATTTAAATTTAGAAGGGAGGAGGTTTTACCACCTTACCTAGTTGCCTTTTATTTGGTCCTTTAGTTGCATTTGTGAGAACCACATTCTCCTTTACTGGTTATTTCTCAAAAACATTGATTCTTGATAACCCTTCTTTGAGGATGTCTACCAAACCAAGCATTATGGAGAGAATATCCCACATTGGCACACTCATATTAGACCTTTTCATTTGTTCCACAATGTTGATGGGTGAACCACCAACCTTTTGTTGTACTTTGGGAGCCACAACTGCACTTTAAGTTTATGATTTTTGAGGGATAAAGACATTCCCCTTATTTTGATTCCTTGGAGCTATTGGAACTTTTGGAATAGTAGTAGGTCTATTTAGCTTTTATATTGAAGGATTAATGGTAGGAAGATCTTTATTGCGTCCTAGTTACCATCCATGTTCCTTCTTTTGAACCTTGTATTTGTTTCCACTAGAATGTATACCTAGATAGAATTGGCCTATTGATTGAGTGCATAACACTCTTATTTCTCATAATTCACCATTGTAACATGCAATTGGCTTGGTCCTTGATTAGGTTTTTGACCTTGTTGAGACTCTTTTGATTTTATCATCATAGGTACTTGTGTATTATGAGCCATAAGAGCTTGATTGTACCCATAATTTGCAACCTAATGCCATTGATCATTGAAATATTGAGTAAAATTAGTGGTTGGAAAAATAGATTGCCCAAAATATTTATTCTAAGGCATGATACCCTCAACTTATTGAGCAATATTATTCTGGATAGGGACCAAAGTATATGAAGTGCTTACAACATTTGGATTATAGTTACTTTGTCTATTGTAGAGAGGCTGCCCTTGTCTTTGGTTTTGACCTTGGCCTTGGCTTGAAAATTTTCCTTTATAGGGTGACCTATTTACTTGATAATATTGATGTTGGGGTTGATATGAATCTTAGTAAGGCCTATTGAAATTTTGTTGCCTCTTAGCATTCATTAGTTCATTTCCCAAGGATTAGCACATCCTCTTAAGATCTTGAATGTTCTTTTATTCTTAGGAATCACTAGATTGACTAGTGAAAGCCTTTTCTTGCTTAGGTGAGGGTATAATAGTAATTGTAGGCACAAGAGGATGACATCAAGGGGAGAAATATAAATAGGGGGTGGTCTAATCTTAGGGAAAAAGGGCATACGTGGTCTAGGTGTAAGTTTTTTAGCCTGTAATAGATAATTTTTTTCTCTAATTTCCACCTCATATGCATTTGGCAATGTGTTTCCTCCCATAGAGTAGTTCATTATTGCAATTTCACTATTTAATGCCTTCAAATAGTAAAGAAAGGAAAAGTTATGGGTAGGCCTAACAGAGACTAGGATTATATCCCAAGTCTTTTGGAACATTGTGTTGAAGTCTTACATGACTTCATGAGGGGATCCTTTTATTATGGTTAATTTCTCTACAAGTGACAAATGGTCACTTTTATCTTCAAATATTTTACACAATGCATCTCATAATTGGTCCCATGATGTAATATAATTAACAACAAGGCTTATATACCAGTCTAAGGATTTACCTTTGAAAGAGATGGATAATACCATAATTGCTACATTTTCCTCATTGATATCATGAATGTTGCAGAATTTGGCTATATCCATGATGTGTTCATAAGGGGTTGTAGCTTGGTCTCTATTAAAACAAGGGACAATTTTGAGAGATGTTACTAGAATAGGATCATACTAAGGGAGTTCCAGAGGAATTTGATCATTAAAGTCCATAAAGGGGAAAAATATAGGGGCATCCATAGCAATGAAAGGGTTTAACAAAGATCTTCTTGCAGGGGTAGGCCTTGAAATTGACTTAGGAACAAATTTTCCTTTATATGGGTGTGTATTATCAAATCTTAATCTATTTACTAAGTTTAAAGGTAATTAAATGAGTTCAAAGGGAATACCTCTAGAAAAAAACCTTATAGTCACCTTTGGCATGATATGTAGTTACCACTCTCCTATTAGAATGTTGAATCTTATTTTGGAGTCACCAGATGTTATTGCTTGGAAGCTATAACTATTACAAATTGATCAAAACAACATCAAACTTTGACCAATATTCTTTAAACTATAGTCCCATTGGTCATGCCAAAAACTATTGTAGCATCAATTTACACCCTTAAAGAGGGTTCTTCAAGCTCTTTCCAATTGGTCTACACTATGGTAACAACCCCAAGTTATGGGTCACCTATGTGTTAGGTTGTGGAGCTAAAAACTTCACTGATGCAGACATGGAGAAGGCCATTGGAGGGGTTGCTGAAGGTTGCTAAGTGTCAGAGCAACCGGCGTCGGTCTGATCAGCCGACGTTGGCAGGATAGTGAAGAGAAGCAACCGACGTCAGTCAGGGATCGGCCGACGTCGGTCACCTCTAGGCAGACAAGGACCGATGTTGGTCGCATGTGTGGTTCAACTGCGAGTTTATTATGGGCAGTCAGTTGACGAACCAAGTGTTTTCATGATGAGAGCTAATTATAAACTGAGAGTTGCAGATCTAATTATTGTAATTAGATGTCTAATTATTGTTTGGATGAGATCTATATAATAGACTCATGGTTGTATTGGAAACTTGTGCTAGTTTGAGTTGAGCAAAGTTAGCTCCTTTTGTGTGTGAAGTGAGTAAGGGTGTTCCTCCTAGTTCCATAGCAGTGCCAAGTGTGGGTGCTAGTTTTGAAGAATCAGAAGGGTTCTTCAGGTGTGTAGGATCTTGGTCACATGTGAGCATGGCCTTTATAGGAGATCTGCATGGTAAGTAAGATCATTGATCTACAAGTGTATGTGTGTGCAAGGTCAAGGTTCATAGGTGTGCAGAACCAGGTTGATTTTCAGGTGTGCAAGATCAGATAGGAAAGCAACACAATAGGGAGCAAAATCAGGTAGGATCTACTTGGAGTATAGGTGTGTACTCAGATAGAGCAAAAGAGGAAGGCAAGGGGGTTCCTTCCATAAGTATGGTCTGTTGAATTACAGGTTGCTGCAGGTTCATGGGAGATCTACTTGAAGTACCTTGAGTACTTTGGAGTGCGTGGAGCACTTGTGGTGTGCGTGGAGCACTGGAGGTGAACACCAACTCTGTGTTTGATTGTGTGTTGGGACCTGAGAGAGAGAACTTTGAGGAGAGAATTACTGTTCACTTGAGGTGTGGGAAGCCTTTGAAGAGGTGGTGGAGAAGAAGTGGCATCTTCTTTATTGTAATCTTTTCTGTATAAGTATTAATACAAGTTGTGTATTGTCTCTCATATCATGTGTTATTTTGAATTCTAGTTACTTGTTGATTCTGGTTATTTCCGCATATTAAGTTGCTTGGTTTGGTAATCAATTGTGTGCTTCCGGTGTTTCATGTTCCTGACACTATGGTGGGGTTGAATCTCTATAGAAGGTTAGCTTTCTCCTAATAGATCACCTATATTAGTGTTTGCACTGAGAAAAGGGTTACAGAAGGGGTAAAGGGCTCCTAAAAATGCTAAAATATTGATGCACCAAATTAAATGAGGACTCGAACAAACATGAAATATACACTAAAGAATCATAAGATAGTACTAGCTCACATAATCTCAAAATCTACCTAATTGCATAAGTATTTTATACACTAGGTTCAAGAAGTAATGAATGAAGCTAAGAGGAATTCTAATACTCATACCAAGATTACATTAATGGTAGAAAGAACATAAATACAGACTTGTAATCAACTATAAAACACCCTAAAGTAGTCAAGAAAGAATGACAATGGGCATAGAATATTCTCCTTCATAATGCCATCATGCACAAGCTTACTAAACACAGTTCAAAATCAAGAGATAGGTAAAGAAAATATTTATTAGCTTCAAGAGGTATTTCATAAAAGTTTTGATGGGGTCTAGCCTTATCAAATGAGATTCTATACTCTTCTAGAATTGAGAGAGTTCCTATCAAAAGTAATAGAGTATTTCTTCATCATTATTTGGTCACTCACTCAATCAGGAACTCTACTCTGTTGATCATTCCATACCAATACCTTCCATAAATTTATCTATCTAGGAAAATTTATGTATGTGGACCAAAATTAGCCAACACTAACTATTCAAAAATCTAACTAATGGCATTATAATTACAAAGTGTCCATCATACATGAATATAGGGGTGTCAAGTTTTTCATCACATCATATATCAACATGCATATACACATCCATTATATCACATGAAAATATCTAAAAAATTAAATAACATCCATCAAATCATAAACATAAACATCATCACATAGACACATGAGGGTGCTAAAAATAATCTATTTATGTGTGTGTATACATGTCAATGTAAAAATGTACAATCAATCTCATAATTTATAAAATGATCAAATATCTACAAATGTTAACTATCTCCACTATGCCCAATAGCTAGACTCCCTAGTAGATGACCTCTCCTAGGAGGATTCCCCATTAAGCATGTTAATCTCACTGATACTACCCATATTCACCCACTTATATGATCTATTTAATATTTTTCTCTCTTATATGGAAGGATAGCCTAATCATATAACCCTTTATAATATTAAATCTCCCTTGTTTCTATCATTTAGTCTAGGAATACTTGGCCTAAACCTTGGGGTGTCAATAGTGATGAGGCAAAATCCCACTCACTTCATAGTCTCTACACATCCCCCCACATCTTCTCTATATTTTATCTCATCTACTCCACCTCAGCTATTAATCACATGATCTTCTCATCTCATATTGATAATTGAGTCTGGTAAGTATGTTCCTCCCTCCTTAGTTTGGATATCTTTATCTCTTTAATTTTTATCTCACATCTTAGGATCTCTTTTAAATCCTCATCCTATACCTATCTTGATATCAAAGGCTTTACACCATCTCACTCTAAAATTATCATGGGTGGTACTAAAAGATTAACACTAGCTCCATCTCCTACATCCCTTGTTATATCCATCATTGCATCTACATCTCCACCTCCATCCCCATTTCTAAATCCTCCATCACCTCTATCTCTGGCTCCACCAACATATATACTATCCACTCTCCCTCTTGTTGTCATTGCTAAACTCTCAAAGTTCATGCTCTTAATATACCCTACATCTTATCCTATAGATTCCATCATCTCAAATGAAGGATAATCAACCTCAATGGTTGATTATGCTATAACCATACATTTTATATATATATATATATATATATATATATATATATATATATATATATATACAACCCTTGCATCTATAACATCCTCTTATGCATCTCACTATGTGTTATAGGGACATACATATATAAGTTTCCATCTTATGATCCACCAATGTTATCCACTATCAATATTCCCTATGCACTCATGCAAAAATGTGTAGACATGTAATAATATCCTATTGCATACCAAACTACCCCAGTGTCATGTCTATCCTAGATCTCTTAATTATTTGCTCTCACCTACAAATGATATAATATTAAGTCATATAAAATAATAAACTCTACCATTTCTACCCCATTATATGCTCTAGAGATATATTCTCTCAAACCCATATTTGAAGTAGTGTGGATACACTGATAATTCTACCACATTTATATGTCACAATGTGAAGATCCATATATAATAATGCCAACACACAGGACCTCAAGTAAACACTTTGACATCCTCAATCATATATACAACAACATATACTAATCCCATCATGAAATACCTTCCCATCTTATCAAAAAGTAATATGTCACTATAAATAACCATCATTACTAAAGGAAGACTCTCTACAAACCTTGCCACCAAACATGGATCTAAATCTACAATCAATCCCCATAACATAAAATCATCTTGGTCAACTACTCTCCACATCAATTTTAGTGGTATTATATATCTCCAATAAACCATATATGCCTATATTAGGATATGTATAATCCTCCACACATCCTCTAATGTAATGGTCATCTCCCAATAGACAGGTGAAATGTGCTCATCTTTGAGTGCCACCTCTATTCTAATGTTGTCAATAGGGATTTTTCTACTTAAATATCTAGCATCCTCACCACATAAAATAACCCCACTACCTCTAATAACTCATACTCTTCTATAATGAAATATCTCATCCATCTCAAAAAAATTTACCATATATCACGTGCCATAATCACTAGTAGACACTCCTAAAATCACTAAAAACACACACACTTAGTTACAAAATAAAAAAACATAACTAGTATAAAAAAATGTCATTCTAATGTAAATGATACATAAACCCTACAATTTTTGTAAAAACACTAAACATTAAAAACATTACGTGCTAAAATTCAATAGTCCTTTTGTGAATGTAAATGTTGTTAGCAAAGATGCAAATGTCATAGGAAAATATTAACCATTATAATTTCTATCTTTCCCATATTTTCCATAATAAATTTTCCAAAATTTTCACAAATATGAGCTAATAATATCACTTACTAGTTTATTCCCTCCTTCTATTCATCAATACTTTCTCACACTCTCACTATAGTGCTCATGTGTAGGGATATTGACCATATTTTATCTTAATCTCTCATGGGCCAAAGCTCAATTTATCTAATTTTCTAGGGTAAAAATGACATAAATTTTATCTTCCACCTCCTATTTATTCATTCCCACCCATCCATTTTAGAACTAATTCATCCATTTTAACTTATCTTCTCATTTCAAGATCCCATTCATGTATTTCATTCCCACACTATCTCTCGAGGTAGAATCATACCTAACCACCATATCACTAGTGAATACTCTTGCACATGTTTTATTTTTCTACATAATTTGAAAATATAATGTTTATTTTAGTTGAAATACCCTTTCAAAGAGGTGCATATGTAGACACCCTAAATTTGACACCCTAATGTCATCACTAATTTGATTTAGTCCTATCATTAACACATTTCTAATTAGTCTTCCCTAATGTCACAAAAACCTAACATCACCATACTAATTAATCAACCCCACATTACACTATGAACCCACAATTGATTAATCCCATAAATTACACCCATGATTAATTAATTAATTAATTACTAATTAAAAGTTCATCTAAACCCTAAGAAGTGTCTTTGACATTACATCAAGGAAACTATTAGGATTCATTGTATCTATATAAGGTATTGAATTTGATCCAACAAAGGTAAAATCTATCATACAAATGTCTCCTCCTAAAAACCTCAAAAAACTCAATATATTATAAGGAAATATTCAAATAATTAGGAGATTCACATCAAAACTTGTAGATAAGTGTCAACCATTCACACATATTTTGAAAAATGACATTGTATTTCATTGTAATGAAGATTGTTAGTAGGCCTTTGAAAACCTTAAATATTATATTTCAAATCCATCAGAAGTAATTCCACCTCTTCTCCAAGGAAACCTTTATTACTTTATATCTAAACCACTAGTGTGCCTTGGTACCTCTCTTATCTCAACATGATGATAAGGGTATAGAAATATTTTTTTATTACCAAAGTATAACTTTGGTAATATATGAATTTAACTACACTCCAATTGAGAAAACATGCTTAGATATTATCTTTGCTTCCCAAAAACTATGACACTACATCAAACTTGTTTCCAGAGTGGATCCTCTTGAATATATTCTATCTAAATTAGATCTTACATGAAGAATGGAAAAATGGGTCATGTTGTTAAGTGAGTTTGAAATTGAATATGTGAATCAAAAGGCTATAAAGGAACAATTCCTTTTAGATCAAATGGTAGAAGCACCACTATTATAAAAACAACTTTTAAATATTAGAATTTTGAATGAGTCCATTTTATCTCTTGATGAGTCACTAGAATGGAAACTTTATTTGGATGGTTTCTTCACCACTCATAGCTCAAGGGTAGGTATCTTGTTCTTGACACCATAGGGAAATATTATTTTTAAAGCATTCATAATCAATCTTCCTTGTACCAACAACATTGTTGAATACGAATCCTTTATCTCAGGCCTCAAACTAGCAATCCAGTCGAACATTCAACATTTTTTTAGTTTATGATTTTTGAAAACTCATCATTAAGAAAGTTAACAATGAGTATCAGGAAATAATGATAAACTCAATCAATATAAATGAATCATTTATAGTTTTAAACAATACTTTTTTCACATCCAATTTGAACAAGTCCCTAGAGTAAGCAATAAATTTATATATGTTATGGATACTATTGGTTCTCTCCTCTAAATGCACAAGGATACCAATTAATGTTAGTTATTGATTGAACAACTCATGATCCTAACATATGATGTCCCTAAATTAAAAATGGTATGTGAGATTTTTAGTCCTAATTCCCCTTGGTATCATGATATGTACACTTACCTTCATGACAACACCATCCCTCTAAACCTATCACACTATAACAATAAATTTTTCATCCAATGTGCCTCATGTTTTACACTCTTTGGTGACACCCTCTATCATAGGGGTATGACAGTAAATTTCAAAAAATGTGTGGAAGCCATCCCCCTCACATATTTAGTAGGCAAGCAAATATACAAAGTCATCCTCAATCACATTATTTTTCATTAAGCTATTTCCTTCACCATCATCTCCGACAATGGTAAGTCCTTCAAAAATAAAGATTTCAAATCCCTTTGTGACCAATTTCACATCATGCATAAGTGGTCCACACCTTACTCATAGCCAATTTGAAGAATATAAAAAAACCTTCACTAAAATCTTAAAAGTATTATTAATGACATTGGTCAAGGTTGGCATCTTCAACTTTATCCTCCCTTATGGGCAAACCAAACTAGTATCCACACACCTATAGGGAAACCCCTTATTATCTTATATTTGGAACTGAAACAATCTTACCAATTGAGATTAAGTTACCTTATTTACATATTTTCTTGAACTTATAAATCATATCTAAAACCTCAACTCATAATTTTGAATCTCTAAGAAATTAAGATGAAACCCTAAGGGTATAAATACCTAGGGTTTGATATGTTTAATAAAATGATTAGGTTCACTAATATGTTTAACCTTATTTTGGTTTAATGTGTCTAAATAAGATAGAACTTTTGAATTTTCATATTGTTTAATATATCTCTAAGTTAAGCAAATCTAAAAGCTACAAGTAAATGTTAAATTATACTTTATTATTTATGGAAATCACTAAGTGGAATATAATACTAAGTATATTTTTTATTTATGCAATATTGAGCATGTATGTAGGTTGTAGAAAGGACTAAAAATAGACTAGAGTCACTCAGATCTAGAAATTGATTATTTGGAACCACTTTGATGGATTTGGTAGAAACTATACATATGTGTTAGATGAAGGCATATAAATCCTTACATAAATGTTACTATGACATTTTTTTTATCATTTCATCATAGATTATTGTGCATAATTGTAAATTTTTATTTTGTGTAAATTAGAAGTTTGATGTCTATGAAAGTCTAGAAAACCTATATCCTTAACTTTGAATCCTTAGCTCCACTTTTAGAAATAGGTTTGAGCTTTAAAAAGTGTAAATATGGGTTGAACTAACCCCAAACACCCCCCATAAAGTGGTTTATTTTTTTAAAATTTTCAATACTTTGAAAAGGGTTCAAAATGCACATAGTTCTCTTAGTTAGGTGTATGTTTGTGAGTACAATAGTTTAGGCTTATCAAGACTAGCACCTTCATGATGGAATTTTTGATGTCCTAAAAGGTCATTTTGGCCTAGAGAATCCATTAAAATCTCTCTTATTATTTTAAGATAACATTCAAATGTTTAACAATCTCATCAAAACCATAAATAAAATTATGTACAAAGTTAATCTTGCCAAAGAAGGATTCCATCTCTTTTTTTCTATTCATAAGAGGTTTCTTATAAATAATATTGGCTAGTTTATGTTTAATGAATATACCTTATTTTATGATGATGTGACCAAAAAACTTACCTTTTATTACCCTAAATAAACTTTTATTCAGATTTATAGAGATAACATACCTCCTATACTTTTCAAATACTTTCTACATGTGATGCATGTGATCAGACCTATGCTTTGAAAATATAGTTAGGTCATCCATATAGAATATTATGCATTTACTAATCAAACATTAAAACGTGAAAACCATGGCCCTCTAAAACATAGATTCTACATTGATGAGGCCAAATAACATTCTTTTTTAGGAAAACATGCCCCACTTAGTGGTGAAAGTAGTATTGACTATGTGTTCTTGATTCATTAAGACTTGGTTATATCCTAAAATTTTATCCAATAATGACATCATTTGGGAGCCACTAACCACCTGAATTACCTCATCTAAGGATTAAAAAGGGTATTTATCTTTATGGGGCATCACCATAATATATATAGGTCTAAGTTAAGCTATATAGATAGCTAGGCCAACTATGAATTAAACTACATAGTGTACCAACTTCATCTCCACACCTAATTGATGATTGATTCATACTGCATCAACCTTAGCATCATGAACTATTATATAGTTATATGGTTATATATAAACCCTATGTATATATGGGAGTGTACCTTGGTTTGGGTTGATCCACTAAGGTTAAGGAGGGATTGTAATGCCCTATCTATTTATGGGTTCAATTTCCCATAAATTTATACATAGAATTAGAGTGGAGTGAGGGAATCTCTCTATGGAATTGAGGTTCAGTTCATATTTCTAAAGTTGAAATAGAGTTTGATTTATTCATTCTTCTTATGAATAGGCACTAGGTTGGCCACCCATGTGTAATGGCACACTGAGAAGATGATCCAAACTAAGAGTAATTTATGAATCTCCTTGTGGATGAGAGGCTCTAAGATAGGATTAGCATGTCATTGTCTTTGCCTAAACAACTTCTAGCCTTTCTTAAGTAGGATAGTGTGTGTTATCACACTTAGGTCAAAGACCTTGATGTCTTCATTTGTCCATGAAATTACATCCTTATATCATATAATTAGTCATTTTAGATCTTATACTTTGAGCCTTGTATAGTTATGTTTGATGTTGATATTCTTAGGTTCATTTATTGACCTGAGGATTCTTGATCCACATATGCTAGTATTTCAAGTCTATTGGTTGATCTATCCAAATTGAATAACTTTTGAGGCAAATCATGCCTTTTGGTATGTTATTTTTTTTCAAATTCATGATACCATCATCATCGTAGTCAATATCCAAAGATTGTCTCTCTTTATGACCTATGGTTTGGGTGTTGAATATCCTAGAGTTACATTAGAATTAGAAGATATGACGATCATCTTATAAAACTTAAAAGTTTTAAATATTATCTAGGACTAAAGTGCAAGGTAATATCTCTATGGATAAGTGTTGAATCTTAGATTCTTCTAAAGGGGTCAAGTTTGTAGCAGAAGATTCCAAAGAATATGTGACCTAGTTATCTTCCCTAGGAATGGGGATAATGTTTAAAGCATTAAACATCTTAATTAGGCCCCATTATTAATGCTTGTATTTATTTAGATAGGATATCTTACATTACAACTTACTTATTACTTATTTAATTACTATTTTAGAATCCCCAAACACTTATAACACGATGGCCCTATGTTTTATGGTGAATTACAATCCTAAGATCAGTGCTTCAAATTTAGTGAGATTGTTGGTGCATGGGAATTATAGCTTATAAGTGGCCAAGTGTCACTTTACTTGTGGTCTAACCAAAAAAATCAAAACTCTATAACCTTTTTTAGAGTAGGCCACTTCAAAATATAGGGACCACAAGCTTGATGATTTATAGTTTTTATCAATTTTGACCCTAGCATGAATGGTAGATAGGGTGTAAATACTAATGTGAGTTGATACTACACTCACTTTATCATTTATGTAATTATATTTAGTTATAATTTGTTTCATAATAGGTTCTCTATCCATATGGATCTAATTTATAGTCCCTCTCCAAGCCAACCACATGTGAGAAAAGTCTATGGCCATGTATTTTTTAAAGTTTTAGCCAAATTCTACTCAATAACATTTTGTATGATTTAGGTATTTTGACCACCTAGATGTATATAACCCAATAGACTTTGGGATAAAATTCTAACTACATATTGACATTCAATAGTTTTCCTACCACTTTATCTTCAAACATATCTAGTTGGATGACTAGTATTTCAAACTTGATAGGAGTCAATCCTAATTTATTAAAAATTACATCATGCATGACATTCATTGAGGTTCCTAAATTGACCAAATAGTTGTGTAATTTATTTCCAAAAATTTTAACTATAAATAGGAAAGAGGGAACCTCGACCTTTATTTTATGTATCATTACATTACTATGTGTAGCCTTTTGCTTAGGTTGAACTAGTTTATTAGTCAAGGATTTCAAGAGAAAATCACACTACTCAATGATATAAGCTAGCTCATGTAGCATGATATTTGCCTTGATATTATTCATTTCCTCTAATATTTTATAACTCATTTTTTTAAAAGTGAACTAGGGTTATATAGGAATCATTTTATCACCACCTATAGGGGTGGTGGGTTATTATTGGCTTCAAGATCTCAAGTGGTAGTACCATTATCTTAGAGAGCGGATGTTGTGAGGTATGGTTGTTGCATCCAAATACTTAATGAATATTATTAATTTTATATTGATGAAAATAATGAAACTCATGTGTGGTTTCCTTAGGCTTATTATTCTCTTGGTTGGGGAATTCTAGGGTTTCTAATACCATGGCAATACTTGGATATCTTAATGTGTTAAGGGCATCTAGTAAGTTGGTTGTTTATGGTTTATAAATGCCTCAAATTAATCCATCTCCTTTTATGATATGTAAATGACATTACATAATTCAATGTATTCCAACTCTCCATGTTGAGCAGTGTCATGCACTTTGCACCAGTTTGGCAAAGCTAACTCATGAATGTTAATATCTAGAAATTTGTTAGGTGAATATGATGGTTGGATTTTGGAATGGTTAAAGGGATGATTGTATCTCTGATAGGTTAAGTTATTGTTATATCCTTCCCACTAGAATTTCCAACCTATCTTTGAAGGCTTAAGAAGTCATTATTGAGATTTTCCACCATCCATTATATATCATCTAGCCCATTCTTATTAAAATCTTGGGCAATATTTTGGACATTATTTATTATGGGAACTATCACTTGGTTGTGAATTTGGGATGTGGGCTCACCATTAGTCAGACCAATAAATCTTAGGTGTCAGTTGGACATCATTTATCTTAATGGTAATTGACTTATTATTGACATAGGGTTTGGCATTGGTGTGTTTTTATTTGCATTAGGGATAAGATTTAAGATAGGTAGATTGGGAACAACATTTGGAATGACTACCATCATTTTCCCTTGGGTATTTAGTCACCTATCTACCTTAATAATTTCTAAATATATTAATGATATGTATATTATGATAGGGCCCCTTTGTAATAACACAATTGTCCATGGGTCTAAGGAATTTTTGTGCATTTATAGATATAGTTATACATCTAGTTAGTATGGCATTGTGTTCTAACTATACATATTTTGAAACCTAGCATTGAAAGTTCTAATGGGTTCATTATATTATCTCTTCATACTATAAAATTATTTTTAAATCATGCTAAGTTCTATAACTTGTCCAAATTTAGCTAAGAATGTGTTGCTACATTGATCCCATCTAGTGATAGAGTCCTCAGGTAGGTTCAAGAACTAGTCATGAGTAGTGTCTTGCAGGGTAAAGGGGAAGAGTCTGCAGGCCACATATTCATATTCAGCATTGAGAAGTATCAATTTAGTCTTGTAAGAGGATATGTGTTCCTTTTTTTTTCATTCCCCGTTGGGTGTAAATAAGGTTAGGTATATTTATGGGTTACTTGGTAGGTAATGGACATCTCCAACCATATTAATGACACATCTGACTAGCCAAGCCATTGGTTTAATGGGATGAGGACTAAGATGTGAGGGTGGATTATGGGAAATGGGTTAAATAAAAATATATATTGGTTTCCACCTACTAATCTTGGGTCTTATAAATGTTCCTAATGGTGGAAAAAATAATAGACTGGAATCAAGTTTGGACTTAGTGATGCATGGGATAGGCTTCAGGTTGTTTAATAGTTGGTGATTTGAAGACAATAATTTTTTAATATACTAAAAAAAATTTGGGTTCCATCCTTTTAGATCTATTTAGGTTATATTGATGTCTGTTTCATATGCACTAAATACCTCATAGGTTTGTACCCTCTCATTTTAGGATTGTTGTTGTTGCAATTTAGGGCGTGAGTTGAAGGTATTAGGCTCTCTTATGTAACCTACCTAAAGCATTTCCTAGAGTATGTGCTACTACCTCAAAGAGCTCAAACCTCATACTCAACACTAAAATAAACCTAGGAATCCTACATCACTTGAGCTAGTTAAGGTGTTAGTAATATGGGTTCCTAAATCTAATAGAGGGTCAAATAAAATAAACAACAAAAAACGAGGAAGATAAAATATAAAATAGGTTATCTCAAGTCAAATAAAGATTTCAATAGTTTTTCAATACTCTATGATTCCAAATAAAGGAAACATATATATATATATATATATATATATATATATATATAAAGTCTTACGTAGGCTCAGACTAAAGTAAATAGGGTAGAGAGTTTGAATAAATCACGATGGGCATAATTCCTACAATATTATCTCTTATAATAAAAATTCATAAAGGTTTTTATCAAACACTTATGGATATGATTATTTAGATAAACTAGATAAATCATAGGGATCAATCAAGCTAGTAAATATTGCATCTTAACTAAGCACATACACCTTTAGACTCATATCATAGTCCATTAGGCATTAACATTCTCCATTTCACCATAAGAAATGGAGTAAGGCTTCCACAAAGAATTTTTTTTTTAGTTTATGTAATTTCTTGTGTTTTTTATTTAAAATTCTGACCCTAGAATAATATTACAATTTAGTATAAATAGATATGATACCCACCACCCAAAGGATGGAATCCCACTCACACCCATCATGGCTAAGTTTTTTATAAACAACACATATGTTAAAAAGAGACAAAAACAATAAAGGCCCAAAATCAAGACATAATATTTCCACTTTGGGACCATTCAACTATGTGATGATTATTAATTATCATGATCCAACTACGTGTCTACCACCTAACCACTTTTCTTATTCTTGAGATATCAAGTCTTGAGCAACCAACTTAAAATCTCAATCCAATTTGGATAGGTTGATAGGTGGCTTGCTAAAAAACACATATCCACATTTCAATAACATTTTATGGCTCTTCTAAGGGTCCTTGAGACTAATTTTGACCATGCTTACCTTGTTGATGCTCTTTATGGATTGGGTTGATAACTCAACAATTTCTTGGGCTCCTTACCTATTTGCCTTAGATAATTTTCACTTGAAGGCACTTTTAAATCTCTTGAGGTATAACCCAAATCTTTCTTGGTGATATCAATGCCATCCTAGTTCAATAACATAGTAACATTAACCTCCTTAAAGTAAGCCAATATTTTCTCTCGGATCTCCTCTAGAGAAGTCCTAATAGATTTAGCATCTCTCAATCATTCTTCTAAAGATGTTCTCATGTTTCTTATTAATCTTTGGTATAAATTAAGATCTATCAATGGAATGATATTCATAAAAGGTAATATCCCCTTGTTGATCACAACTTCCATCTTCTTTAACTTGTTTTCCATCTTAATAATTTGATCCAAATACCCTTGTTCCTTTTGGAAAAACATGGTGCACTTGGCCAAGGATTCCATGACTTATTCCAAAGTATGAAATTTTTTTTAGAGAGTTGTTTCCACTTTGTCCACAAAAATAGCTATAAAGGTGGTCTTTACCTGAGACACCAAGGTTTTAATCTATTCTTTTAAATCCTTCATAAGTTTCTCTATCATATCATGAGAATACCTCAAAACTATAATTGGGTATTTAATATTTTGTTCTTCCCTTATTTTCATCTTCTTTATGGTTATGGAAAAAAAATCCTCCTTTGTCTATTAGACCACATAGTTTCCTTCTTGTGTAAAATTTTGGGTCATGACCCTCTTCATTCAGCATGTATCCTTATCTAAATTGAATTATATGTCAAGGTCCCCATGGTATACAATATCAAGCCTCTAAAACTTCTCTACCTATAAGGCATCTATTTATTATCCTCTTTACACTGGTCTAAGGAGTCTCAAAGTGGTAGCAGTCAAGGATGAAACTAATTAATTAGATGGAGTAGTGGAAGAGTAAGGCATGGATGAAAGGGGGAATTAAATTGGGATGGAATATGGAGGTGGGGGATTGGTAGTGAATCTATGAATGGTAAAGGGAATTATATAAGGATCCATGTAGGCTCTAACTTACTCTTGATTCATATGAAGTGAGGGTCTAATGATACATGAAAGACTAATCATCATCCTTAAAGAGTATATGGGTATGTTTAATGTGAACCTTGAGGACATAAGACATAAGATATTGGATCCCAATAAAGATTTATTGTTGGTTTAGGACCAAGTTATTAAGGAGGATAAGGAGTAATTTCAGTACTATGTTATAGAAGGTGGAGGAAAAAGACTAGCTACAAATGATGAAGTTGTGAAGTTTTTTAGTCCTAAGGTTTTTAGAGAAATAATCCTAAAGTGTGGAGTAGTATTAGAAAAAAATATAACTACCTATGTGATTTCACTTATAATTAAAGAGATTTAAGGGACTTGTGGCACTGATTTTTGCCTAGTGTATACCTAGTTATATTAGATGTTGACGAATTTCCAATGGAAGTGGAAACTAAACTTAGTGGAGAAGGGTCACTTAAGACTACAAAAATGATAAAATATGGTTAAATGAGAATTATAGAACTAAGAATTGTAGAAATGGGAATTACATAAGTACTTGGAATAATAAGATAAGTAGGGGTTGTAAGATCACTAGAAACTGCATGTTCAAAAATTATAACAATGGAAATTATAGACTTAGAAACCATAGGAATATAACATGGGAGCCTATGGAAGCTTTGATATGAGTATACCCAATAGGTGAGATAATTTTTAATGAGTTAGGCATGGCATAAGTAGGGGTCGTTAGCTTTAGTGACACAAACAACTGAGCCTTTAGGGATCTTTGTTGGGACTACATGTCACTAGCAATATGAATTACATATTCAAGAAAAGGTCGACTTACTTAGGACAATTATTTAGTTAAAGTAGAAATTTTTAATAAATATGGATGATCCACCAAAGGGACCCCATACAAGATTATATATCTAAGCATATTAGTAGTATTTTGTGTGTCATTCGAGGGAAATGGCTCACTTGGTCTCTCTTATAGCATTTGGATTTTCAATTACCTCATTGTCATTAGTTAGGTTCAAGTAGATTTTACCATTATATGGGCTTCATGGTGATACACAAAGTTAAGACTAGACCTCAATGCTTTCACATGTCTTTAAACTCTCTCATGGGGGTCTCATTGCCTATCATCATGAAATTGTAGGTTGAAGGATGTCCTGTGAATTGTCATGGTTGCCACCACTAAAAAAATATATATTCATGATGACCAGTTATTAAGGGCAAGAATAGGTAGGACTTATGCCTCCTAGTATCATAGTGACCCACCATATCATTAGCATACTGATATGTCATATCTTGATCTACTATTTCATCAGGTACATAATCAAATAAATTGAAAGGATCACCCTGAATTCCTTTAACTCTAATCATATTGAAGGTTTGATAATACTAATAGTCCCTAATATCCTATGATGGAATCTTTAATATCCTCTAAAAATTTGATAATGTTTTTCTCATTGATGATGAAATACAATGGTGGATATGATTAGTTATATATATCCTCAATGTGAACCCTAAAATGGTATACATAAAGTTTAGAGTGGACCACATGCACATGGGGACTAGATGGTGTCCATGGTAGGAAGGAGGGGTATGTAAAGGGAATAATGGCATAATAGGCATCCAAAATATAGGATGTCATTATAAAAATTACCCCCTTTCTAATCTTCATCACCTACTAGGATAGATTGAAATTGATGATACCCCTAAGGTTGGGATCTACTTCCCCTCCATGATTTAAAAATGGGTAATTAATGCAAAATTATCAATAATTCACCAATTCATATTATTATGAAAATTTATCAATTTTCCATCCTTTTAAGTGAAAATTCACTTAAATAATTAAAATTTAGTATTTAAAATTTTACATTAAAATTAAATACTGAAGAACAACGACATTCCACAAACTAAATTGATAATGAAGTTCACCTAAAATCAAGTTATGTCTTTGAGATCACTCAAAGGCTACACTAATAAATTAAAATATTGAAAAAATACCATTTCTTACATTGAATTATCCCAATAAATGGCTCTTAATCTGAAAACAAGTGTCAGATGTTCTCTAGGAAGTCTAGCTCTAGCTTTTCAAACTATCTCTTTCTTATCTCTCCTAAATGAGGGGTTATATAAGTTCATTATAATGTCTCTCAAAGGTTTGTGCAATGGATATTTACATGTAATTTCTACTCTAGAAATATAAAAATATAAACTTGATTTATCTCCCAATAAAGGTCTTAAATTTCCCTATAATGTCTCTAGGAAGTTTTTGTAATAGGCTCTTGGCATTCAATGTGTTACTCTTGTAATATCAGACATAGAAACTTTATTTTCTCCTTTTGTTCTTATTTCTAAGGGATTAAAGCTTACAAGCTTTATTAATTGATTTTAATTACAATATTGAGACTTTTATAGTGTTTACAAGACCCTTGATTTATAGGTTAAAGCCTTTTCCCTTTTTCATAGGGTTAAGAACTCAAACCCCTTTGGAAAATGCCTCATATCCTTTATTTTTAGCCAACACTCCCAAAATTAAGGGATAAATACAAAGTATTGCATTTTGTATACTAAATATAATGTATCTTGTTGTTATGCCTTAAAAATAGGCCAAGTGAGGTGATTGGTTTGAGCCCCACTCCAACTCCCACACATTAGCTCATGAGGAGGCTTTTTTGGCACTTTGGATAATGTTTTATCCCACTTTGGTGGGGATAACAATCAAAACTTGTTTAAGAGATAAAATACATCCCTTTTAACTTGGTCATGAGAGCATTTATTATGTGTAACTTTCCTTGGAAATAATATCACTTGGTGGATATTTTTTAATGCCACATTGAAGGCTATGATTGGTCCACGTGTTAGGTCATATAAGTCTAGTCAGTTGATGATTTTTTTACTATGTTATTTTTTCCCTATCTGTTACCACCTTCAATAGGTCATAACTTTTATATACAATGTCAATTTTACCCCATTTAAATTGCTTTAGAAATACCTCAACAATATCTTCAATGTGTATATAGCTTTGGGATGATTTAAGACCATCTAATTTGGTCACTATTAGATATCCTTCTAAATCACTCATCCCCACTAAAAATATTTTGGACCACCAAAAGTTTCATTCATTCCTCTCTACTTTCAATAATAACCTCTTCCTAAAAATCATCAATTAATTTATAAGAAAAATCAATATAAATAACTATTCTCACCTTGATTCATGATCACAGGAGGCTAACTTTATTTCTCTCTTGGAGGCTGACTTTCCAAACTGATACCTATAAACCCAGGTTACAAAGAGATTTTTTGAATCCTCATCTCTACCAAATGACCTTATGCACTCTTGGTGTCTTGGTATTCTTCTTCTTGAATTATCTTATCCACTTCAATGCACTATTTTTATGCTAAGGTGAAGCTTTCCCATTAAGATATGTTTTTTACATTATCTTTATTGCTTAACATTCTCAACAAGGGCATAAAATTACATTACATAATAAGTGGTGATATAATGTGTCACCATTTGTATTATTTTTTCTTCTTGGATTCTTACAATTGAATGAAATATACATGGATTGTAAACACAATTCCATTTATAAACATTGCCCAAATTTGGGTCTTTACAAAATGTGCTTATAAATGATTACGCATGCATTGAAAGGACATATTTCCATGATATAAATTGGATTCCAACATGCATCTAATAAAAAATAGTGATATTATTGAGTGATACTCACCATGGAATCACTTCTCATGTTTATTTCATGCTACTTTATCTCCCTCTTGAATGTACACTTTAACATACTAACATGTCTCTCTATTGTTGTCTAACTTAAAGAACCTTATTTTGGATTTCTCTCTCAATGGAGTGCCTCTTTACCCATATTTCCAAATTCTATAATAAGTGTTAATAAAAACATGATAACATGAATTTCAACATGAAAATGAGAATACAAAATAGAAAATGATACAACCTCTTATATTGGGTTGCTCATAATGTGTTTCTCATCTTTGGATGGTTGCTCCATATTCACCTTCATTGAGTAATCCACCTCCACACTTTATCATAAATATGGGATTAGTTTCCTTTATGATTCTTCAACAATGGAAACCCAAAAGTGATTTGGATGTGATACATAAACATTCTAAACTAAATTCAACTATGCAAATATCCTATCTATGAAACCAAATAATCTCTTACCGATCCAATATAGTGGATGCTCTTCTTTAGTTTTCTCCCTCTTAATGGGATATTCTATGGATATGTGGGATTTTTCATGGGCTTCCTATTGGATTATTATTGTTTTACCAACTCTTTCATGTTCTATCTCTTGTTTTTTATGCGTTTGATCAACTTCCTTACTTGTAGGTGCTTGCACAAATTCCTTCTTTTAAGACTCCTTTCAAGTGGTTGGACAAAGTTATGGATGAAGCTTCCATCATCTGTCAATCCAATGGCCACTCATATTATAATGAGTGTAATAATTTTTGACCACTTTCTTAGATAATAAGCCCTTATTTCTATTCTCCCCATTTTGACTTGGAGAGTGGTCTTTACAACCAGTCTCCTTCTTGAAGGATATGGACTTCTTTAGGATGGACTTTATTTTCCAGCACAATGGCCACACAATGGTTATTCATTCCACAAAAATAACATGGATATGCATACCAAATGTTTTATGTTATAGATCTATTCTTCTCATAATTGAAGTAAACACTAGAATACATAGACTTTTCATACCTTTTATAGTAGTCCTTTGTGTAAATCTAATGAGAGTAAAATGTTTTACCTCCTCCTTTGGTATGTTTATCTCTCTTTGGATATTATTTACATTATTTTTGGATTATTTTCCCATTATTTAAAGGTTATCCCTTTCTTTATTCTATCTTGTACTCACTCTCATCATCATGGAGTGATAATATGTATTTTCCTTGTATGGGTTGTTTTTGAAGAGTTGGTGACTTTGGATCTTTGATTTTAGAATATTTTATTACTTTATATGTCTTAGAGCACTCTCCAACTTCTCATTTGTCAATAACATATACCAAACTTGCATAACAAGGTCTTTCCTCAACTTGTATGGGATTATTCATTCCTTAGCCATTGATTCAAAGTCCCTTTCCATAAAACCCCATCTTAGTTAGAAACTTAGAGCCAATGCCTTAAGTATGCTTCCCAAATTCACCAAAAAAGGTATCTACATCTTGATGGGAAGAAATAGAACATAGTTAATTACTTATAATGCATACCTTAGTCATGGTTTCTACATCTATGGTAGAGTATGGTCTCCTTTGCATGGTATACTCTTATTTCTCCTCCACACCACCATTATATAAATTTGTTAAAATATCTTCCTTGTATTGCAACTCAAGTAGCAACTGCTAAATGGTTCTCTTGATACAATCTCCCTAGAAAATCAATTGATCTTGTAGCTCTTATATCTCATCCTTCAAAGGCTACAATCTGTCTTAATGTAGAGTTCTCCTCCTGAATATATTGGTTTACGCTTTAGATCTTTGCCCATAGTTGTACTTTTGCAATCAATAAACCTAAACTTTCAAACTACAAATTTCACAAATGGAAGAATACTAAAACAAATATAAAAGTGTTAGAATACCCTTTGTAAAACTGCTCTAATACCAAACTTGATCTAAAAATGGGTAGTTAATGCAAAATGCTCACTAATTCACTAGTTTAGATTCTTATGACAATTTCTCAATTTCCTATCTTTTTACATGAAAATTGGCTTAAATGATTAAAATTATATATTTAAAAACTAAAATTAAAATCAATTACTAAAGACCAAAGACAATCCACAAACTGAGTTGATAATGGATTTCACCCAAAATGGGGCTACATCTCCAAGTCCACTTAAAGGCTGGACCAATCAATTAAAATGATGCAAAAATACCTTTTATTACATCAAATTCTCCTAATAAGGGTATCTCAATGTATAAACAAGTGTTTGATGTCCTCTAAGAATTCTAGCCTAGATCTAGCTCTGGATCTACTCTAGCTTTTATAGACTCTCTTGCTTGTCTCTCTCAAATGAGGGGTTACACAAGTTTGTTATAATATCTCTCAGAGGTCTGTGTAATATCTCTTGGCTTATAATTTCTACTTTGGCAATATAGACATATAAACTTTCTTTTTCTCCCAATAAGGGGATTAACTTTCCTTGTAATATCTCTAGGAGGTTTGAGTAATGGGTTGTTGGCCTTCAATGTGATACTCATGTAATATAAGACAGAAACTTTTCTTTCTCCTCTTATTCTTCTTTAAAAGGGCTTAAATATTACAAGCTTTATTACTTATGTTTAATTACAATATTGAGCATTTTATAGTGTTTCCAAAGCCCTTGATTTATGAGTTAAAGCTTGTTTATTTTGCATAGGGTTAGGATTTCAAATCCCCTTGTAAAATGTCTCATATCCTTTGTTTTTAGCAAGAAATCCAAAAATTAAGGGATAAATACAAAGTCTTGCATTTGGTTTACCAAATATGGCATAGCTTTTTGTCGATCCTTAAAAATAACCCAAGTCAGGTGAGGGGATAGATCCCCCTAAATCCCATGCATTATTTCATGAGGAGGCTTTTTGGCACTTTGGATAATGTTTCATCCCACTTTGGTGGGGATAAAAATAAAAATTTGTTTAATATATGAACTTCATCCCTTGTAACTTGGTCATGAGACCATGCATTAAGTGAAACTTACCTTGGAACTCATATCACATGGTGGAGCTTTTCAAATGTCATTTTGAAGGCTATGATTGGTCCACGTGTTAGGTCATACAAGTCTAATCAACTAATGATGTCAGCATTATGTTATTTTTTTCCATGTTTGTTGCCACCTTCAACTAGTCATAACTTTCACATATAATGTTCAATTGACCCCATTTAAATTGTGTTGGAAAGCTATATATGAGATATTCAATGTGAGGATAGTTTTGGGAGGATTTGAGACCATATGATTTTATCTCTATTGGATATCCTCCTAGATCACTCCATGATTATTTTAAGGAGTGGTACCTAAAACTTGTTGACATGTAAAATGTCACTTAATCCAAATAATTATTTGAGAAACAACATTCTAACCTTAACTCTTTCTCTAAATGTTTTAATTGTGTAAGAGCCTATTTCTTCCTTGTTCATCTAACATTTAGTATCTCCTACCCAATCTCATAGGGTTTATATAACATCATGTGTCTTCATCCATTCAATAGTGACATCCATGCTATATTGAATGTTAGGATCTGAAAGGTGGCAATAGTTATTGAGAGCAGCCCCAGAGATTAGACTTATTTTATACTTGTCATTATATTTTTGGATGTGGTCATTTTTACATTCAAAATAGATGATTAAATTATAAAACAGGTTCCTGTAAGGAAATACCTCTAGTTTGGTGGTAGCTTTATGTAAACCTAATCTCTAGATGGATAATAACTCATATGAGAGTTCAGTCTATTCCTATGTAACATTATCATTTTTTGATTGTATTTTTATCTTGTTTGTTACCTTTAAAATATCATTGTAATGTTTATACCTAACTATACCATGTATGAAGGTAGCATCTTTGAATTATTCTTTGGGATTCAAGTTTGATGAAGATGTTTCCATGGTGATAGAGACATAGTGGATTATCTTGAATAAATACAAACTCCTTTGATCAATCTCTCTCTCTCTCTCTCTCTCTCTATATATATATATATATATATATATATATATATATCATAATGGAAGATCTTACATTTGAAATTACAAAGATAATAAGTCTTAATAATGCTTGGAGGGGACCTTTGTGTTTTTTAAATTGAGCTCACAATAATGGTGATTAGAGTACATCAACATTTGTATTAATTATGAGTTGGTGGCCCTATTTAAATTAGTTGGATTTATACCTTTTAATCTACTTTTTTTTTTAAAAAAAAAATTGGCTTTAAAACTTTTTGTATTAATGTGACTTTCCCATGTGTTAACCTCTAACCCATTCAAATGTCTCGAGGGGGTACCAAATTAACCTATTAATTATCAAACATGTGTTGATTACATGCCCCTGCTTACCCTCATGGTGCTCATAGGAGTACCCAAAATTTTTTGAGCATCATTTTCATGATAAGGTGGACCCAAGAATGCCCACAATAATCTTATGTTGAATATATGACCTCTAAGTGCATGAATCTCTAGGTGTAATATAGGGGCACCTGGCATAAGTTGATTTATTAGGACCTACCACATCTACTATTCTCTAACATCCCATGAGATATTTAGGTTCCATGTGGCCATCTTTGATAGTTCAAATAAGTCCAAGGATCATATAATTTTATGTGAAAATCAAGACTCAAGGTGTATGTATAATACATGGGCAATGTTGATTAAAAGATGCCCTTGCATCTTAAAATTTAACTACCACTCTGGGAGTAGTGGATGTCACATGCACTCTTTTCATAAGTAAAAGGTTCTTGTGTTTTTATTATTCTCTTAGTATAGTGGGAGTTTGATAACATGGATAACACATGTAGATAGAACTCGTTGGTTGACATCTCCCATGTCATGCTAATTTAATCTAATCTCAAGATATTCCTACATCACAGTCTTCCAATACTATTACTGGACAAGTGGTAAGCTATGATTAGGCATAGGTTCCTAGAGTGTACTTTCATCTGACACATTGTGAGGTTATGGGATACATAAAATATTATGTCAATTTAAAGCATTTTATAAAGAAAATCACACCTACCTATCATGAATCAACCATAAGAAGTGGCTCATGGGACTTTGAGAGTACAAATATGCTACACCCTTAACCTATGGTGTGTTTATGGATATGTGTGGCTAACTTGTGGCTTACATACTTCTTATATTATCTTGTCACATTTCTCTATGTTCTTAGTATGGTTAGCTTATGAAATAACCATGGATAAGTAGAGTATATATAGGAGGTATTGGTTAGTATTTGATCATCATTTTGTGAATTTTTATCTCATTGCATTGTTGTGGAGTTTTCCCCCTTGAAGTGGCTTAGTTATATTTATCAAGCATTTTTCTCTTCTATCAATTATTATTGTGGATCTATGTATTTTGATAATATTTCTATGATATGATATTCTATGTGTGAACACATAAGTAATTTCATTATAAATGGTATCAGAGCTTGGATTTGGGAAAGTTTATATAGTGGCTTTTTTCTTTGAATCTGGTGTTACACATCTATTATGAGTTAAAGGATTGAGAAAACATAACTTGCAATCTGGGAAGAATTTAATTTTTCCATCACTATCCTATTGTTTGAATTGCTTTTTTTTTTTTAAAGTCTATAAATTTGTTAACCTTGTGAAAATTAATCATCATTGGATTCTTCTCTACAATAGAATCACAATGATATATTTTTTCAATGCATTTTTTGGGCCAAAACTTTTCACCCTTGTGCACATTAAAAGTCATTGGATTCATCTTGGTGAGGTGATCGCAATGATTTCAAATATTGATACAGTTATTTTGGGGCTAAAACCCTCCTAAATTTTTTGCATGGTTGGTCCTAACACTTGTATACATAATAAAGGGAAATAAACTCTCAATACACTTATTTTAGGGCTAAAACCCTCCTAGGTTTTTTGCATTATTGGTTCTAACACTCGTAGACACAAGAAAGGGAAATAAACTCATAAATCTCCTCAAAAATATAACATGGAGTCCAAAACTTATTATTTAGGTATGTTAGAGGTAGTTCAACATCTTCAATCATATTTACATGGCATGGTGTGGAAAGATGATCTTAATTCAGTTAAAGGGGACATCACAGAGATGAGAGGGGACTTGAATGGCTTGCAGATAAATTATAATAGTTAACTAGTAAATTTTCCAAATTTATAACTCAGTATTTACAAAATAACCCTCCAACACTATAATTTAGTTCTCCTCCTTCAAAAAATCACACCACCCATCTAGGTCCAAAGTTAATGTTTCCAAAAGTGGACCTGTATAAGTTTGATGGTAATGATCTATTCACATGGATCACTCAAATTGAAAATTTATTTGATCTCCATAAGAATCCATGTTTGTAAAAGGTGGTCATGGCCTCTCAATATCTAGAACCTAAGAAATTTATTTGGTATCGATGGTTATTTTCTCAAAATAAAAATAAGAGTTTCTCAATTTCTTCATTTATATTTTCTAAGCTATAGCTCCACTATTACAATAATGTATTAGAAAACTACATTAGCTAGTTAGCCAAACTATGCCAAACAAGGACTATAAAATATTATATTCATTAATTTTAGAACCTGTCCTTACATGTAGAAGACATCACTGAGGAAAATATGATTGACATAATTTTTTGTTGGCTTCAAAGATAGCATCTAATTGGAGGTTCGCATATTTATTTTCAATTTAGCATCTGAAGCCATCTCAAGGGCATGCATGGTAGAGGAAAAAGAGATGATCAAACAAATACCTTTCACTAATGTCTATAAACACACTTTCCCATCATCATCCCTTCCTTAACCTACTAGATTCACCCCTCAACATATTGAGGAGAAACATGTAAAAGGTTTGTGTTTTGGTTGTGATATAAAGTTAAACAAATGACATCATTGTGCTGAGAAGAAGTTAATTTACATTGAAAACACCAATGAAGATGATGAATATTATGAAGCCTCAAGTGCAAGTTTGGATGCACTTGAGGATGAATTTGGACATTCTCAACTGACTATTTCCTATCATGTACATTCTAGTATTAATATTTATCAAACTTTTAAGGTGGTGGGTTTCATCAAGAAATAGAAGTTGACTATATTGATTGACTTTGGGAGTACACACAAATTCATCAATAGTAAGTTGGTTACTCATTTGAACTATTTCTTTTACCCATCTCCAAGATTTCAAGGTATGATTACAAATGGTGGTACCATCAACTATTCAATAAAATGTCATAGTATTAAGCTTGTTATGGGAGACTACCTATTAGATTCTCCTATGTTTGCTATTCCCATAGGAGGGACTGACATTATTTTAGGAAAGTAATGGCTCACCACTTTGGGAACTATTGAGATGAATTTGTATTAACTATTCATGTGCTTCCATTTAGAATGTAAGACATTTAAATTGTGTGCATTACAAGATGAATCTTTGTAACTAGTCAATTCCCATC
Organism: Torreya grandis; assembly: GCA_037957365.1. NCBI lineage: Eukaryota > Viridiplantae > Streptophyta > Pinopsida > Cupressales > Taxaceae > Torreya > Torreya grandis. Next base: position 645,478 of record JARHVA010007326.1, on the reverse strand, counting down.
TGATGACAAAGATTCTTAGAAAAGGTGTTGAAGTATTTATGGTGCACTTATTTTCCATATAGGTTCAAAAAATTGAGTCTACCCATATTGATTTAAAAATGGTGTTGGATGATCATTTTGTTGTTTTTTGTGACATGCCAAAAGGACTTCCACTAAGGTGAATGCATAATCATGTCATTGGACTACTTCTTAAAAGTACACCACCTAACATAAGACCCTATAGTATCCCTATGCCTAGAAGAGTGAAATTTAAAATATGGTAAGGAGATGTTGGAGTCAAGAATCATCTGACATAGTCAAAGTGAATATTCCTCCCAGGTGATCATGGTGTGAAAAAATGATGACACTTAGAGGATGTGCCTAGACTATAGAGAACTTAACAAGTACACCATCAAAGATAAATTTTTTATTCCAATAATTGATTATTTTCTTGATGAATTACATGGTGTTGTTTATTCTACCAAGCTAGATATTTGCTCTAGATATCATCAAAATTGGAATCCACAAAGAGAACATACCTAAAACAACTTTCATAACTCATGAAGTCCATTATGAGTTTATGGCCATGCCTTTTGGCCTCACAAATACACCATCAACATTTTAGAGTTTGATGAATATTATTTTCAAGTCATTTTTGATAAATTTTGTGTTGGTTTTTTTATTACATCCTCATTTATATAAAAAGCTGGAGGACCATTTGAAGCATGTGAAACAACTACTTTCAGTTATAGAACAACATCAAATTTATTCCAAACCTTCCAAATGTGTTTTTGGCATCCAAGAGGTGGAGTACTTGGGTCATATTGTTTCACATGAAGGATTGAAATTTGATCCTAAAACAATCCAAGCGATGATGGTATCATAGGTTCCCAAGAGAATCAAGAACCTCTAGGGTTTTTTGGGGCTAAATAGTTACTATCATGGGTTTGTCAAAACTTATGGTAGTATCATAGCCTCATTCACATATTTTTTAAAGAAAGAATATTTATGATTGACTGATACAACCACCAAGGCATTTGAACAATTGAAAATGGTTGTATGCACCACTCCAATTTTGGCTACTCCTACTTTTTATAAAAATTTTGTTGTGAAATATGATTTATCGAGATATGGCATGGGGGTTTTACTCATTAAAAAAGGTAGAACTATTGCATTTCAAAGTCATCAATTGAATGGAAAAAATAGGCTCAATCTAATTTATGAGAAAGATATTATGGTTGTTTTCCATGCAATTAATCAATGGAGACATTATCTAATGGTTTGTCACTTTTAGGTAAAGATTGGTCATGATAGCCTCAAATATTTTTTGGAACAACAATTGTCTTCTAAAGAACAAAAAAATGGTTAACTAAAATGTTAGGCTATGATTTTGAAATAGTATATAGGAAATGAAAATATAATATGGTGGCAGATGCATTGTCGTAGAGGGATTAATCAATTAAGGCATTATTTAACATTCATCATTAATGGGATGTACTCACCAATTTTTCATAAAATTTATCCATGACACATAATTGAATGAATTAGCAAGCAGATCAACACCATAGTAAGTGACATTTTGACATAGGTGATTAGGTATTTGTATAATTATATCCATATAAACATGTCTCTAAAGCAATATAAAATGGATAATAAGTTATCTTCTAATTATTATGTCCCTAATTAGATCTTGTATAAAATTGGTAGTGTGGCTTACATACTAAAATTTCCCCAATCCACTCACATAATATCTTTCCTGAAGAAGGTAACTATACATAGAGTTTATACTCAAGATAAGTTACCTAAATTGGATGAGGAAGGTAGAGTTATTCTAGAGCTAAAGAAATCCTTCAAATTCACACTAAGTAACTACAAACCAAAGTGATTAAGGATTATTTGATCAAATGGAAGAATTTTTAATGTAATATGCAACATCAAAGGATTAAACATTAATGCAACAACATATGGGGTTGATTTAACATTGAGGATAACATTGTTTTGAAAGGGAAGGGCATGTTAAACCCTTAACCTATGGTGTGTCTAGGGATATATGTGTGGCTAACATGTGGCTTACATAACTCTTATATTATCTTGTCACATTTATCTATGTTTTTAGTAAGGTTACCCTATGTAATAACCATGGCTATGTAGATTATATATAGGAGATAGTGGTTAGTATTTGATCATCCTATTGTGAATTCTAATGTCATTTCATTGTTGTGGAAGTTTTCACTCAAAGTGGCTCAGTTATAATTATCAAGAATTCTACTCTGTTATCAATTATTGTTGTGGATATATATATAATGATCTTATTTATATGATATAATATTATATTATGTGAACATTTAAATAATTTCATTATAGGATCAAAGGAATATAGGAGGGTGGGACCAGCCACATCAACATCAACTTTTACCAAAGAAATGAGTTAGTTCCTTAAAAAAATAAGTATGAGATTTTGAAAATAACAAAGAGGGACTAAATTTATCATAAAAAAGAGATCCATAAATAAACATAAGGAATTATATTAATCAAAATGGCTATTTAAAAAATATTTTATGCAAACATGAGGGGCTAATATCAATTAATTACCAACTAGTAAGAGCAGGATTGACTTATGAAGGATTAATACATGAATTTAAGGGCTTGATACTAGTTTTATCATAAAAAAAAACTTAGGGCTAATGGGTCCCCTTTTCCTATGAGAAAAGGGATATGTTGGTCACACAAAATGGCAACTATGTAGGGAAAACATTGTCCAAGTGTTTAGAACCCAAAAATTTTGGTTTCACTTTAGACATCTCATATAGATCATTAAAAATAATTTCATAGTACTAAATAAAAATAAATTATTTGATTTATCCCTAACACACAACATATCAAGTTTTAATCCTTCTAAGAAGTCAACTTGTGTGGAAAAGTGATGCAATATATTTTACCCGTAACATTTTGGTAGAGCTTAGGAGTAACTTTGGTGATTTAAACTTCTAAAAGGTGTTAAATTTTATTCATATTAGCTAGTGGGTAAGGCTTGGGCATTACTCTACTTATATCCATGCATTTATATCCATGACATAGATACCTTTGGCTCCACTCTAGGCCTTAGTCCATTACTATCCAGGCAAGAAATCCTCTAATGGAGATTGTTTGAATCACCTTTTCTTAGAAAACCACTTATAATTTTCTTGGTACATTTGGATTTCCCCTTATTATTTCATATTTAATCCTAATTTTTTCATGAGGGTTGGGAACCAATATAGTGAAGGTAAAAAAAACTTTCACAGTCCTCAAGTCTTGGTTTGTGTATTCAACATTTTGTCATCTATTTGGAGAGATCAAATTGGAAGAACCGAATGGAAAATAAATGAAAGCTCATCCAAATCACATTTTTTGGGGGTAATAATAAGGCTCTCTAATTCATAATAGGATTACAATAGGAAAACCATGAAAAACTATAGAGAATAAATGAAAAAACAAAAATAACTGCATAACAAAGTGAAGAGAACAACATGATGAATAGAAATAAATGAAGCAAACATACAATAAATTATCCTAACCCTATTCTAAGCCTAACCTAATTCTAATCTAAAACTTAGTCATTCTAATATAGTCATGGATGGCACAACTAAGAAGTAGTGCTTCAATAACTATCCATTTACTAGCAAAGAGATGTTGTTCCATTACAAATCTTTCATCCTGAAGGCATTATGCACCAATAATTTAATGATTTAATAAGGACAAATCTAAAGAGGATCGAGTTTTGAATGTTGTCTTTTCCTTTCATGAGCCTTGTCTCATAATATAATAAAATTAGATATTCTAAAATCTTTCACCTTTTCTTTCTTTTCAAACCATCTCTTGAAAATATCCTAATTTTTGTTAGAGTTTTGGAGGGCTTCTTCACATGTTATTTCCATCTAAAAAATGCCTAGTAACCTTGAGTTCACTTTCTCATAACTTCCTATTTATTCCTACATGAAATTTTATATAGGTAGTTTGAGTCTTATGGGTAACACTAGTTCTTGGACATACGCTATAAATAACAGTGAACTCTTGAGGGCTTGTTTGTATCTAGTGTAATTAGCCCAAAGTGTACATTTCAATAGCGAATGTCAATCTCTAGGTCACTTCTCAATAGAATTCTTGATTGCATCCACCAAATTTTTCTTTATGGACTTAGTTAGCCCATTTCCTTATAAATAATAGTTAGACAAAAGATTTAAGATGATACAATTTTCATAGGCCCATTATGTGAGCTTTACTAATTGGAAATTAGGTTCATTATCATAGACTAATGAGACTGGTATACTAAACTAGGTGACTATAATCTCCTCTAAAAACTTCATCACTTATTTAGATATATTATTTTTTGTGGCAATGGATTATGTCCACCTTGTGAAATAATTGATAGTAGTAAATATGAACTTATGGCCAGCTAAATAATTGGGATTTAATATTCCAAAAAAATATAATCCCCATTGATCAAAGGGATGTCCTTTTATCACAAGTTGGAGGTCTATCTAGTGTGAACTTATATTAGCAAAATTTTGGCATTCATGGTAAGTTAAAACATGAGTATGTGCATTTGTAAAGATGATAGGACAATAATGTCTAGCCCACAAAATTTTATGTTTCATCACAGTCCTAAAAGGATGGCCACTACCTAATTTTTCATGAAATCTAGTCATAACTTATTCAACGTCTTCATTTGGAAAGCATCACAAATATATCCCTTTGTAATCTTGTGATATAACACTCATTTATTAAGCATGTAATGGGTTGATTTCAGCTTGAGAGATGTTCTTTGTTCTTTATTTAGTTCTAGAGGTGACATTCCATATAGAAAATAGTAAATAATCAGGTCTTACCATTCTTGATTTTGGATTTATATTTGATCTAGTTATACCACAATGATCCTAGAATATAATTACATCCTCAATTGAATGAGGCCTTATCCTTTCACCATTATGGTTAGCTTAATTTATAGATCTTACTTTTATAGCTTATTTACCCTTCTGCCTTTACATTTACCAAGCTCATTCTATTTTAGCATGAGTTTTATGGCATGATTCAACACAATGGCATGAACCTTATTTTTGACAATGTAGTGTAGAAACTTCTTCACAATTTTGACCAAGGCATAGGCATGTTTATCTAGGGTAGTAAATTTTGTGACCTTAAAATTAGTGATCATAAAGGCTATAGGGTGTTCTCCCTCATCAACATTTTGTGTGAGCACAATGGGTATGGCATGCTCATAAGTGAAGGAGTAGAGATGGAAATCCTTTGTGTAGTTTAGGTCGATTAGGACTGTTGCCTACATGATGGTGTTCTTGATGTCCTAGAAGGCCATTTTGGCTAAGGGAGTCCATTTAACTCTTGATTAATGTTTCAACATAAAATTAAAAAGTTTAAAAATCTTAGTAAAACTATAAATAAATTTATGCTCAAAGTTAATCTTGGAAAAAAAAGATTTCAACTCTTTTTTGCTCTTGGGAAGATGTATCTTAGAAATTACACTAGCTCATTCAGGGTCAACTGATATACCTTATTTTATGATGATGTGACCAATAAGCTTATCTTTTGTGACCCTAAATCACTTTTTTTTGGATTTATGGAGATATCGTACCTCTTTCATGTTTTAAATGCTTTATGTAGGGGATGCACCTGATCAGACATACACTTTGAAAAAATTGTTAGACCATCCAATAGATTATCATCCATTTATCGATCAAACCTTAAAAGATGAAATCCATGGATCTCTAAAATAGAGTGTAGATCATAAAATATGATTTATATATCATATTAGTCTTGTATACTTGATAAATACATATCATGGTTCTACCCTTTAGTTACAAACCTCATTGTTAATGAAAGGCTTACATTTATCATGTCATTATACCTATCTACTTATCTTATGATCCAACCCTATTATTTATAATGGCCCAAACCTACTACACTATATAAAAAGCTTAAAACTTAATATATATCCTTCATTATCAATTTTATATCCTTGGTAGCTTCTAATCTTGTTAGACACTTGTGACCTACATAGGGACACTTGAGTTGATGCAGGTGTCTAGATTCTTATCAAGTTTCTAGTCCTCAAAAGTCATCTAATTTTGTAAATATTTCAAATCCTATTGGTTTGTCCATTTATATTATTGAACCCTATCATGATATATTTTAAAAAGGTGTGGTATGGATACAAATCTAAGCCTACTCATTATTCATGTAGTAATTAACAAGAAAACACATATTATATCTCAATAAATAAATTATAGAACTAGGTTATATTTCCCTATTCTTCCCTATTTTTATATCAGTCATAGGAGAGATTATATTACAAGTCTGAAGAACTTAAATAATAACCAATGATAATTACTTGTCAAGTTATAATATAGATCATTACATGCCTTGGCATATAGTATATTTCACCCTTGTGCACACACAAGCCAACACCTAAGGGAGAACTACATAAATTTGAGGCCCTCCTTAGAGTATTGGCTATGTAGGTAACACTCATTGATAAAGGGGTTCTCAAGGTCATATCGACACCATAAGCCTACTAACCCATTTTCAGTAAGATACAAAGACCTAAGGTGAAGAAATAGGGTTTGATCCACATATAATCATTAATATCTTGTGCACTTGAATAAAATACATTGACATAAAGGTGATACAAAACATAGAAGACTCTATGTGGTTACTTCATAATATAGTGAATATTGTGTATAGGATAATTATGGCAAGATCAAGATAGAAGTCTCAATGTAAGTTCCATGGGTTGATGCAAGTGTTTCAAGCTCTAGAAACAATATTTATAAAATATGATGACATGATCTTGAACTTTCACCTACCTATTTCCACCTTTTTACTTCTCAAGTCTACTTATGCATTTGAATATAAGAAAAGTATTATCTCTTCTTCATGTTTATGTAATCAAACTATTGTTTTGAGTGCACTTTCTATATTTACCATAACTTAACACTTTAATTCATAATATTCATTATTCTAAGTTTTCAATTGATTAATCTCCTCTAAAATAGTTTTATTCATCCTTGTGCATAGGCTACTCTACCCCATTAACCCTGCACATATCTAAAAAGGGTTAAAAATTTAGTGAGCTTGATCTATGTGTCTCCTTCCTAGTTTGACCTAAGGTTTCTTGATTTCTGATTTCTAAACTATAAATATCTTAAATAAAATTTTCTTTTATTCCAAAAGAATCAAATTATGCCCAATATGGATATATCTAATTGGTACTTCATTAATTAATATATGATGGTCATCATTTCTTATTATTTTCCATACATAAATAAATCAATATAAGGCATAATCAAATGGTTTAAATAAATTGGTCAAATCAAAGAGAGTGGAATCACAACAAAATAAAAATCAAATTTCTCTTTACAACTCCTTTTATAATAATATAGATCAGGTATTTAGGCATCAATGTGTATGCTCTCAACCCTTTATTCCTCTTATATCATATTCAAGTGATAGCTACCATCTCACTCCCATTATTTTCCCATGTCTTATATTAGATTCTATGGTCCACATTATCACTACATGAAAAATTAAGGGTGCCCAACCTATCCTACCACCTATTAAAATACAAGTTATTTCTAAGTCTAAACTAGTAATCAAATCTAAAAATGTGATATTATCAACCAATTGATAAATACACATTTTAATATTGAAATCCTTGAGATTTTAAAACAATCAACTATCTAAAATGATATCTTATATGAATCCTTACATAAAACCTAAGTACCAAGTGATATAAAACCAACTTACTATGCAGATATAATTTAAGACCTCAAAAATAATGCAAATCTCATCACTTTTGATCCAAAACATTTACCATAAAAATATATTATTAACCAAGACTTTCCTCTATTCATACAAGTTACTATGAATAATAAAGGAATCAAAGAGTGTTAGTCGATAATGGATTTGGCTTAAACATTTATAACATGAAATTCTTAATAGCAATGGGCATTAATACCAATCTTCTTTAAAAATCAAACATGCATATCAATGGGTTTGATAATTAATATAACCCACCAATTCATCAAATCTTATTAGATGTGACATTCGGACCAAAAATGGTAACAAATACATTCCAAGTAATGTCTTAATCATTACATTAGAACCTAATCTTGGGTAGACCTTGGATACACACAATGTAAGTTTTCCCATCTACATTATGTTGATGTGTCAAATTCATACATGATGGGACCTTATGGAAAATTCTTATTAATGATAATCCCTTCAAATTTTTTAAAATTATACATTCAAACACAAAGGAGATTCCTAAACTGGTACCATCAAAATAATATATTATAATTGAAATATACCAACTTATGAGATGGGTGAATCAATAAAAATAACTCATTCATCTCAAGATACTCATAAGTAAATAAACATTTATGTGCACATGATTACACAATCAGAATAAGAACCCTTATCAAGGGAACCAATGATATAAAAACAATAAGAAGATCAAACATTTGAGATTCCTTTATTGGTCAATACTGAATGACAAGATGGAAAAGTTTCAAATTATTATCATAGTAATGATGATATACCTCATGACATGATATATGAACACTTTAAAACACTAAACCTTGATCCACTTTAAAATTATGCTCCATAACATATTCACACCTATAGTCATGGTACATATAAGTTAACTCCATCTCTAGAAGATACACAACTAAATAAAGATAAGGGCAAGAAAAAAGTAACTAATGAATGTGTAAATGTTTTTTATTCAATCCATCCCTCTTGGTTAAAATATTTAATTCAACCTTATAAGGTATAAATAAAAATACATCATGTTAATATTATGGAATCTTTGCATAATTATCCACAACAAATTTTGTAGATCATAGTAAAACAAGATGTTTTGCATATTTTTATTTTTATTTTACTTGAACACAAGATGATATCTTTACCTCCTGATAGACACCGATTACAAAATAGACTTGTCCAAAAATAAAAATCACCATTTTTCACTTATCATAAACTCATCGACCATGATACAGATTGTTTTAGGGATTTAAAAATCCAAATTCAAAATTACAAACATGATGGTCGTATAAAAATTATATCTGAGAAATGAAACAGACCTTAGATTTTAGATAGTTAAAAATACAAGGATACAATGAGGCATGATTCAATGCATCTCAGACATGAATATTTAATTATTACTATAAATATTTATGGAACTTATTGTCCACACCATAATATAAATACAAATAATTGGGAAACATTTTTTAGTATTGCATGTTTACAATAGTTGGTCCATGATATACATGAGATACAAAATTTCTTTTTTTTGCAAGAATCCCTTGGATACATTATTATACCAATAGCATGCAAACCAAAAGTGGTTGATAAACCAATATGGGTAATGAACCATAAACCAAATTTAATTTTCTAGATTGGGCAATAGTGGTTGGTAGATATGAAATAAATTATCAATAAAATAAATATATGCCCTCTCTACTAGTTTTAAAATAAAGAAGCTTGAATTCTACATGATGGATTTGATGATAAATCCATAACAACAATTTCCAATAATAAATTACTAGAGAACATTAAAACTTTGAAAATAAGCAAACATAAGAGGTTTTGGCATGTAAAGGACCCACCTATTAATGTTTTAGTTCCTTAGATATAAGATTTAAAAATATAGTCATAATTTGAATTTAAAAATATCAAAAAAATAAAATAATTAAGAAAATACAAAAACATTAAAATAATTCAAAAATACAAAAATATTCAACATTGACATGTATACTAAGTCCTTGACATATATGTTTTTTACTTTATGTTGATAGATAGAATATCATTTCTATACACATAAATTTTTTTTGTGTACTTGAGTGTAATAAATCATACACTTGAACCATGATACTTCCACATATAAATGTTGGACTTTTCCTCTTCCCAAGTGATATACTATGTTGGGGGCATCTGCTTCTTTGATCATGATTGATGTAGGTTATTTTATTTTATGATCATTTCTACATTATCATGTTGAGCTTATATACTAATGCTTACACATGCCTATAATCATAATTAAATATTTCATAGTGTACTTGATATGCTATGTTTGATGGCATTTGTTCTAACACATGTATGCAAGGACTAGTATGATATGCTTATGTCAGTTTCCTATACTTTATTTATTCACAGTGTCACTTCCTTGAGGGTTATTTTTTCTTACTTGATATTATCTTAATTATGGAACATTTTGACAGGACCTAGGTTCCCTAAAGCTCTGACACAACTTGTCAGATTTAAGAGCACATATGATTACCAATGTATAAGCAATTTCAACATGCAAAATTACACAGAAGTACAAGTAACTATCAATGAGAAAAACACACAGAATGTGAGAGACAATACACAATTGTATTCAACTCGGTTAGAAGGAAATTACAACAAAGAGATCACACTCTTTCTTCCACTTCGTGGGCTTACAGTAATCTTCCCTCAAGAGTAATCTTCTCTCACTAGGTCACAACTAAAAACTCAAACACAGAGCTATTTTTCACCTCATTATACGTCCATTACAACCGAGTACAAACTGGTAATCCAAGTAGATCTCACCATGATCTTGCTCCTTGATGTATTGTTGTCACCTTGGATCTTGCTCCCCCGCCGATCTCCTTTTGACCCTCGCATACACACACCCTTGCAGACCAACCTGATCTTACTTATCACATGTAGATCTCCACCATGATCTTGCATCACCCTACAGACCAAACCTGATCTTGCATACATGAAGAATCCTACTTGATTCTACCATGGGAAGAACTCTCCAAGTTTTACACTTAAAAATACAGCCCGTGAGTCTATTATATAGATCTCATGCATATAATTATTAGACTTGCAGCTCAAGACTCATCTCAGTCTTTAACATGTAAACAACCCATTCACTTAATTGACTGTTCGTCAACAGCAATTCTAGAACCACACAAGTGACCGACGTCAGTCCCTATCTGACTGGAGGTGACTGACGTCGGCCAACTGCTACTGAGGTCAATTTCCTTCTGCACTATCCACTGACTGACATCGGTGATCCTGTCAACACCAGTGACTGCATACTTAGCATCCTCCTTGTTTGCAACAAGGTGAAGCTTTTAGCTCCACACCCTAACAATCTCCCACTTGGAGATACACAGTTGCACCTGTACCTATACCAGTACTTTGTCTAATCTGCATCTTGGCTTGTATCCCTCTTCAAGCTCAATCTTGAAGACTACCCACCACACTCCTTGTGGTGTTAATCTTGTGCCTAAATTTCTCCATTCTCGGCTTACCTTATTCTGCCATTGCTATACTCCCACTCAAATAGAAATCCCTGTGAGTAACCTGTAATCAACACACACTAACCAGATCTGGGCCATCTGTTAGTCAAACTCGCTCTGAGAACGTTCAACCTCGCTCTGATACCATTTGACAGGACCTAGGTTCCCTAAAGCTCTGACACAACTTTTCAGATTTAAGAGCACATATGATTACCAATGTATAAGCAATTTCAACATGTGGAATTACACAGAAGTACAAGTAACTATCAATGAGAAAAACACACAGAATGTGAGAGGCAATACACAATTGTATTCAACTTAGTTAGAAGGAAATTACAACAAAGAGATCACACTCTTTCTTCCACTTTGTGGGCTTATAGTAATCTTCCCTCAAGATTAATCTTCTCTCACTAGGTCACAACTAACAACTCAAACACAGAGCTATTGTTCACCTCATTGTACATCCAATACAACCGAGTACGAACCGATACTCCAAGTAGATCTCACCATGATCTTGCTCCTTGATGTATTGATGTCACCTTGGATCTTTCTCCCCCGCCGATCTCCTTTTGACCCTCGCATACACACACCCTTGCAAACCAACCTGATCTTACTTATCACATGTAGATCTCCACCATGATCTTGCAACACCCTACAGACCAAACCTGATCTTACATACATGAAGAATCCTACTTGATTCTACCATGGGAAGAACTCTCTAAGTTCTACACTTAAAAATACAGCCCATGAGTCTATTATATAGATCTCATGCATACAATGATTAGATTTGTGGCTCAAGACTCATCTCAGTCTTTAACATGTAAACAACTCATTCACTTAACTGATTATTCGTCAACAGCAGTTCTGGAACCGCACAGGTGACCGACGTCGGTCCCTATCTGACTAGAGGTGATCAACATTAGCTGACTATTGCTGAGGTCAGTTTCCTTCTACACTATCCACTAACTGACGTCGGTGATCTTGTCGATGTCGGTGACTGCATACTCAGCATCCTCCATGTTTGCAACAAGGTGAAGCTTTTAGCTCCACACCCTAACACATTTGAATATGTTCCTTGATTTTTGGTCATCATCCCACTATATGTTATTTTCTTTTTCTATTTGGACATTTGAATTTCATTACTTCGAGAGTGCGACATTTGAATATGCCCATTGTTTGCGATCTCCTTAGACCCCTTTTATGTGACATTGATTGTTTGTGTGTTTATAATTGATTATCTGCTAAGCTTGTAATTTTAATTTATATATATTTCCATGATACATATCATTCATATTATGGATTTTTGTGATCACATACTATAAGCTTCATTGATATATCTACTTAGACATGATACTCCTATATGTTATATGATTCATACACAAATTATATAGTTATCTTATACTTTTGAGGTATGGTAACTACCAGATTCCATTTTACCTCACCTCAAAATGGGGGTAATATATGTGGGGGAATTTCATGGAGACATAACCACCACACTTATACAATTCTTAAGATTTTCATAATTTCATTATAGTTTACATGATTCAAATATACACTTAGGTCATAATCCTATAAATTGCACCATTTTTTATATATTTGGGACAAAGTTTCTCAAATTTGTGATAGATATTATACATAGTAACATATCAAAGGTTACATTTTAATAGATAATTTAACTTTAGACACATTAGATATGCATATAGTGCATCTAAAATTGCAAATACATATTCAAACTTATTTACCAATAAGCATTGATACTTTACCCAGAAGCACCACATTCACCAAAAATCACTATTTTGAGACTTTTATATCTACAATATTTGTTTCCTCTTTAGTATCATGGTTGAGATTAAATTCCATAAATGGCCTAACACTACTTCCATTTTTTTAGTTAAATTGATTATACCTTTTAACTTGGTTTTTCTTTTGTTGTCACTTGAGTTGTGTGATTGAGAATTAATGATCTTAATGGTCATGTCATAACTCACCCTTGCACCAAATTGGGGGCATAATTACCATCAAATATACCTCTATAAATCTTTAGGGTTTATTTTTGAACCTCTCTCAAGTCCAATGCTTCATAATAAAGCATTTTTACCAAGTCAAATTATTAAGGGATAACATGGTTACATTGACACAGAGGTATACTCCTTCCTTACTCTTTTTCTTTTAAATAATTTTAATTAAGTCAAATTTCAAATTATAATCACTAATTTATACTATAACATGCTCTTTATTATAGGCCATACACTAGCAAAACACTCAAAGTAGGATCAATCAAAGGCAAAGTGTGATATACACACTCGAATACACATTTCTTTATTTTAACCTAGTAAGTTCATCTTTATGAATTACTAGATTAAAGGGGGGGAATTAGTTATTAAAATATGATTTATATAGCATCTTAGTCTTGTATACTTGAAAAATACCTATCATTTCTCTACCCTTTAATTTTATACCTCCTTATTGTTGAAAAACTCAAATTTTCCATCTCACTATGTCTAATTACTTATCTTATGGTTTGAACCTATCATTTATGATGACCCAAATCTTATAAAATGTAAATAAATCTTAAAAATTGGTATATATCCTTAATTATTAGTTTTAGATCCTTATTAGCTTCCTACCCTATTAGACACTTACATCCCACATAGGGAAACTAACCCATTTTTGGCAAGGTACAAAGACCTATGGTGAAGAGATAAGTTTGATTATTATATAATCATCAACGGCATGTGTGAATGAATAAAATACATCAATAGAATGTTAATAAAAAACCTATAAGTCTCTAGGTGGTCACTTTTCAATATAATTAATATTTTATACAAGATAATTGCATTGAGATCAGGATAGAAGCATTAATACAAGTGTCCATAGGTTGATGTAAGTGTCCTAGCCACTATAAATAATATTTCAAAAATTTAATGACTAGATTTAAATCTTTCACTTGCCTATTTCCACCTCTATACTTCTTATATATGTCTACACATTTGTAGATAAGCTAAGTATTATCTCTTCTTCATGTTTATGCAATCAAACTACTATTTTGAGTATATTTTCTATATTTAGCATAACTCAACACTTTAATTCAAAATATTCATTTATCTAATTTTTTAATTAATTGGCCTAAACTAGATTAGTTTTATCAATCCTTGTGTGTATGTTATTATACCCCCTTAACCCTACACATATCCAAAAATGGTTAAACATGTATCTCATGCATTGATGAGGTTGAATGGTATTTTTTTATAGGTAAATGTTCCCCATTTAATGGTAAAAATAGTTTTGACTCTGTCTTCTTGATTCACTAAAACTTGGTTGAATACAAAAAAAATTGTCCAAGAAGGACATCATTTGGGGCCCACTAACCATATAAATTCCCTCATCTAAGGAGGGAAAAAGATATCTATATTTATCCAAGTCTTGATTCAAATTTATGAAGTTGATATGGAGTTTGATTTTCCTATTCTTCTTGTGGAAAGGCACTAGGTTAGCCACCCATGTGGAATGGAGAACTAGGAAGTTGATTTTAGCTGAGAAAAATTTATGAACCTCCTTGTGGATAAGATGATCTAAGATAGGATTAACATGTCATTGTTTTTTCCTAAAGGTCTTATATCCTTTCTTAAGTGAAATAATGTGCATTATCATACTTGGATTAAATGCATTGAGTTATTCATATGTCCAAGCGATTAAGTCCCTATATCATAGAGTTAGTCATTTGAGCTCTTATAATTTGAGCCTAGTACATTCATGACCAATGTTGGCATTCTTGTGTTCATTTAATAACCCAAGGTTTATCATGTTGGACTGATGATCCACATAGGCTCATCTTTGGGTTTTGTTGATTAATCTATCCAAATTAAATATCCTTTCGAGGGAAATCATGTCGTTTTAGATGTGATTTTCTTTCAATTTCATTATAACATCATCATCATAGTCATTATCCAAAGGATTGTCTCTCACTCTCTCATCTATGATTTCGGTGATGAATAACCCATAACTACTCAAGAAGTTTAGGATATGATGATCATCGTAAAAATTGATTAAAGGGGTTAATATAATTAAGACAAACTAACTATCAAGTAAATCATAATACATAATATATAAAATAATCACACATAAACTGATTATAACTTCATTATTTTTAGAAATGTGCTAAAATGGGAAAGTAATAATTAATATATGAATTAGTTGGAACTCAAGTCTATATTAATTCAACAATGATTATGAGGCTATGTGAGATTGCTTTGAATCAGGGATAGGCCTCTACTTTATCTTGGGACAAGGAAACATTATTTTCACTTTGTCAACCTATGTTACTATCTATAGGGTGAGGCTTCATATTTTAAGGTTTTTGACCTCTATGTAAATTTTAAGAGATGCACCTTCACTTGTAGATCCTATGTATCTAGTTAGATGTCTTCACTTTGATGACGTATATTTTATATTCCTTCTTATTTAATCTAACCCTAAATCAATGAAAAAATGGAATAAACTATTACAACATAAGGGTAATGGGTAAAGGGTTAAGGTTGTGATTGACCGAAACACCCTATGTGTTGAGTGTTACCTACATAAAAATACTCTGAAGAGGGATCAAACTCTATGTAGTTATCCCATGCTATGGTGGTTTTTATACAATAATGGTGAAATATTATATGTTGGTGTAATCTTGGCGTGATTATGTGTTTAAACAAAAGACTCATAATCTTATTGTTGTATTCAGACCTATAAATACTAAAATATGATTATATATGATAAACTAGTCATGTACACTTGACAAATATCACTTGTGGCTCAACCTTTCAGTTCATGACCTTTTTGTTATTAAAAGGCTCATGTTCACCATATCACTATGCCTAAATACTTATCCTATAGTTTAAACCTAATATTCTAATTACCCAGATAACTTATAGCCCATAGTTTGAATAAAACCTAATTTATATCCTACTCTAACAATTATATATCTTTAATAATATTTTATCTTCCCAAACACTACTATCCAGATTAAGACACTAATGTCGCTATTAGTGTCTCAAGCTTGGTTTAAATGTTTAAGCCTTACAAATGGTCAAATATGAAAATATTTTGACATGCATAGGTCAAATTATTTGTCTTCTTTAATCCTCTTGTGAGATAATTTCAAAAGGTATTGTATAAATATAATTAAAATACCATTAATTAATAATAAGTTTAAATCAATCACACATCTATCTTATACCAATACAAATCACCTCTCACACTTATAAAACTATCTTATTCTTCCATATTTATAAATCAATCATAGGAATAATATGTTGGCCATTTCTGGCCCACATACCAAGATTTGAAAAGCTAAGTAGAGTTCATGTGGAATGAGTGGACCAAAGGTTTGAAATAGGTCTAAGATTGAAAAATAAAGGGATCCAAGTAGGTTCTCATATGTTTCAAGCATTAGTAGCATGGACCAGGTTACACAAATCTTAAAAATCCATTATAACCTTGAAATATTAATCAAAGGATGGATTTGTCAAAGTTTAAGGACTAAACTGTCACCAAGACATCATGCAAAAAAAGAATAGTCTAGCCTACTTATGCATTTAATAATTCACCTTAAAAATCCATATGAGCCAAAATATTACAAAACCATGGATTTTTTCATGCCAAGATCATCCTCTAAAAGTTTCAAGTCCACATGATATTTTTGGCTCAAGTTATGGGCCTTTAAAGTTGGTCAAAGAATGTGGGATGTCCACGCAAACATCAAAATCAAGCTATGGCAAAATCCATTTGAGTTTAAAAAGTGATGGTTGCACAAACATCATTGATGATCATGCAAATGTATTTCATGGTGACATCTACCATGGATTTTTTCATGCCAAGATCATCCTCTAAAAGTTTCAAGTCCACATGAGATTTTTGGCTCAAGTTATGGGCCTTTAAAGCTGGTCAAAGAATGTGGGATGTCCATGCAAACATCAAAATCAAGCTATGGAAAAAATCCATTTGAGTTTAAAAAGTGATGGTTGCACAAAAATTATTGATGATCATGTGGATGTATTTCATTGTCAAATTCAAGACATAGTAGGAAAACCATTGGAGAATAAATTAGATGGTCGTGCGAATGTCAATGATGGTTGTGCAAACATCATTTGATAGGATTATGGACATCAATTTTAAGCTTGTGAAGTAGTTGTTAGATTTCAAATAGTGAGTCCTATTAGATCTAATGTTCCACATTGCATTATACATCTTGATCTAATTATGTAAGATAAAGTCAAAAGGTCAAATAACTTATAGGCCACCATGTGGTGTAAGCATGAAAGTTGATAGACTAATAATGGGATCCTAAAATTAATGCATGATTGGCATATCACACCAGCTTGGAAAAAGTTGATAGACCAAGGACAAGATCAATGGCCCTCATTTAATCATACTAATCAAGATTGATGGTATGATTAAAGTTCAATATGTCAATAGTTTGAGTCATATTCGATAGCCAATAAGCAAAGGGTGAGCTTGGGGCATTTCAATGAAAGTTGATAGGGTATTCTTAGACTTAGGCAAGGTAAAGATGAATGAACATAGCTCAAGCTCAGTTTAAGATGAACTAGATGGACATTTTAGGATTAGGCATCACCATTAAAGCTCTATAAGGATGAAATAGGTCTTTCAAACCTAATACAGATAAAGGGTAGACAATTTGAATGATAAAATAAGACCAATCATTGCTAGTAGATCTCTATGGAGGTAAAATAGGTCTTTTTAGGCCTAATATAGACCAAAAGGGTGGTATTTTATTCTCAAATCAAGAAAATGCACTTGATGATCTTATTTTATTGATTAAAACTATAGGAAAACTAATAATTTGGATTGGTTTTCATCGATAGTGGACCTAGATTCAGTTTCCCATGTAGGGGTAGACAAATGAGATATGGTAGGGGCTTCTCATCCTTCAAACATAGTCATAGCTAGACAAATTACCATTCATGACATGGCACTGTTAGTTTTAGGATTCAAAGATTTGGTTCTCTTGAACACATCAAGTGGGCTTGGGGTCCCAAGGTGGTGAACTAGTGGTTGGAGAAGCAATTAAGGGCATTGATTCCATTCAAATAGACTTTGTCAATATGCATAACAATCCCTTGTCTTTAGTGGGATATATGAGCCAATGAGAGAAACTTGAGGATTATTAAGATAAAATGAGGTTTATTTGTTGATCAAAGCATGCATATAGAAAACAAATCAATGAGCTTTCACCTCACTTCTTGATCTTGATGACTTTTCTCCATGCTCCAATACATTTTTCCCATTTTCTCTCTTTTTCTGATATATATAGGCTTTTGAGACAAAAAATTGGATCCTCTTTATATCCCCTCTGATCCCTCTCTTGGGCTTGACTAACGGGTATTGTATATAAATGTCAAATTTGTATGTGGTAGAGCTTTTCTCTCTTATCAAGTCATGATCTCACCTAGTTACTAGTTCATATTATTATGAAGGTCATGTTTAGTGTTTTGTATCTTTTTATTGAAGCCCACATGTGGATATTGTGACTCATTAGTGTCTTGCATTAGACCTCTCCATAATTTCCCTCAGCTTATGATCATTTGGTAAACATCTTCATGAAACAATTATATATGATAGATATTTGGAATCCTAGATCTGGTCTTGTGCTTATTTCATTAGTGTTTTTAGAGTCAAGTAGAGTGGATCAACCATAATTTAGGTGCATCACCATCTTTATCTTAGGTTTCCCTTTCATGTTCTCTCTCTCTCTCTCTCTCCCTTTTCCCTAGTCATTAGTAGGTTTAGTAGTGGGAACAAGCTAAAATGATGCATCAGAGGAGCTAGCCTCATTAAAAATCCTATATGTCTAACCCCATTATAAGATTCCCATAGCATGGGGTCAATCCCATATTGAGCTAGATTTAGAAGTAGGATCTAAACACTTCTGCTTCTAGCTAGGGTGTAATCTATAACCCTAATAGTTCTTGCACACCTGATGGGACCAAGGTCTAAAAGAGTGGGAAGATCTTGGTACATCTTTCCTTTGATTATCTTTTGAAAGCAAGTAATTATCACTAATGGTGACTCTAAACCAAAACATCTACTTATGATCAGACTAGATGTGTCTTATTAGATATCTTAGTCAGTTCTTACATCTCATTTGATATATGAGGTTGAGATGAATAGTTATGGTGAATATCCCCATTATCCACCTCCTTATCAATATCCCCACTATGATCCTCATAATCCATATGACCCCTATCCACCATAACAAGATTTATATCAAAGCTATGAGGATCCTTATCAAGTTTCTTATGATCCTTATTATCAAGGAAATCACTCTTACCTTCCTCATGATCTTCATCAATAATATGAGGACCAATTTTAGTCATATATGCAAGAAGATTGCCTTAATCCTTCTTATGGATAGAAATCCCATCATAATATTGCTCTTCATCAACCCTGTCATGAACCATCCATACTAGCACTTAGGCAAACTTTAATAAGCCTTGAAAATCATGCACTAGAATTATGCTCACAAAAGTATTGTGGCCAAGGTCTCTACCCACCAGATCCATTATGTGAGGGAGTCATTGTAGCAAATAAAATAATAATGGGAACGTATTGAGAGAGAAAATTTGAACAATCTCATAGGTAATATGATGGATTTAGGTGGTTATGTTTAGATCATTAAGGATAAGCTAAAAGGCCTTAAAGAGAAGTAGGTCCAACCTAGCCAGCTTTATGTGCCTTCATATACACCACCTCAACCTTATTATGTACCACCCATTCCTCCCTAAGAGACCATTCTAAGTGACCCTTTGAGTATTCCAAGTTCTTCATGTGTTACTTAGACCTTCCCTTCCTAGAAATCTATCCAAGAGAGTTGCCATAAAAATAAGGGGACTATTGTTGAATAATCTATTATTGAGATCCAAGACTCCATCCTTCCTCAATAACCCCTTATGAAGTCATTTAAGGTTCTAAGATGGAACCAAGTGGTGAAGTCATGGGGTGGGAAAAGTGAGACAAATTTACATTTGAAAGCCTAAGTTAAAGGAGGATCTGAACCTATACAAACCTCTCTCATCCCTCCTTAGGAGTCTTCTTGTGTTCCCTATCTTCATGAAGCTAATAACCATCTTAAAGAGAATATATTCCAAGAGAATATAGATAGATAGATCAAAGATATGGAGCTGAAGACAAGGAAAGAAGAAGAGAACTAGAATCAGAAGATTAAAGAAAGACCTTTATATTTTCCATCTTGGAGGTCTATCCAAAGATGTTCTCAAAACAAGGAGACTTCAATTGTGAAGGTTGAAAAATAATTTGAAATGGTTGAATAATCTCAAGGATAATACCATTAGGAAAATGAAGATCTAGTATAATAAGGTAATCCTTTTATTGCCCAACTTAACTTTCTTTCCCTATAAAATTTCTTTCAAGAGTCAACCATTCCCAAGATTCCAAATTGTAGAAAGGTTCCCTCCATTCCCAAACCCATCCATAAACCATCCATCACTCCTCATACTCCTTCTCCATATTATCATCCCCCCATCACATCCTACCCTCCAACTCAAACCCATGAGCCTATCCATCAACCTTCCACTCCACCCTTTCTTAAGAAGGAGCTCATTTTGATGGAAGCAAGTGAAGAGGAGTAGATCCAAGCTATGACTGATCAAGAAGATGTCATAAGTGATTATGAGGAAGAGATCACCATAGGGACTCCCCTTGGTGAGAACAAAGGTAACTTAACCCTTTTTAATGAGGAGGGACATATTGAAGACTCTTTTACATCTGTCCATGAAGAATATGACCAAGACTTGAAGGAAGAGGTATTTGAATAAGACTCCATATCTGATCATGATATAGTAGATGATGCTCTCAAGTATGAAATGGAGTGTACCATCAAGGATGAAGTTTAGGACACTCCTTAAGAAGTTACATCCCTACAAGAATCTCATGAGACCAAGGTGAAAGACATAGTTTTTAGAGATGACTCAATAACTCTATCTTGTTTTGAATTGCCCCCAGATGCATTATAGCATGAAGAACACTAGCTTGATGATCTCATGCATCAAGAAGAGAAGATTAAAGAAGTAGTGGTCCTAAATGACATGGAGGACAATGATGATTCATATCTATAAATGAATGTCTTTCAAGATCTTGAATACCTTTGTCAAGTTGAGAATCAAGTGCTTGAGAAGTTGGGAAAAGAGTTTCCCATAGAAGATAATGACCAAGATTGGGCAAAATATGCATAGCTCCTTAATGATCTTGAGGAACTTGCAGATGAGAAGAATCCCAACCTCATTGAGAGTAACATGGAAGATAAAGAGGTATGCCTTGTTGAACCACCATTGGAAGTCATAATTAAGGAACCATATGAGAAATCTAAGGCTATCTAGATGCACATAGCTAAGCTATTTAGAGCTACTTGTTTCTCATTAAACATCATGCCAATAAAGTTGGTAGATACAACAAAGAAGGATAAGGCATCAAGACCAAGGGTCAAGAAGCTTCATGCCTTATTCAATCCCACATCTCATGATGCAATAAGGTTATCAAACTTTACTTTTGATCCAAGAGAAAAGGTACATATAGTTTTAAGTTGTATATATTAGGATAGTTTTGTTCAAATTCCTCCAAGTGTAATTTTTGGCACATTTTTTTGTTTTCCCTATTTTTTTCAAGGTTAGTTTCATTTCAATATGTGGCTAGGGCACTCTATTTTTTTTTTCTCTTTATTTTGGTCTTTTTTGTTTCAAAAGAGGTTAGAGCAGGATTGGCAGCCAGTGTTAGATCTAGGTCAATGTGTTGGACCAAATAAGAGACTCCATGCCTAATGGACTAGACAAGGCAACATGGTCTGGATCCTCTTAAATTGACAAGCATGCAACCCCTATGATTTGTTATAGATGTTGGCCATTTTTGGCCTGCATACCAAGCTTTAAAAATCCAAGTAGAGTTCATGTGGAATGAGTGGACCAAAGGTTTGAAATAGGTATAAGATTGAAAAATGGAGGGATCCAAGTAGGTTATCATATGTTTCAAGCATTTTGAGTATGGACCAAGTTGCATAAATATTAAAAATCCATCATAACCTTGAAATATTGATCAAAGGATGGATTTGGCAAAGTTTAAGGACCAAACTGTTACAAGGATGTCATGTAAAAAAGGAATGGACTAACCTACTTGTGCATTTAATAAATGCACCTTAGAAAGCCATGCAAGCTAAAATATTAAAGCACCATGGATTTTTTCATGTCAATATCATCCTCTAAAAGTTTCAACTATGTGAGAACTTTTTGACCCAAGTTATGGGCCTTCAAATTTGGTCAAATAATGTGGGATGATTGTGTAAACGTCAAAATCAAGCTACAGCAAAAATCCATTCAAGTTCAAAAAGTGATGGTTATAAAAATGTCATTAATGGTTGCATAGAATTATTTGATGATCATGTGGACAAAATTTAAGACATAAGATGAAAACTATTGAATCCTAAATTTGACAGTCACACAAATGTTAATAACAATTGCACAAACATCATTTAATGGGAGCATGGATGTCAATTTTAAGCTCATGAATTAGCCATTGGATTTCAAATAGTGGGTCCCATTAGATATAATGGTCTAAATTTCATCATACAGCTTGATCTAATAATTCATGAATAATTCAAAAGGTCAAGGAACTTAGAGGCCACCACATGGCATAAGCACGAAAGCTAACAAACTGACAATGGGATCCTAAAATTAACATGCGATAAACATGTGGTACCATCTTAGACAAAGTTGACAAGTCAAGGGAAAGATCAATGACTCTCACTCAATCATACTGATCAAGATCAATGATGTAAATAAAGTTTAATATATCAATAGTTTGAGCCATGGTTAATAGCCAATAAGCAAAAGGAGAGCCCAAGGTATTTCAATGAAAGTTGATAGGGCATTCTTAGACTCAAGAAAGGTAAAGATGAAGGAACTTAGCTCAATCTCAGTCTAGGATGAACTAGATGGACATTATATGATCCAGCATCACCATTAAATTTTCACAAGGATAAAATAGGTCTTTCAAACCTAATATAGATAAAGGGTCGATAGTTTGAATGATGAAATGGGACCAAGCATTGCCAGTAGAGTTATATGGAGGTAAAATAGGTCTTTTTAGGCCTAATATAGACCAAAGGGGTGGTAGCTTATTATCAAATCAATAACATGCACCTGATGAACTTCTTTTATTGATTAAAACTATAGGAAAACCAATAATTTAGATTGGTTTTCACCTATAGTATACCCAAGTTTAGTTTCCCATATAGGTGCAAATAAATGAGAAATGGTGGGGGTTTCTCATCCTTCAAACATAGTCATAGCTCAAAAAACTACCATTCATGGCATGACACTATCAGTTTCAATATTTGAGGATTTGATCCTCATGAACATGTCAAGTGGGCTTAGGGTCCCAAGGTGGTGAACTAGTGGTTAGAGAAGCAGTTAAGGACATTGATTCCATTCAAATAGACTTTATCACTATACATATTAAGCCCTTATCTCTAGTGGGATCTCTAAGCTAATGAGAGGATCTTGAGGCTTATTGAGATAAAATGAGGTCCATTTGTTGATCAAAGTATGCATACATAAAGTAATAAATGAGTTTCCACCTTACTTCTTGATCTTGATGACTTTTCTCCACTCTCAAATACATTATTTCCATTTGCTATCTCTCTTTTTCTGCTATATATAGAGGCTTTTGAGCCAAAAAATGGATCCTTTTTGTATCCCCTTTGATCCCTCTCTTGGGCATGACTAAACTCTATCAAGATGGAGATTGTAACCTTTTGAGATGAAAACAAGATTGCTTTTCAGATTTCATTATTCTGGTATAGTGTGTATATGTTAGATTTGCATATGTGGTATAATTTTTCTTCCTGGTCAAGTCATGATCTCACCTAGTTACTAGTTCATCTTTTTATGCAAGTCATGTTTAGTGTTATATATCTTTTAATTGAAACTTGCATGTGGATATTGTGACTCATTAGTGTCTTGGATTAGACCTCTCCATCATTTCCCTTAGCTTGTGATCATTTTGAGAACCTCTTCATGAAACATTGATGTATGACAGATATTTGGAATCCTAGATCTAGTTTTGTGCTTATTTCATTAGTATTTTTAGAGTCAAGTAGAGTGGATCAACCATAATTTAGGTGCATCACCATCTTTATCTTAGATTTCTATTTCATGTTCTCTCTCTCCTTTTTACCTAGTCATTAGTAGGTTTTAGTAGTGGGAATTAGCTGAAATGATGCATCAGAGGATCTAACCTCATTAAGAATAATAAAGGTCTGACCCCATTATAGGATACCCACAACCTAGGGTTAGTCCCATGTTGAGATAAATTTGTAAGTAGGACCTAAACACTTCTTCTTCTAGCTAGTGTGCAACCTAGACCCCCAACACAATCTTCATACATGGTTAAAGCATTCAAAGAGTAACCCATGAGTAGTATTTATCAAGTTACAATATAAATCACTACTTACACTCACATATAGCATATTACATAAATTTTCACACATAATCCCACAAAAAGGGGAGTAATACATAATTCTAAGGCTCACTTCAAATTATATGGCTATGTAGGTAACATTCATTGACAAAGGGGTCTTTGAGGTTATCTCAACTTCACTTGAGCCCACTATCCCCTATTTTGCAAGGTGGCATACCCTAATTAGAGGATTTAGGGTTTTGAGCTACATATTAATATTCGTAACCTATGTGCAAGATCCAAATAGATAATATATGAGGAAACAATGAATGTTACCAGACATAATTGGTTTTTCTTGAAAAAGACATGTACTTCATTATAGATAGAAGCATTGAAATTGGGATAAAAATGTTAATGGTAGTATCTATATCTAAATGATAGTGTCTAGGTTGATAGATACAAAATATTTAAAATATGATGAATATATAGAGAGCATCATCATATCTTCTCTTGTACCTACATCTACCAGATCTAGTTTTACATCATTAAATAAGATAAGTATTGTTTGTTCTTCATGTTGCTACATTCAAATTATAATAGAAATGTACTTCTATATTTAGCATATTCTCGTATTTATTAGAATATTATAAATGTAAATTCATTTAATTGACCTAATTTTAAAATATCTTATCATGTATTTGATTAGGTTATTCTCCCCCTTGCTCTTTCCAAAAAGGGTTAAACATTTGGTGAACCAGATCTATGAGTCTTCTTGCATAAAATCCTAGTTTACCCTACGGTTTTCTATTTTTTTGACTTTAAATTTTTATAAATATTAAAATTATATTTTATTTAATTAAAAATTAATTCATCATGTTTAATAAGGATACATCTAGTACTTATTTTCTTGTACAACACATGATGATAGTCGTTGTTTACTATATTCCATACATTTCTAAATTAATCAATGATATTATTAGATGGAGTCAACAAATTGGTTAAAAAAATAGAGTGTTTTAACACAAGATAATAATATAATCTCTTATTAAAATAATATTAAACCCTTATTTATCTTCACTAAGTGTAAACATGCATGCTCAAGTGACAAGTACCATCCCATTACCATTATTTTCCCATGGCTTATCTTAGATTTTATGGTTCATGTTGTCACTCCATGAAAATGAAAGGGTGCCAAACTTGTTTAGCCACCTATCCATGTACAACATGTTCCTTCTAAGCCTAAGTTAGTAATAAAATATAAAGGATGTGATATTATTTAATAATTAAGCAATACACATGCTAATATCTCAATCTTTGAGATTTTGAAACAATCAGTTATTTTTAAAGATATCTTACATGACGCCTTATGTGAAACCCAAGTACCAAGTGACATAGAACTAACTAATTTTGTATATATTATGTAATATATCAAAAAAAAAAGTATATTTCATCACTTTTGCCCAAAAATGATTTACCTTCAAAGAATATCATTGATCAAGATCTGCCTTTATTTATACAAATTAGTAATCATGATAAAGGAATCAAAAGAGTGTTAATCAATAATGGATTAGGTTTAAACATTTGGAACACAAAATTATTAAAAATAATGGGCATCAACATGGTCTTCTTTAAAAATCATATATCCATATCAAAGGATTTGATAACTCATGCATCCCACTATTGGCCGAATCACATTAGTTGTGACATTGGGACAATGCTACATTCTAAGTAATGTCTCAATGATTTCATTATAATTTACTTTTGGGTAGATCTTGGATACATATTATGGAATTCATGCCATCTAAATTACATCAATGTGTTAAATTCATACATGATGGAACATTATGGACCATGCCTACAAATGAAGGCCCCTTCAAATTATACAAAATGTTACACTCCAACATGAAAGGATACCACCCACACAAATCATTCCACTCAAGCATATATAAACTTATGGGATGGGTAAATAAATAAAAATAAATCATTTACCTCAAAATTTTCATAAGATAGTAACTTTTGAGATGTACACAAATACGCATAAAGAATAGAAAATCAATAAAAGGATAAAGAAATAGAGAAAAATGCATTTCAAAAGGAACAAATGATAAGTATACAACAAAAAAATTAAACATTTGATTTTCATTTATTGGTAAATTATGAACAACAAGATGGTAAGGTTTCATATTATTATGATAATGATGATGATATTCCTACATATATGATAGATGAATAGTTTCACAAACTTAGTTTTGATTTGCTTGATCATCTCTCATATAATTTATTCATTCCTATAGGCACTGATACATATAAGTTAAATCCACCACTAAAAAGTGAAAAAATAGATATAGATAAAGGCAAGGCAAAGATAATAGTTGAACATGTGAATGCTTTCTATATAATTTACCCTGTTTGTCTAAAAGATTTAAGTCAACCTTACAAGGGATGAATGTAGATGCATAATTTTAATAATGTGAAGTCCTTACATAGGTAACCATACCATATTTTATAGATTACAATGTATTAATATTCTCTATAAAATACTTTATATGTTAATCAAACACATGATGATATCTTTATCACCTACCAAACATGGGTTAAGAAGTGGTTTGGTATGTATAAAAGGATCACAATATTATGACCATCAACAGATAACAAGCCATATTATAAATCCTTGTGAAGCACTAGATAAATAAATTTATAAGTATAAAAATGAAGGATGTATACATATTATGCAAGAACAACAACAAATGCATTTGATCTCCAAAAATTCCAAATTTAAAAGTACAATGGGACATACTTGAAAGTGCCCACGATAATAATATCTAACTATTATTACAAATATTGATGGGCACTATTATGAGCATCTCAAGATTGATGTAAATAATTGGTAGATAGTTTGGAGTATTAAAAATCTATGGTATATAAAACATGATATACATGAGTTATAACATTTTCCACTCTTTCTTGAATATCCTAGGTAAATTATATTACCCATTGCATGTGGACCAAAAGTAGTTGATACACCCATATGGGTAATGAATAAAACATCACATTTGAACTTTAATTTTGCACAATATTGATTGACATGGACACCACCGATATGTGCCTAATGTTTTAATTTTAAGACAAAGAGATCCACATTTCGCATGATGGATACAATGATAGACCAATAACAACTTATGGTAAAAAATTACCATAAGATATTGAAGAAATGCCAATGATTCAACATAAATAATTTTGGTAAGCAAAGTCACCAATCAATCCTTAACCTTGTAAGTTCAAGGAATTATGTGATAATCTATTTACATTCCAATATTAAAAAATTCAAAAAAAAAATCAATAAAATACAAAAACATTCAAATAAATCAAAAAAATAGAAAAAATATTAGCATTTACATGTGTATCAACTTTTGTATATGGTGTTTACTTTATACTATTATATATAATATAATTTCCTTTCTATACACACATATGTTTCATGGGTACTTGAGTATGATGCATACATACACTACATCCATGATACATAAGCCTGTAGATGTAAGACCTTTCCTCTACCCATGTGACACACTATGTTGGGAGAATTTACTTCTATTGATCATGATTGATATAGGTGTTATTATTTTATTACCACTTCATATTATCATGGTGTCTTATATAGTAACATTTACATATATCTATACTCATACTTACATCTTACACAATGTGTTAGATATATTATGTTATAGGACATTTTGTTAACACATGTATGCAGGGACTAGTATGATATGTTTATGCTAGTTTCTTATATTCCACTTACTCATCTTCTCACATGGATTACTTGAGTGTAATTTTTTGATACATTATTGTGAGCATGGCACATTTGAACAGGCCCCTTATTTTTAGTCTCCTTATACCCCTTTTGCATGACATTGAGTGTTTTTATTTGTATGCTTGATTATTTTTTTGAGCTTGTGTTTTTTAATCTTAGAGATTTCCATTATCTATAGCATACATCTTAGGACTTCTTGTGATTGGATACTATGGGCTTCATTAATAAATCTACTTAGACATGATACCATTGTATGCTTCTTTACTATGTCATTGATATAAATATGGAATGGTTATCTTATACTTTTGATACCAAAGAATACTATATTCCATTCCCCTCACCTCAAAAGAGGGGCCATATCATTCGAGGCATGTCATAGAGATATGAGTCCACATACGTATAATTGGTAGAATTTTATATAGTTTACATGATTTAGATATACACTTGAGTCATAATCTTATGCATTTAGCATGTATTTCACATATTTGGGACAAAGGTTTTCATATTTGTGAAATATATTATAGATGGTTACAGATCAAAGGTTACATTTTGATATATATTTTAGCTTGAGACACATTAGAGGTACATATGCCATGAAAATGTACCAAATCACATATTTAGATTACATACACATTTAATCAATGACCTTACCAAGATGCATCGATTCAGATTTGTATGTCTACAATAGTTGGCTCCCTTGAGTAGTGAGATTGAAACTCTATTCCCTCAATGGCCTTGGCTCTACTTCCCTTTTTTAGATTTAGATGGTTACACCATTTTACCTAGGTGAGATTGACTAGATTATGTATACACTTAAGTTGCATGATTGAGATTCAGTGATATCAATAGCCTTGGTACAACTCACTCTTATACTTGATTGGGGGTATGATCACCCTTACCAATTCTCCTCTTCATGTCTCCAAGGTTCAATTGTGAGAATATTTCTCTAATGTTTCAACAAATAAGGATCATTACCAAAGCAAACTACCAAGGGTAAACACAGTTGCATCAAGACACAAGTGCACTCCTTCCTTATTATCTTTTGTTTTAAATATTTAAATTATTTAATTTTTAGATTATGTTTAATAATTACACTGTAACAAGCTCTTTGTTGCAATTAATACATAAAAAATAAATTCAAACATGGCTCAATCAAAAATCAAGGTGTGATGTACACACCATGATACACATTTATTTCTTTTAAATTAGTAATTTCATCCTTATGTGTTATAAGATTAAAGGGAGACAAATCTAGATACTAAAATATGATTATATATGATCAACTAGTCTTGTAAACTTGACAAATATCACTCATGGTTCAATTCTTCAGTTAATGGCCTTCCCTCTATTGAAAGTCTTGTGTTTGTTATCTCATTGTGCCTAAATGTTTATCCTATCATCTCATCCTGATATTATGATTACCCAAATCACGTTTAGCCCACATTATACATAAAACTTGATTTATATCATATTCTAGAAGTTACAAATCTTCAACAACTTTTTATCTCCCTAAACACTACCATCCATAAGGGGACACTAGCATCAACATTAGTGTCCTAGGTTTGATGCTAGTATCTGATACTTACAAATGATCAAATTTACAAATCTTTCAACATGCATGGGTAGACCTATTTGTTTTAATTAACCTTATTATGAGATAATTTCAAAAGGTGTTGTATAAATATAATTAAAAGACCATTCATTATCAACAACTAAAAATCAAGAAGACATCTATCTTATACCAAGAAAAATAACATTTCAAGATTAAAAAATTGCCTTATTTGTTTAACCCTAAATTTGAATAAGGATCCTCATGGGGGTTAGGGTTAAGAATATAGAAATGAATAAGCATAATGGTGATAAATAAATCTATAGTAGGCTAACTAATTATAAAAATTAGATAAAACATATACTAAATTTATTATACTAAGATATGCTAAACATGTAAAATAAAACTATAGTAGATATTCAATAATAATAAAAACAATATACTTAGTTTTGGTGATAATATTTAGATATGGAACATGAAGAAAGAAGACTAGATATAGATTTTAGATCAGTTGCCTAATTCTATAAATTGTAACTTTATAGCCATGGACACTTGTGTTGAGGTAGGATGGTTAACTTAATGCTTCAATCTAGATCAAATTCAAGTGTCCATGACTACAAAGGTAAAATTTCTAGAATCAGGTGACTAATCTAGAATCTAGATCTAGTCTACTTTCTACTTATTCTAGACCCAAATTTGTATTAGTATCAAAACCAACTAAGTATTTTTTTCATTATCATTGTAATAAATAACATAACTATACTTTCCATTTTTATCATATCTCAACTTAATAAATTCAATATATCTTTTATCTGAGTTTTATAATTAATTAGCTTGCTATATATTTTTTATCACCCTTATGCTTATTCATTTCTATATTCTTAACCTTGACCCCATTAAGATCCTTATCCAAATTTAGTTATAAATATTTGGTGAACTATGAAAAATGTTGAAGCCATGCCTCTACAGCATGCCCCCATAGATATTTTCCCCTTTTTATATGAGGGAAAGTATCAAATGGCAGTTACTTTGCCTCAAAAAGATAATATAACCTTGTAAACTATGAATGTACCATGTAACATATAAAGGGAACATGTCTAGGTAGATATATGATTGAAACATGAAGAATGTGATCACTTGAAGTCCTAAGAGGCATGTTTTATATCATGGTAACATCTAGATAGTAATAGTATAAGTTCAACAATCAACAAATCACACACACAAGAACACTCAAAATCAAGTCAAAAGACAATGGTCCAAGAAGACCTCAATCAAGGGGCATGTTCCAATGTCACATAATCAAAGGGACATGACTTAGTAAAATGTCCAAAAAAGAAAGAATGACATTTTTGATGTAGGTTTTATTCACATCATAGAAATTTTTTTTGAGGTACTCTCTAACATTTTAGGATCAATTAAAAATATTCACTCCAAGGCACAAGTTGAAGTGTATTAAGTTTTGTAAACAACTTATTGGGGGAATAGCCATGAGTGAGGTAACTTGTTTACCATAGATGAGTTAGATATGTATGAATATAAATATACTCAAGATGGGTAAATTTATGATGGTTATAACTTAATGTGGGTATGAATTTAAAATAAACTCAAAAAGAGGGAAAGGTAGGGTAGGAAAGGAGGCTTGTAGACCATACTTGATGGAGCTTTTCAAGACCATAAATTGAACTATAAGTTGAACAAGAAATCACAAATTAATATTTTTTGCAAGATAATATATAAAACCAAAAATAAAATATATTTATAAGTCAAAGGGATCCAAAATACAACATACTTAAACATATGAAATCAAAGGTTGTCATGTTTGTTAAATTATAGTAGCACATCTACAAAGGGGGATTATGATTTATATGCAAAACACATTTAGATCAAATATAGATTAATATGAATAAATTTTTAAAATATAAAAATCATACATAACCAAAATAATAAGAAACTATAATGGTATAACTTCTTACACAATCCACAAGTTGGAAAAGATTCAGATTTTGCACATCAAGACTAAAATTGCAAAACTTCTCAAAATTGCCTATTAATCTTAATAGTCAAAATTATCTTGTATTTAGAATAGGATGATACAAGTATAAATAAATTGGGATGGGATAGGCCTCATCTCTCAAAAAAAGTATAAAAATATGACTTGTGTCTAAATCTCTTGCAAAGGATGCATGGACAGTAATCAATCTAAAATAGAATTTTATAACTAAAAACACAATATCCATATGAAACATGTTTTAACCTTTTAGGTTTTAGCTTATGTAAATCCTATGTTTGATTAAATGGCTAAGTAGACTAAATTATGGAATAATATTCATAAAATAACCACTAATTTGTTATATATTTTACTAGATTTGACTTTCTAAAAATAGTAATAAATAGTGCAAATAAAGACTTATCTGGAAAATGCCTAATATAGATTATCTAAATGTTGGAAATTGAGATAAAATTAGGTTTGAGTGTCATCAATTAGATCCCTATGTCAGAACCCCTCTTGGATAATAGAACCATATTTGGATAATAGTGCCATGTGGCTCTAGTGTCTTGATATTAGCACTAGTGCCTTGGAACAAGACTATCCCAAACTTTTGGGTGCATTTATGTCTATGTTTTTGGGTTTTGTTCTTACATGCATGAAGTCCAAAAATTTGTATTATGCCTATAATGAATATTATATGATGCAAACCCTAATCCTCCTTATAAGTAAGGTATGAGTTAAAAGTGTGTTCATTAGTAGGATAGGTTGGACATCATCAACACCCAACTATGAAGAGAGTTGCCTACATACCAATACTCTGAGGAGTGATCAAGCCCAATGTAGTTCTCCCCACCTAATTTTTGATTCATGTGCAAGTGATGCTAGTATGATAATGCTCTTGAGTTCCTTGAGGTACTTGAGATTTGAAATCTATAAAATTTGAGCTTAGGGTTGTTAGATATGGTAAGATGTAGAAGTAGGAAAAATAGGGATTAATAACTTTAATTATGCACAACTTATTCTAAGTTGGCATATAATTTCCATCTAGAGATTAGAGGGATAAAATTCATGTATTTATAGTGTTATGTTGCTTGTGTAGATAGTAAAATATGTCTAGGTTGACCTTAGGAGGGTTTTAATTTTAAAAATATATTTGTTTAGGAAAGTTAGGGTAAGGAACATAGGCACCATTTTGGGGACACTAGCACTACATGGCTCTAGTGTCCTTAATGTGGAGCTAATGTATAATTGGTAGAACACTGGGCACGAAGGGTCAGGGTTAGGAAATGAGGGTCTGTGACTATGTTTGAGATGACTAGGGATACCTATGGCCTACATAAAGGCTAGATAAGTGTGATAATAGGCTCTAAGATTGGTCTAGAGGTAAGCTAGGGATAGGTAGTCTCAAGTAGCACTCTTAGCACTTGAATACCTCTTTCAAGTGATTAAATTTACCTTCCTTTATGATATAAATGTAGTAAAATGAAATTATTAATAAAAATTAAAGATAAGTGTACCTAAACTTACTTAGGAAGTGAGTCCCATGAAATTGAGTTTGAGTATGTGAAGTTGAGTCTGCATATGTGAAGCATGATCTAATGCATGACCTAAAAATGAAACATGCATAAATGAGTCCTTACTTGGGGGATATCAAAATAAAAAGTCTATTTTTAGTAAAGAAGTAAAACTGAGTAAAGATGAGTAAAGAGATGGGAAAGAGAAAAGGAATGAATCCACTTGACTGGATACGTGGACCAATGCATAAACTTGGTGACAAACTATATGTGTGCATATATATAGTGATAAATTAGTGAATAACTTGGAATAAGTTAATAACTTATTCAATCCTCATGTGTTGGTGGCTCAAGAACTCAATCTATTTTTGACTCCATTCTTTCACACCCTTGCTTAGTGGATCATGACCTGTGAATAGCTTGGATTGGACTGGTAGTGTGTTTAACCCTCTCATGTGATTGGCTCAAGAAATCAATAGGATATGAATCCATAATTTCCTACCCATGTGTAGAATATGAATCTAAAATTGAACTACACAAAGTACTAAAAAAAATTATCTGAGCATATCTAACTATGTATATCAATTATACAACCACTCAGGTACATTAGGTAACTCTAGCCACTCAAGAATTCCAAACACTATAGATGGAGTAAGGTATGAAATTGGTGATAACTTAGAATATCATGTCAAGTGTATAAAATGTAGAGAATTACATGGAATCTATCATTTCATATGATTAACCAATATGTAATTGAACATATGGAAACAATGTGTCATGCACATGCCACTAATTTGGTATCTGA
Source organism: Torreya grandis (assembly GCA_037957365.1). Lineage (NCBI taxonomy): Eukaryota > Viridiplantae > Streptophyta > Pinopsida > Cupressales > Taxaceae > Torreya > Torreya grandis. The sequence continues at coordinate 611,033 of JARHVA010007326.1, read as the reverse complement.
GTATATTGATTCTAGACTGATTTGTAATTATGATCAAAGAATTTGAATCAAGAGAGGAGGTTAGTATAGTTTTAGTTCCAAAAATAATGAAATCAACACACTAGGAAGCTAACATCTCTAGGCCTAGATTATGGGGGGATCTTAGTGAACAAGTCAATTGAAAACACAACTAAAATGCAAAGAAATGACAACTTTCCTTACCTTCCTTGATTTCTCTAAGAGATATCTTCATTGGCTTACTCAGATTGTGCTCAAAATGTCTTCATCAATGGGGCTTGGCTATCTCCATCTCTTAATGGCACCATGGGTGGCTTTGGTTTGGCTTAGCTTGGCTTAGAATTTTAGTATTATAACACTATGTTTACATTCATGCTCAAATTCTTGCATAATAACTTTATTCTATCCAAGCTCCCATAATGAAGAGCTTTAGGCTTACTTTTATAGGCTTTGAAATGACTTGGAATTAGTTAAATCTTATCCTTGGCTTATTTAGCTAACCCTAGTAGGGTTAAGAGGTGTCCAAAATCTCATGATTAGCATGAATAGATATTTTGAGATATTTTGCATTTGGACAACTCACAAAAAGATAATTATTATCTTTTAAGATTCCTTTTAGTATATTTATTGATATTTGAATTTTCATTTTTAATAATGTATTTATTTACTCATGGATTAATTCAATTAGGATTTAATTAGGATTTGTTTTCCAATTAATCTTTGTTTGGCTTTTGCATATTTTCCAAGTATTTAATTAATTCAATGTATGCATTTACATGATTTAATTTAATCAGTCAAATTAATTTATTTACATGGTTAGGAAGCCAAATTTGAGACTTATATTTATTCTTAGGCTAGATGTTCAATGGTTGGTAATAATTGATCTAAAATTGAGTATGAAGCCATTGGTGGCCAATTTTGGATGTCTACAGTGTGCCCCTATTTGGGAAGGCATTGTAAGTTGTAAGCATAGTAATGTCTTCTCAAAGAATTAAATGTTATATTTTTTTTATGACTTCAACTGCAATGGATGAACTATAGGGTTCCCCCTCGAGGGAGTGGTTGGCAAAAGGGTTAGAAAATGGTCCCTTGAAAGAAGGAAATGAGGGGACCAAAAAAACAAAAATTATGGGGTGATAACATAATGATTTTCCAAAATTTGATCAAAATCACTGAGAATATAAGTGGGATTGTGTAGAATGGTTTTCCCAAAGGTGGTTATAAACATTGTACCATGATAGTGGCAACATGGTATTATAACACAATGATTTTCCTAAAGGTAGTTATAATCATTAAGAAGATAGAGATGCCCTAGCTAGGATAGTCAAACAAGATAAAAACACGCCCTAGGTGAGGAGAAGAAGGTAAATGATTAGAATTGGTGATAACATAATGATTTATCCAAAGGCAATTAGAATCATTGATAATGTAGGTGGGATGATGTGCAATGATTTGCCCATAGGTGGTTATAATCATTGGACCTTGAATATGGAAAACATGATTGATAATTGATGATTGAAAATATGATTATGATAACTTAATATAGAGGATAAAGATGAATTATGACAAGCTATTATTAGGGAGATGATCATTCAAACTAACAAAGTTTAAAATTATTCTGTTGTTTAATTACTCTATTTGGGTTATGATTGGGATTGGACCAAGATTGTTGCTAGTGTAAGTGCCAAGGAGATGTTGATATTGTCATTGTTATGTAGACCTCTCAAATCTATTTTTTGTTGTACCACATGATGGTAGGCATCATGATATAACATCATGAGGACTTGGCCAAAATATGCATAAGGACTAACTCCCATGATCCAATACTCAAGGGAAAACAATGCACCAATGATAAAAATCATGATTACAATGTTTATAGATGAATATGGATGGATTCAAGAATAAATGCACAAGGAATCACCCAATGAATACACATAGACTAAATCAAGGTAGTTGTACTTTAATGCAAACAAATAACAAAAAAACAAATAATAGTGCACATTACCCCTAGAAAATAGGTGAAAACTTAACAAAAAACAAGATCAGGGAATAGAAGAAAAGGGAGGGGGTGGCTAAGTTGTCTCTATATGTGCTAGGCAAGTATACACTGCCTACATAGTTCTGTGGATGATATATCCATCAAAAACTTTAGGCCAAATTTAATTCTCCTAATAAATCGGAAGAAACTGATAACTGATGAAAAATAAACATGATGGATGTGATAGAAGAATAGTAATGAGCTTGAAAAATAGCAAGTGTGTGGGATAAAAAGGCCAAAAAGGAAGGGGGAAACTAAATGACAAGTGATTTTCTTATAACTTAGTAAGGATTCCTAGAATCTTTAAGGCAATGAAGTGGTCAATGTTTTCGGTTTTTTAAATTATTTTCATTTTTTTTTGAAATTTTGTATTATCCCAACTCGATCGAGAATGATGAGATACTAAATGGTCCAATCTCACAAAATGGTGAGAGCATAGAAAACTTGCAATGATGCTCATAAAATGGTGAAAGTGTGGCTTAGGTTTCTCATAAAATGGTGAGAGTGTGATGGAAAAGTGGACTAATATAATCATAATATGAATTAAATACGACCCACATAGTCCTAAATAAGCCTTAATTTATAGTAGTTCTACCTTACAATAGAGGAATCTAACTAGTGTAGTAGCCAATTCAAATAAAATAGGCACAATTAGTATGATGGCATAGTATGGCATAAGAATGTCTAGTCGGTGTGTCAAGTCACAATAAACAAGTGTTTCCCCTGGTTTTCCCATAGGTGGTTATAACTAGGATACAACTAATAAAATCAATGATACTAATTTACCCATAGGTGGTTATAATTAGTAGAAAGACCGATGAACACTGATTTGCCCCTATAGGTAGATATAATCAATCTCACATAAAAAAAACATGATAAGAGCGAAATAAGAAATGAAGGATGCAACTACCAAACTTGTATCATATGGCTCCAAAATACTACCTCTATCTAGAATTCTTGAAACAACTAATGAAATTGATCTAATTTTTCATGTTGAAAGCATGAAACCAATGGATTAACTAAGGTCAAATAATTTAGGATAGGATGTGATCAAAACATGTTAGATTAATAGAATAGGATGGTAGAATGGCTAAGTGATAGGATAATTATAGGCTCATAGAATTAAAGGATTATAAGCTGGTAGAATGGTATGGTACAAGTAAGAATATGGATATATGATACAACTTGAAATGGTCCTCAGAGATAATACATCATATGACTCAAGTGTAGTATCACTTGAGGTGTATAATGTTCATAGGCTCATCAAATTCATCACCATATGGTATGGTGAGCTTGTATGCCCCTATGCCATAGTCTAAAATAATGATGAAATGACCAACCCAGTTGGGTTTGAACTTGCATTTATGTTCTTTTCAACCATGGTATTCTTTTTGTTTTCTTTGAGGACAAGATCACCAAGTTAAAACTCCCTATATTTCACATGTTGATTATACTGGCCATAGAGGTATTTTTGATATGCTTGTAGATTGTTCACTATGTCTATGCATTTCTCATCAAGAAACTCTATATCTCATAGGTAAGCTACTCGATAGTCTTCATCATCTAGATCATGTTTCAAAGAGATGCATAATGATGGTAACTTAACCTTAATGGGAAGAATGGCTTAAGTACCATAAACAAGTGAGTATAGATTGTCTCCTTTTAGGGTGTGATGATTGGTATGGTATGCCTAGAGGGCATGGAATATATGAAGGTGCCAATAACAACTGACATCATTGATGATCTTTTTCAAGATGTTGATAATGGTTTTGTTTGATGTTTTAGCTTGGCCATTACCTTAAGAGTAATATGACATAAAAAAGTGTTGTGTGATGTTGTATTTGGCACATATATTTTTGACATCCTTATTATTGAATGATCCTCCATTATCAGAAATAATGTAAAAATGGATATCGTAGTGGTAAATGAGATGGTTGAAGATGAATTTGCAAATTTTCTTTCTAGTCACGTAAGTGAGGGGTATAGCTTTAACCCACTTAGTGAAATATTTTGTGGCAGTAAGGATATGTTTATGGTTATTTGATGAGGTGGGGTTTATATTCTGAAAGAGATCGCGGCCCATGTAGAAAATGGACATGGTATCAATAATGGTTTTAGAGTCTTAACTAGGGCATGAATCATATAAGCATATCAGTGGCATTTGTCACATTTCTTGACATATGCAGTTGCATCTATATCTATTATTGGCCAATAATAACTAATATGCAAGATATTTTTGGATAGGATTTATCCATTGGTGTGATTTTCATATACCCTTTCATGAAATTCTCATAATTCTAGTGTAGATTCTATTGAAGGTAAACAATAAAGTAGATTTCCATCAAAACTATAGCAATTTAGGGTTGGTCTGAATAAGGTGTAATGTAAGGCATTGTGGATGAAGTATTTGGTTTGTTTTTGAGATAAGTCTAGTGGTAAAACATGGTCATGAAGATAATCGTAAAGGTTTAAATACCAAGTAGAGTTGGGACTAAAAATATCATAAATCATTGTGACCATTGAAGGTTCATGATCTGGTACTGTTAGATTTTCAATGAGAAAATGGTAGTTTTTTTACCATGTCTATATGTTGAATGAGTGACCCAATGGTAGCCATAGCATTTATTGTTTTGTTGTTTTCCCTTGATAAATGTTTAAATTGGATGTCGATAATCTATTGCTTAAAAGTTTCAACAATGGCCTTATAGGGAATCAGCTTGTCATCTTTGGTTTAAAAGTGGTTTGTGATCTAATTGATGATTAATTAAGAATCACCATAAAGCTTTAAATGATGTATGTTCTAATTTATTTCATGTCAAAGCCTTACCATGAGTGCTTCATATTCATCCATGTTATTGGTATAAATAAATTTGATTATAAATGACTTAGGGATTAGATCCCCATGTGTAGTGATAAACAATAGGCCTGCCCCCGATCCATGTGTTATGGATGATCCATCAAAATTTAGATTCTAGTGTTGCTCCTCAATAGTTTTTTTAATGGTGGTTATGATGGATTCATCAATAAATTAGAATGTGAGTGGATCTATATCTACAAGGGGTGCTTTAACAAGTTGACCTATAACTACTTTCCCCTTGATGGCTTTCTGGTTGATATATTCTATCTCAACCTCATTGAGAAGCATGATCCATTTGGCCTTGTGGCCTTGTAGCATTATTTTAGATAGTAGATATTTGAGCCGATCTACTTGTGAAATGACCATGATTTTATTTTTCAACATGTAGTATTATAGTTTTTAAGCTACGAAGACTATGGCTAAATAGTATGTTTGGATGGGTGTATAATTATGTTCATATGCTACCTGTATATGGCTTAGATAATACACTGCATTCTCTTTTCCATTATAATCATTTTGAGCTAGAATTGCCCCCAAGGCTTGATTTATCATTGATAAATATAAAAGGAATGGCTTCCTTGGAATAAGAGGTAATAGACTGGTGGATTCATTAGATAATCCTTGAGTGAGTGAAAATATTTTTGATAATTATCATCCCAAATAAATGTTTCACCCTTCTTTAGTAAGTGTGTAAATAGATGAAACTTATCAGTAATTAAGAAACAAAGCATCTGATGGATTGGATCTTGCCCTATAAACTACAGAGATGCTTAAGATTAGTCAGTGGTGGCACATTTTTTATGGCTCTTACTTTGGCTAGATTGACTTTTATGCCCCTACAAGACACAATGAAGCCAAGAAATTTACCAAAATTAATGCCAAAAACACATTTCTTGGGCTTGAGCCTAACTTTATATTCACATAGTCAATCAAATATCCTCCTCAATATTGATGAATGATCAGCCCTAGTCTTTCATTTTCCTAGTATGTCATCGGCATAGTCTTTCATTTTCCTAGTATGTCATTGGCATAGTCTTTGACAATATCATACATCATATCATGAAATATGACTATCATGTCTCTTTAATAGGTGGCCCCTACATTCTTAAGACCAAATGGCATAACTTGATAATAGAGTATTCCCCATGAAATGGTAAATATTGTCTTGTGTTGGTATTTTAGGGAAATTTTGATCTTATTATAGTATGAGAAACTATCCATTAGTGAAAGCATCTCATAACCTATAATGGAGTCAAAAATCATGTCAATTTTAGGTATTGAAAATCCATATTTACAAAAGCTTTTTTAGCATCCCTAAAATCAGTACAAATTATGATTCCTTCTAGCTTTTTACTGGTAGGCACTACATTAGAAATCCATTTAGAATAGTCAATTGGTCTAATTCATCTCACTTATAAGAGATTATATAGCTATTTATTTACCAATATGGTAATGTGAGTATACATTTTGCATAACTTTTGCTTCACTAGGTTGGCATTAGGATGTACCACAAGGTAGTGAACAACTAAGGCAAGGTCTAAACTAGGCATGTTAGAATATACCCATGTAAAAATATCTAAAAATTCCCTCAATAGGGTTGTTAATACTTCATGTTCCTCCTCAATGATAAATGAACCTAATTTAATCCACTTTGGGTCATCTGGGGACCCTATGTTTACCTCTATTGTGTCTTCCACTAGAAGGGTTGAACCATCTTCAAGAATAGTGGTCAAAGATTGAAACTATTTGGCTATATCAGAGTCCTCTATTAGGACTTATTATTCAAGTTCTCCTAGGCATGAAGAATTATAATCCCCTAAGGGTAGATATGGATATGTGATAAAAATAGTTAAAAACTCCTGTATGATTCGATCAAAGGCTTGTTGTTTTTCAAGACTAAATCCAGATTTGTAGATAGTTTCTTCATTATTGTGATCCTAGATGATGTGATCAAAATCTTGATTCTCTTCAAGACTAAACTTAGACTTGTAGACAATTTCATAATTAGTAGTCTCCTGATATATATTTGAATAATGTTGAATGCCCCTGTCTAATGTCACCTAAAGTAGGTTTTCACCACTAGACTAGCCTTTATCTTTACTTTTTTCTTGGTCCAAAAGCACCTCAAAGAGATTTTTACTTTGGGACCTCAATGTTTTATTTATATATTTTTGGCTAAGGGTGTTCAACCACTCTCTAAAATAAGCTTTAGGATCTATTTTGATTGATAATATTTATTTATGATCTTCTAACGAAACATTGTCCCTAAGGCCTAGAAAATTACGAAAGGCCTCATAGTTTTGGAACTCTTCAATTAGCATGTTGGATTCTTGTTGGTTATAGTTATTAGTTGGGGATAATATAATGGTAGTGGATTATGATGAATGACTAGTTGAAGGGTAAAAATGGAGTTATTATCAAACAGATTAGTTTGGGCTAAGTCATCAAATTGGTTATGATCAGACTCTGCTTTACTATCAACATCATCATCACTAGTCATTGGTGATGGAATGCAAATAAGATACATGGGGTCACCCATAGGTAGTTTATATCTATATCCATAGGTTCCTTTATACTTAGTCATAGAAATTAGCTCAAGTTTTCCTTATTGATTTGTCCTAAGATCTCCTTTGTAGTCTTGGTTCTCCATGATCTAATTAGGAATGATATACTTAGAGTTCTTGTAATAATCAGCCAATTTGTCATTGTATAATCATGATTCATCACCTTCTAGAGGGTCTTATGCTTGGATAGAGGATGGTATAAAATTAATAGGTGTTGGACTATGCAGATGACCTTTCCCCTTTATTTCCCATTGCATGAATGGTTTGTATTTTAGTTTTCCGAAATATTTAGGATTTTTTGGAAGCTTTGCAATGTGAAAGGTGTCATGCATCAAATACTCTCCTAGGCTATTAGTTGAGATGGTATAGTGATTGGATATTTCAAGAGGTGGTATGTGAGAAATTAAATTAAGGGTATTAGGTTCAATGCAATTAGCCTCTAGTATATCTATAAGTATGGATTTTCCTTTGTCCTTCTTGGCGATGGGGTTCATGTTGAATCCATAGTTATATCTTTTGAATTCAGCCTCTAAATGTTTAAAATGATCATATGGATGCAAATCTCTTGGAATAGTCACCTTCATTCTTGAATGGGAGAACTTGATACATTGGTACAATGTTGATGGTATAGCATGAATCTCACATAACCAAGGTCTACCCAAAAGCATATTATATGATAAATCAAGATATAGAACATGGCAAAGTATATCATGGGGTAAGGGCCCAATGATAACTTACAAGTTAAAGGTGCCTTGTGATTCTTGTTCTTCATTATTGTAGGCTTTGATGGTGATTATTTCTACTTGGACATATATTGAGGTGTACCTGAGAACCTTGATAAGCTTTAGAGACACTATATTTAGACCTGATCCATTGTCTATGAGGACATGTTTCAATTTGTGCCTCTTTATGTAAACTTTGATTTATAATGGATTATTGTGTAGTGGGCCAAGGGATGATATATCACTTTGATTGAAGGTTACTTATTGGGTTGGAGCTAAATGTCCAACCAAAGCTTGAAATTTGTTAAGGGATATGTCATTTGGGACTATGGATTAACCAAGGAACTTTGTCAAGATGTTTTTATGGATTGTAGATGTACATAACAAATCTAAAATAGAAATTAGTGTTGGAATTTTTTAAATTATTCCATGATGTCAAATGTATTTTATTGGATAGTGATAAATGGTTAGTTTCGAGGGAGAATGGTTCATTAGATGATGGGTGAAGTGGTAGATGGTTTTGGGCCTAGTATGGTAATCTTTGACTGTTAAGTTGTGATTACATAATTAAGATTAGGTTTAGGACCATTGTTGCTAACAAATGATGGTGGAAGAGACTAGATAAGACAAGTCTCATTTATTGATCTACTTGAGCATGGTCATGGGATAATGATGACTTATCAGTATAAGGTCTTAACATGGGAATCCCTACTTGTTTGTTTTCTTGTGTGCCATCACAGGTCAAGGAAGGATTTTTTTAATGGTTTGGTTGATTTGATATGATTAGTAATTATTTTTTCTAATTGGTACTTGATCTAGGATTAATAGAAATGGTGTTAATGTGACCTCCTACAACATGGCCTAAAACTGCATTATAGTCATGAGAAACTACATGGTAGGTTCTGACATGTCAACACCCTCACAAAATTGTTCTTTTGGAATAAGCCATTTAATTAAGTTAGTTTTTATGAGCTTGTGAAAGACTAATTTAATGGGATCTCTAAGGTCAGTAAAATCATGATGAGTAGGCATGTTTCTCCTTAGAGGAGGAGGGTTTTAAAAAAGCATAGGCACTTGTTGTGATTGTTGTATTTATTGTGCTGGTCTAGGTTATTGTGCTTATTATAGCTATTGAAAAGGTTATTGGTTAGAAGTACGCTAGAAAGTTGATGTAAGTAGAGCAGATGATGATTACACCATTTGGACATGGTGTGACTATATCATTTCATTCCTTATAAATTTCTTGTTATGATTGAATTTCTTGGATCTATCATTGTTATTGGCCTGTGCTAGTTTTGATGCTCGTGCTTGGACTAGATGTGGATTTTAGCCACTATTTTGGTTTTGATTTTGGTCATTACTCTAATTTGATGAGGTTAGCTTAATGATCCCTTTATTGATAAGGGTTAATTTTATCACTAAACCTTTGTCAATGATTTATTTAAATAAATGCAAACATTACAACTCTAAATAATAAGATATCTCACTATGTAGATTTATAGTAAACATAGTGGCTAGTTGTTTATCTGGTACATTATGGGTAAAATGGCTTGCAAAGGCTCTCCATCACTATAGATAGCTTATGAATCTTTCACTTGGTTTCTATTTTTCTTGTGTCAAGTCTACTAATGAAAACTCATGCTCAAGGTTATAAGAGAAATGTTGTATGAATTTATTTGAAAGATCATCAAAATCATAAATTGAATTCTTTAATAGTTTTAAGAACCATTTCAAGGCTTGTCTAGATAAAATTTATGGAAAAAATAAGTATATGTCACTATAGGCCATTGGCTGGCATGTAGTAAAGAATTCTATCAGATGTGTTTTGGGATCACCTTTCCCCTTGTATTTGTCAAAATTTGGTGACTCATACCCTAGATGAAATGGTATCTACAAGTACTCCATGTTGAAAGGATAAGAACACACATCATCCAACTTGAACTTCTTAACTTGTTTCCCATTTTAGATAATGGTAATTACATCATTCATTTATTGTAGCTCTTGTTCAAGGAAACTTATGGGAACATTGACCTATTGAGGTGATGGTTGAGTGGTCACAAGTGAATTACTTTGACTGAGGTATGATGGAGGTATTTTCTGGGGTATGTTGGATTGGCTAGGGAATGGACCAAGAATACACATGCATGGATTAAGGTGTAATTATTTAAATTACACTTATAATTATGTGATATTTTAGTTGGGATTTGATATGTAGGCCTGATGTTGGGAATATGTTGGTTGGGATGGTGGTATATGGCTATATTGTGCCTACTGAGGTTGAATAGGGACATGTTGTTGACTAATCATACCTAGCTAATTGAGAAGGACTTATGAACCAAGACCCTATCTCTGAACTTATGGAACATTGGGCATCAAAGGCAATTATTTCCTAATAGGTACTTGAGGAATATTGGAACCTCTTTATTACATGAATCCTAGTTGGAAAGTAGAGGCATGTTAGAGATTTAGCATCTGTCGTTAACCAATATTTACACATTATTGGTTAGCTATCATTTGGTTTTAGATTGGCATGTTAGTTTTTGATGAAAGAGGTATGTTCACTTCCACCTAATGAGGTGAAACATTGGTTGCCCCTATTGAGGAAGCAATATGTATTGAATCTAATACATGGGTTGATTATATTATGCCTATTATTATGTAATATTACTCATCACTTATTGGGATCGAGTAAGATTTGTCACATTTTGTTACAATGTGGCACTAGTCATTGGTTGACTACTTAATCCTTATTCATGGGTGCTAGAAGAAGTAGTTGGTTGAGGATTAGAGGTAGTCAGTTGAGGTTGGAAATTATAAACCCCTCTCCTTGAGTTTGTGAACCACTAATGGTGCTAGTTAAAGGCACATTTTATTGTTGACTATGTATTTGTGCATTAACACCACTTTGGTTTGGATTGGATGTTACTTGCATATTATCCACTATGTTTTGCTCATTATTCTATGTAAAATTAAAAGACACTTCCTCGATGGTTGGGGTATTGAACATGATTTTGATTAAATTATCATACGTAAATGGGTTTAAACCCTAATTTTATTGACTAGTTAATTCCATTAAAACTCCTATTGAAGGAGATAAATCAATAAGAGGCTTGTTTGACATAGTCATTTGATTAAATTTATGTGTTAGGTCTCGATATGTCTAGTATTCTATCTTAATTTTAATTAAATGGTCCTCAATAAGTCATTTCTACATGACAAGCATACGTGGATCTTGATATGGTATCATTACTATGGCATTAGGGTTGTAAAAAGAGGCCTGATCATTATTTGGATAAGACATGTTATAAGGCCCTCTTGATAGATTTTATGCAAATTATCATTCCCTACCTCATATTTTATTATTATTATACCATTATAAGGTTTTTATTTGATGCTTTTGGTAACCATAGGTACACTAGCCAATTATTGGACCATCTATTCTTGATTTTGCTCCATGTAAGGAGGTGTACTAACCAAAAAATTGGCCAAAAGATCTTGACTCTATTCCCCTATTTGAGTGTTATATGGTGGATAAGAATCCATCTCCCAAACAACATTATCTCTATAAGGGTCCTAAACATAGTTCATTTGTGTGTTAACATTTCCATGTCCTAGATTATACATAGTTCCACTAGGTTTATAGTGAGCCATGGTCAAATCTATGATAAATGTTTCACAACAGGATGGATTACAGTTCTGTAAACTCTGAAATAAAACCATGTCTAAAAATATAAAAGATTTAAATCTATCTAACTTGTTTGAGGGTGGAGCTGTATTTCCCAAAAAAAATCTAATGCAAATATTTGGTAAAATAAGTATAACATCAAACTTCTAGCGTTAAATTTTTTACACAAACAAGGTTAAGCAAAATGCCTTAAAAAAATGATGCCAAACTTTCCACATGTGTTCCAAATAGGTTTAAACTAGGAAAGGGAAATGTTGTTAGGTATTTTGTCTAAATGCAGAGTTAAAACCTAGGCTCAAGTAGGCTTTGCTAGGACTTTTGGCCAAATGACATCAAAATCTAGGCTTAAAACAAAAGATGATGATGATTAATCTAACAAAATTGGAATAGTTTGGTAAAGACTAGGCACTTGATTCTAGCCATAAAACATGATCTAATGGTATAAAAAACTAAACAAAAGGTGCTTTGAAGATAGACTAATTATATTAAATAAAGACACAAATAATAAATTTTCTAATTTTGAGTAATGGATTAACCTAAGTTACGCAACTCAAAAGAGAAATATTTGTGTATTAGCCCCTATGTATCAAGGCCTAAACAAAAATCAATCAATGTTTGAATCTAAACTTGGAAAAGTTAATCAAAAACTCAACTAATGTAAACTAGGGTCTTAATGACCAACAAGCTAGGTAAATTTGAATATCATGACTATAATAAATAATGATCCAATAAGGCTCAAATTGGTTGCAATAATGTTAAATGAGACACAAGATAAGACAAGTATTTTTGAAATAATTTGGTCAGCGTAACGGCATTAGCACTCCTAAAATATGTGATAAACTTTATGTTTCAAAGACTTATAAGGCACAAGATTTGAAATTATTTGGGTAGCATAATGTTACCCATCTCAATTAAGTATCACACTCAATGTTTTAACATAAAAGTTTGCTAAGCTAAATCAAGGTGTAAAATGGATGGCATAACACCTCCTCAAAAAATGGAGTAATTTTGGACATAAGACTCATTCATGACATGGTTTAAACAATAAGTGTTATTTATAACACACCAAATAATACAATAATAAATGACAAAAATACAACTAAGTATATCATCTTAAATCTTATCAAGGTGTGGTAAAGTGGGGTTGACTAAAATCTACAAATTTTCAACCATCTAGATTGATCCCATGTGTACACACTTTCATGTATGCACACAAGAGAAGAAGCATGTCAATTAATTCTATGTCAATTGGATTGTAATTAATATGTCTTATCCTTCTCACAACCACTACATCTGTCACTTGCTCAGTATAGTGTGATGTCCAGATTGATCATACATCCTAGGCTTAACTTGTCACTAATGAATATGGTTTAATTGCTCACACCACCATCCCAATGGGGTGATCCTAATTTTTATACCCCCCATAGAGAGGGGTTGAGGATGATATCAGGAGATGAAGCCCCAAATCAAAGCTTCTCTATAAAACCCATAAGAGGTAATGAAGTCCCCCTCACAAGCCAAAATGTATGAAATAAAAGACAAGTAGAAAGACTTTAGGGTTGATTTTAGATCACCTAATACTATGCAAGTTTTGTGGAGAGCCTAGGCAACTTTCTTTATACACCTTGTACTAGGCACTAAAATGTAATGGAAATATGATTTTGATCTTGTGAGTTCTCTATAGCGGATGGTATGAGAGCATACACTCACTATCCTTTTTCCAAAACAAACACATAATAAATAATTTGTGAGTGAGGATTGATTTTAATCACCAATTTAAATGTGCATGGTTCATTACTAGGCCATTAGCCAATCCTAGATTCATTTTAAACACCAATATCCAAATGTGTGCAAGCTAACATGTTCATTTTATGACCCAAATTGAAATGTGAAAGGCTTGACTAATTATTTTTAAAACCAAAAATGAAATGTTTAATTTAGTCTAAAACATGCAAATTTGCCTTCAAATAAATCCTTCAACTCGCAATTGTTAAATAATAACCCCATACTTTGAAGCACTTTTGGTTGTGAGAAAAATAAGCTTTTGGAAATAACTGATACCATTCAATAAGGACTGAGATCGATTGCCTATGAACCTGAAGGCAAAACAAACACAATTCAAAAATGTTATTTATCTCAATATTAACACTAAAACTCAACAAAACCTTCAATAGGATGATTAGATAAAGAAAACATAGTTCAATGAAACCAATAAATAATGATTAGAAACTTTAGAAAGATTCAAACTCCTATTTCAAGATTTTATGAAAAAAATATGAAATTTGAAGGTAAATTGATAACATATTCTAAAAATTTAAGAGAAAACACATGGTTTTAAAAAATCATCAAAAACAAAGTCCATATGACCTCAAATGAATCTCTGATAGATGGCCTATTAACTTGTCATCTCGGGCGGTAGGTTATCACACCAAAATCCATGAACGAAATTTTGACTATTTTTTCATCTTCCTTGGTTATCAAGATCATATTTTGACATGACAAATTTTAGTGAAATTATCTAAATGGAATTAAGATCAACTTTATGGGGTACAAGTTCCACCAAGTGTGTCATTTATGATCAAGGAATTTGACTCAAGAGAGGAGGTTAGTACAGTGTTAGTTCCAAAAATAATGAAATCAACACACTGGCAAGCTAACATCTCTAGGCCTAGATCATAGGGGGAGCTTAGTGAACAAATCAATTGAAAACACAACTAAAATTCAAATAAATGACAGCTTTCCTTACCTTCCTTGATTTTTCCAAGAGATCTCTTCATTGGCTTGCCCAGATTGTGCTCAAAAGCTCTTCATCGATGGGGGTTGGCTATCTCCATCTCCTCTTGGCACCATGGTTGGCTTTGGCTTGTCTTAGTTTAGCTTAGAATTTTAGCATTATAACACTATGTTTTCATTCATGCTCAAATTCCTTTATAATAACTTTACTCTATCCAAGCTCCCATAATGAAGATCTCTAGATTTGTTTTTATAGGCTTTGAAATGACTTGGAATGAGTTAAATCTTATCCTTGGTTTATTTAGCTAACCCCAGTAGGGTTAAGAGGTGTCCAAAATGTCATGATTAGAATGAATAGATATTTTGAGATATTTTGCATTTGGACAACTCACAAAAAGATAATGATTAGCTTTTAAGATGCATTTTAGGATATTTATTGGTATTTGAATTTTACTTTTTAATTATTTATTTATTTGCTCATGGATTAATTCAATTAGGATTTGCTTTTTAATTAATATTTGTTAGGCTTTGGCACATTTTCCAAGTATTTAATTAATTTAATTTATGCATTTACATGATTTAATTGATATATGGGCCAAATTAATTTATTTACATGGTTAGGAAGCCAAATTTGAGACTTATAGAAATTCTTAGGCTAGATTTTCAATGGTTGGTAAGAATTGATCTAAAGTCGGGTATGAAGCCATTAGTGGCCAATTTTGGATGTCTACAGTAATAACTATATCTGAGTATCTGTACTAAATATGAGAATGGTCATTCCATGCATGATGCCCCCAATCTAAGCAATTGATATGAGTCTAAACTAAGATACTATGAATCTAAGTAAAAATTGAGTATAACTGATAAACCTATAATTGGATATATGTAAACTTGTATTATACCTATTGTATTATTCTAGCCAATCTAAGTTATTCTAAGACTAAGGATACTAGACAATATAACCATGTCTTGGATAGTAGTTCCATGTGGTGCTAGTGTCCCTATTTAAGTGCTAATGTCGTTATGGTTTTAAATCAATATCATGGTATTGCTTTTTGAGTCACTATTTTTCCTATGTTTACTTGAGTCTAATTTTTTGAAACTAAACATGTGTGCTAAAAAATGTATGTGAATGCAATATAGGAGCCTAATCTCTATGAAAAACCCTTGTAAATTCCCCCTTTTTATGTTAATTGTTGAACCTATGTAAGAACTATCCTCAAAATAAAAATTTCTACAAAATGTGTGTTAGATGAATCATATATGATAATTGCATGATAATCCAATATAATATGCATACATAACATCAAAATGTAAGATAATTTGAGCATAAGTATGTAATGTAAGATGTATGTCATGTATATCATTTCATAAGGGTGTCAATATAGATATAATCAATGTATGTAATAGCAAATCTAAGTAGAACTGAGTAGATACCTAAGGAGATGGGGCATTATATCCATCATGGCACCCAAGTAAGAAGGGTAGATGCATGAGGTCCCTCATGACATCAAGAACTGGTGTGTTTAACAAGTAAATACAAGTGTCATGGCCATGACACATATAATAAATCATGCATACAAAACACATGAGGCACACAAATTAGGCCAAGGGGCCACAATATAATAGACAGAGGCACATGTCATTAAATCTAATAAAAATAAGACATATAAAGACATGTTCAAATATCCACATATGCAAGAAACAAACAAGTTTGAGTAGATCCACATAGAAGGACATGTTCAAATATTCACATAAATAATTAATAAAGTCACACACAAAGACATGGGTAAATTTCAAAAGCATACGTACTATAAAAATAAGTGGCATAGAGCCAAAGAAAAATGGCATATTCAAATGCCCTCTAATAGAAGAAGCATAAAAATATAATAAAGTCTAAACTAGGAAATCTAGAAATGAAAGCATGCATGAATATGTAATATAAATATGTGTAAGATATAGGGTGTACATATGATGAGTTTAAAGTAGTAATATACAACAAAAAATCCAAATATCAGTAGCAATGATCAATATCTAGATATAAAAATGTTAAAGCTAGAATGTAGAGAATGTAATGATAGAACCTCATAATAGAAAGTATGTATAGGATGATGCCAAGTTGGTGAGTGTGTTAAG
Organism: Torreya grandis; assembly: GCA_037957365.1. Lineage (NCBI taxonomy): Eukaryota > Viridiplantae > Streptophyta > Pinopsida > Cupressales > Taxaceae > Torreya > Torreya grandis. The sequence goes on along the minus strand of JARHVA010007326.1, from coordinate 594,301 downwards.
TGAAGAATAATGAATCAGTGTATATGCCCCCAATGGGTAGATAAGATCAAGTGTGGATCTATGTAGTGGACTTGAGTCCTATAGTAACCTGCAAGCACTCAACAAGAACAAGTGAAACATGTAGTATGATAAAATTGGCAATACTAAGATAGCTATCATATGTAATGTCTATAACATATAAGAAATTTAAACATAGTAATGCATACAATTTTTAAATTTAGTGTTTTCTAAGTAGTTATTTGAATGTTTTTTGTGTTTTTTAACATATTGTATTGTTTTTGTATTTTCTAGAAATAAGCTATGTACAATTAATATGAAAATCAACTATGTAAAAGTAAAATAAAAGTGAATTATTTACAAGAAAATAAAAACCATTCTAATCAATGAGTCTCATGGGAGACACACTATCACTGTGACCTATGTCGAATAAGGGGATTACGATCATGCATTCTATGTGAAAGGGAAATTGTGATCCCATAATCTATTGTACTAAGTAATCTTTATTTCTATATGCATCTACTTGTATGATGGTGATAGGAATATATGGTGCTAATTATGGTGTCCTTTGAACTATAGAGGTCTTAGTAACCCATCTCATAGAAGAATTTGTAGGTGACACAAGTTCCCTATGTTAAGAACCTCGAGAACCTAATAATACTAATCTCGATAAAAATTGAGTGGAGGAAGGCCCTCTAGAATCTATGGCATATCTATGATGCAAGGTTATCTCTAATAATGGTCTCCATGGGATAATATGCATATGTGTTGTTACCATAGGAGTAGACGTCACCTACACTAGTAGATCTATTGAACTCTATGATGCATCAATAGGAACTATGTTCTAAGTTATAACTGATAGTTTTTCTATATCTAGTAATTGTGTTGGAACTATAACTAATGACTATGAAGTAACTGTCTATAGAATAGGTAGAGGATACTCATATGAAAGACCCTCAACTTTGACCACCTAATTTTCATGTAATGTCTCAAGCATCTATGTACTATGGATGGGTTGGCTCATAGTTTTTTTATCCATGGCCTACCCAATAACATATCAAACACACTTGCACTAGGTATAACTAATAACTAAGTGGCTATATGTACTAGTCCAACCTATAAAGGAAGCATAATCTCCCTAATAGACATATGAACATGACCACTAAAACCATTAATAACTATGTCTTTTGGGAATATATCCTACTCTGAGTACCCTAAATGTTGTAAAAGTGTCATAGTGTACATGTTGATGCTTGACCCATTATCAACCATAACACTCTGAATAAGATTATGATCTATGTATGGTCATACAAAGAGTGCATGTAAATATATATCATCATCAACAATATCTTACTCTAAGAAGGTGATAAGTTGTATAGGTGGAACTGTATTATGGTACATGCCAATGATATTGTGTAATGGTTGTGCCTCCTCTATATTAGTATGATATAAATCTAGTGGTAGATATGCCTGAATGTGTAGTGAACACCTGAAATTCTCCCTACCTCATTTGTCATGTTCTTTATAAATGGATATAATAATATCTTTAATGCCTTAGCTACCATTTTTTGTAATTTTGGTGCCTCTATGGGTGTTCCCACATCAATAATGTTATCCTCAATCAAATATTTTATTTTAATTTTTAGGCTTATGCATATGTTTGTTGTATATCTCGGTTCCCTATGTTACTCATAGAATGCATTAAAATTAAAGATTTTTGGAAGAGATCATGTTTTATCAACCTCTTTGATGGGAGGGAGAGATATGACATTGCATTCTAAGAGCTACTATAAAACACATGCTAGTGACTCTAGAAGGCTGGTGAAGATTTGGTATTGAGGAGCTAATAAAACCAAGTGAGGAGATGGATCTGAAGCTGCATTAATTATAGCCTTTTTATCACTCTTATTCTCAGTGGCCCTTACCTTATATGGAGGATTATTTGAAATCTTATCAGTTGAGTATGATTCATTAGTATATTTTAGTTTGCTCATTGATAAAATCTTGACCTTTCTTTCTTTACTATGTGGTACAAATCTATCAATGTAGGAAACTTCTTAAAATAAGATAGCTTAGTGTAATATTGTTAAAAGACACTATTTGAAGATGTCTTGAATCTCTTTGTCTACCATTGTTAAAAGATGCTATTTGAAGATGTCTTGAATCTCTTTGTCTACCATGGGACTAGTCAATTTAGCTAATATAGACTTTTATGTAAGACGTATTTTGTGATAGGTTCATTTGACTTTGGTTTCAACTATGCAACCTGAGCATATGAGATCTTGTCACTAATATCGATGGATAAGTGTGCTAAAAACATGTCTGCCAAAGGATTTAATGTTGTGATAGGTTGATTCGATAAGTCATAAAACCACTATAGGTTATAATCCTTTAAACTACATGGAAAGAACTTCATTAGAAGCCAATCATTGGACACATAGTGAAAACATGTTCCATGAAAATATCTAAGATGGTGCTCTAGGTCACCCTTACCATTATATAATGTAAGCTTAGGTGCCACAAATTTGGATGGCAAGGAATTTGCCACTATGTGATGTGTCAAAGGTGTATGTAAGATAATGTTGGAATCCAAGACATATGACGGCCTAGTGGCTCCCTTCTCAATATGTAACACCTTAACCTATAGAGTATGAACCTCATGCATAAGGGATTGTATATTTGGATTAGAGTAACTATCCATAATAGGTGTAGTTATCACTAAAGTTTGTTAAGTTATAATTGTAGATTGTGCTAGCTGAGTTGGCCCCATTATAGGTGTAAAAATGTTATTAGTTGGGGGAGTAATGATTGACCATTGTTTGATTTTTGGAGTTCTTCCTGAATAATAGTGATGAGGTCATCTTACATATCTAAATTTTTGGACATAAAATCTTTCAATTATTTCTTATATGTCTCATCAAATTAGTTGTTAAATTCTATCATTGTAGTTTAGGAAGTAGGAAAACTAAAATTTTATATATTTTAAACCTTTAAATAATTTTAATCTAAGAAAGATTGTAAAAATTAAATATTAAAACAAATATTAAATTTTAGAACTAAAATTTGAGCATAGACATAAAAAGGATATAAACCCTAAGAGCATCTAAGGTTAGGGTTTTGATCAATGTTTGAAGTAACTTAGGTTCACCAAATGTTTTAACCTTTTAAGATTTAACTTATGTAAATCTTATGTTTGATTAAATGGATAAGTAAACTAAATTAGATAAATAATATGCATAAAATAACCACTTATTTTTCATATATTTGACTTTCTAAAAATATTAATAAATAATGCAAATAAAGACTTATATGGAAAACACTTGATATGAATGATCTAAATATTGGAAATTATGTTAAAAGTAGGTCTAAGTGTCATCAACTAGATCCTATATCATAACACCTCTTGGATAGTAGCACCACATTTGGATAGTATCACCATGTGGATCTAGTGCCCTGATATTGGTGCTAGTATCCTTTATGCAAGATTGTCCAAAAAAATTGGGTGCACCTGTGTCTATATTTCTAAGTTATATTCCTACACACACAAAGTTTGGAACTATTTATTGTGCCTATAATGACTAATTTGTGATGCAAACCCTAATTCTCCTTGAAATTAGGGCATGAGCTAAAAAAGTGTGTTCTTAGTAAGATAGGTTGGACATCCCTAAAACCCCACTATGAAGAGTTTTACCTACACACCAATACTCTGAAGAGGGATCAACCCTGATGTAGTTCTCCCCACCATAGTGTTGGTGCAATTGCAACTAATGCGAGTATGATAGTGGCCTTGAGTGTCTTGAGTGTGCTTGAGATTTTAAATCTGGAAAATATGAGCTTAGGGCTATTGTAGATGGTAGTATGTAGAAGTAGGGTAGAATAGTGATTAATAACCTTGATTTTTCTCAATTTATTTCATGTTTGAATAGGTATTTTTCATCTAATTTCCATCTAGTGGATATGGGGCTAAAATTCATGTATTTATAATGTTTTATTACTTTTAAAGATAATAAACGATGTCTAAACCAACCTTAGGAGTGATTTAATTTTTAAAATGTATTCATTCATAAAAGTTATGGTAAAGGACATAAGCATCATTTTGAGGGAACTACTACCACGAGGCTCTAGTGTCCTTAATGTGGCACTAATGTCCATCTAGTAGAACACTAGGTATGAAGGGCCAAGATCATGAAATAAGGGTTTGGTACTATGTTTGAGCTAACTAGGGATGCTTATGGCCTACATAAAGGCTATATAAGTATGATAAGAGACTCTAGGATAGTTATAGGGATAAGCTAGGGATATGTAGTCTCAAGTAGAACTCTTTGAACTTAAATACCACTTTTAGGTGACTACACAATGTAAACCTGAAACCAAAGTTTTGACTTAATTAAAAGTGGAGGAAGGCCCTCTATAATTTATGACACATCTTTGACACATGGCTCTATCTAATAATGGTATCTATGGGAAATTATGTGTGCATGTTGATACTATAGGAGTAGACCTCACCTATGTTAGTGGCTCTACTAAACTCTATGATGCATTAATAAGAATTGTGCTCTGAGCTATAACTGATAATTATATTATAGTTAATAACTATGTTGAAACTATAACTAGTGATTGTGAAGTAACTACCTATGGAATAGGTAAAGGATACTCGTATGAGAGACCCTCAACTTTGACCACCTAATTTTTATGTATGTATTTCAATTATTTTTGCACTATGGATGGGATGGCTCATAGTTTTTGTATCTATGTCCTACCCAATAACATATCAAATATACTTACACAAGGTACAATTAATAACCAAGTGGCTATATATATATTGGTCCAACATGTGATGGAAGCATAAGTATAATCTCCCTAATGGAGCTCTAAATATGACCAATAAAACACTAATAACTATGTCCATGGGGAATATATACTACTCTAAATACCCAAAATTTTATAAAAGTGTCATAGTGCACATGCTAATGATTGACCCATTCTCAACCATAACACTCCAGATAGGATGATGATCTATGTATGCTCATACAAAGAGTACATGTAAATCTATATCATCATCAATAATATCCTACTTTAAGAAGGTGATAAGTGGTTTAGGTGGAACTGTAGTGTTTTATATGCCAATGATATTAGGAAATGGGTGTGCCTCCTCTATAATAGTATGATATGGAGTTGGTGGTAGATGTGCCTAATATGTGTAGTAAACACCTAGAGTTTTACTTGATTCATTTGTTTGGTGCTTTAGAAATGGCTCTGATAATATATTTAATGTTTTAGCTTTTATTTTTTTACTTTTAGTGCCTCTATAGATTTTCCCACATAAATAATGTTAGCCTTAATCAAACCTTGTATCTTATGTTTTAGGCTTATGCATCTATTTATTGTATGGACCGGTGCCCTGTGATACTCATAGAATGTGTTAGAATCATATATTTTTGGAAGAGGTCATGTCTTATCAACGTCTTTGATGGGATGGAGAGATATGACATTTCATTCTAAGAGATATTGTAAAACTCATGCTAGTGACTCTAGAAGGTTGGTGAAGATTTGGTGTTAAGGCACTGATAAAATCAAGTGAGGAGATGGATTTTAAGCTATGTTAATTGTGGCCTTTTGATCACTCTTGTCCTTGATGGCCCTTACCTTGTATGGAGGCTTATTTCAACTCTTAACAATTGATTCTAAACCATTGGTATATTTTAGTTTGCCCATTGATAAAAGTTTAATCTCTCATATTTTTATTGTGTGGCATAAATCTATGAATGTAGGAAACTTCTTAAACAAGATAGCTTCATGTAATGATGGTAAAAAAATATATTTGAAGATGTATTAAATCTCTTTATCTGCCATGGGGCTAACAATTGAGCTAATATAGTCTCGTATCATAAGATCTATTCTATGATAGGTTCATTTGACTTTTGTTTCAACTGTGAAACTTGAGCATATGAGATCTTATCACTAATATTGATGGATAAGTGTGCTAAAAACATGTCTTCCAAAGGATTGAATATTTTTATATATTTATTTGGTAAGTCATAAAACTACTATAGGTCATAATCCTTTAAATTATATGGAAACAACTTCATGAGAAGCCAATCATTAAACACGTAGTCCAAACATGTTGCATGAAAAGCTCAAATATGGTGATATGGGTCACCCTTGCCATCATATAATGTAAGCTTAGGTGACATAAATATAGATGGTAAGGGAATTATTGATATGTGATGTGCCAAAGCTGTAAGTAAGAGAATGTTATAATCTAAGGCATGTGATTGTTTAGTGGCTTCCTTCTCAATATGTAACACCTTATCCTTTAGAGTATGAACCTCATCCATAAGTAATTGTACATCCATATTATTGGGACTAGCCATAAGAGGTGTAGCTATCACTAAATGTTGTTAAATTACAATTGTAGGTTGTGCTAGCTAAGTTAGCCACACTGTAGGTATAATAATGTTATTCACTGGGGGAGTTGAAGATTGACCATTGTTTGATTTTTGGAGTTCTTCATGAATAATAATGATGAGGTCATATTACATATTTAAATGTTTTGACACAATATATTTCAATTATTTCTTCTTTATCTCATCAAATCAGTTTTTGAATTCTACCATTGTAGTTTGGGAAGTAGGAAAATAAGTTTCTATATATTTTAAACCTTTAAATAATTTTAATCTAAGAAATATTATAGAGAATAAATATTGAAACAAATCCTTAATTTTAAAACTAAAATATGAGCATAGAAAAAAAAAGGATATATACCTGAAGATAATTTAGGGTTAGGGTTCTGAATAATGTTTGAAGTAAGTCAGGTTCACTGAATGTTTTAACCTTTTAGGATTTAGCTTATGTAAATCCTATGTTTGATTAAATCAATAAGTAGACTAAATCAAGGAATTAATATGCATTAAATAAACACTTATTTATTACATATTTGAATAGCTTTGACTTTTTAAAAATAGTAATAAATAGTGAAATTAAATAATTATCTATAAAACACCTAATACGGATGATCTAATGTTGTAAATTGAGATAGAAGTAGGTATAAATGTCATTAATTGGATCCCTATACTAGAACCCCTCCTGGATAGTAGTGTCATGGGCTCTAATGTCATGATATTGGTATTAGTTTCCTCTATGCACAATTGTCTTAAAATTCTAAGTACACCTATGTCTGGACTTATGGGTTATATTTCTACATGAAAAAAATATAGAACTCTGTATTATGCCTATAATGATTAATTTTTGATGAAAACCTTAAGCCTCCTTACATGTAGGGTATGAAATAAAAAGTGTGTTCATTATTAGAATGGTTTAGACATCCTCAACACCTCATTGTGAAGATAGTTTCCTATATACCAATACTCCAAGGAGGGATCAAACTCGATGTAGTTCTTCTCACCTAAGTGATGGTGCAAGTGCAAGTGATGCTAGTATGATAGTGGCCTTGAGTGCCTTGAGTGTGTTTGAGATTTTAAATCTAGAAAATATGAGCTTCAATATATTTTAGATGGTAGTATGTAGAATTAGGGTAGAATAGGGATTAATAACCTTGATTTTGGTCAGCTTGTTTCATGTTTGAATAGGTATTTTGCATCTAATTTCCATATAGTAGATATAGGGCTAAAAGTCATGTATTTATATTATTAAGTTGCTTGTGTAGATAATAAAATATGTCTAGGCCAACCTTAGGATGGTTTTACTTTTGAAAATATATTCATTCAAGAAAGTTAAGTTAAAGGACATTGGCACCATTTTGGGGACATTGGCACCACGTGGCTTTAGTGTCCTTAATGTGGTGCTAATGTCTAGTTGGAAGAACATTGGGCATGAAGGACCAAGATCAAAAATGAGGGTCTAGGACTATATTTGAGATGATTAGGGACATGTATGGTCTACACAAAGGTTGGATAAGTGTGGTAATAGGCTCTAGGATAGGTCTAGGGATAACCTAGGGATAGTTAGTCCCAAGTAGAACTCTTAGCACTCAAATACCACTTTTATGTAATTACACAACATAAATTTGAAACCAAAGTTCTAACTACATCAAAACATGTAAGTAAATATTTATATTTATCAAGGTGTTAATGTGGCACTATTAGTCAAAGAATATGATAGACTAATAGATGGAGGAACTAAATTAGACATTATTATTCCTTGTAGGATCAAGATGGGCCCACCTGGAGTATGCTTGAATGCATATCTAGGAAATTATGAAGTATGTGTTGAATTAGTGGTAATTATAGTTGGATAAGTGTTGGGTACTAATCTAGAAGCTCCATCCTTTGCCTTAAGTTCTTCAAATAATACATGGGTAGATTTGAATTCCTTATTAATAACATCAAAATTGAGTAAAGAGGGCTTTAAAATCTTGATGGTACCAACCATCAACCGTGCATGCTCCACTTTTGAGCTCTTAAACTCAACTCCAAAGTCCTCTTGTTTTGTTACTCTATCCTTCATAAAAGTTATCAATTGCAAAATTTCATCATTGGTTTTATATATTGTGCCTTTAACCTCCTTAAATTTGTTTGTTGCTTCATTAAGAAGGGTCTCAAAATTTGTCCTATTAACTAATTCACTTGTAGAGGTAATCACCTCAATGACCCTCATATCATTCAAAACTCCTAAGGTGTGATTTTTATGTTTTAAAAAATGTGTTAATAGAGCTTTTATCTGGTTTTTATATCCAAGAGTACCATCCCTTTTAATAACCACATAGTTCAAGGCCCATGTTGCATCTTGACTAGACATTAAATTCAACTTATTAAAAGCATTACTCTTGTAATATTGGATCAAAAAGGAATGCCTCTTATTATTCTCCTTAAATTGGTGCCATTATATAATCACCTTATTCCTTTCTAATTGGCCTTCATCCCTATAAACCTAAATACTACTCAATATGTCATATAGCTTGGTGGTTACACTTTGCTCATTTTCAAGAATTTCTTGAGGGGGATGTATGATTTGCCTCTATAATAACATTTTTTATGCCTCCTCTTTGATCTTGTAAATTTTATTCATTTATTTTTGGTAGAATTCACAAAACTATAGAAATATTTTTTATATTCATTAAGATCTTCTAGATTCTTTTTAGCTTTCTTAGCTAAAGGTAATATATTTTCTCTCTACACAATGAGATGTAGAAGGTCTAGTGGAGTGGTATGGTTGTTCCTAGCCCTACCCAAGTTTTAATCTCAGAGGGTATTTAAATTTTAGATGAGGTTATTTACTCAATAGTTTCAATGTGATCAAGTATCAATCATTTTATAGTTCTCTTGGGGATTGGGCCCTCGATTTGTGCCCTAGAACTGGTTATATCTTCGATCAAAAGCTAATTATCAATTTAGAAAAAATATATTTTCTCTCTTCTCAAATTCAATTTCTTCCCTTGTATTAATATTTATATAATTCCTCTTTCTCACCCTTTGTATTATGTTTCTCTACCTATTAAATTTGATAGAGGTTGTGGACAATTCAATAATAATCAAATTCTACCTCTCAACTTGTTTTCCCTGCATCTCTCTAACCCATTTAGAAATAATAAGTTCCCCTTATTCTCTTGAGGGACTCATGTCTTTTGAGGTAAATTTTGGAGGTGTCATAAGAGGATTTATTGTTGAGGGAATCAATTTAAGAGGTGTTAATAGATCACTTATTTGAATGGGAACCTATTACGGAGAGTATATAATCCTCTACCATGGTTAGGTCTCCTCAATGGATTAACCTCAGCTATGAATATAGTCAAGATAGGAGTTTGTACAATTTATAATGTGTCTAATTGTATGGGGGATATCTATGGCATAGGCAATTCTAACTAAACTAAAGGTTTCCCTGGGACTAGTGTTATTTTGGGATCAAAAGTAAAAAATGTTACCAAATCTTTAAAATGGACTACCTTCTTAGGAGTCCTTATTTGTGTAGATGATGAAAAATATATGAATCAAAATAATAAGATAATTTTGAATTACCTATAATTGAAATAGAATAAACCACCTCACTTATCTTTTGGCTTTACACCAATATGAGTATTGGTTGGTCTAGGGCACCAATTAATATTTATTCTTCCTGTAGACTTACAAATATTAGAGACTTGGCCTTTTCCAATTCAGCCTCCTCATCTTCCTCACCCAAATTTTCCTCCTCACTCACCTTTTTTGGTGCTTCCATCATAAATTTTGCAATCTCTCCCTCATACATGGCATAGTCTACCAAGGATATCACTTATTATTCTTATTACTCCCTTGCTTATCCTTAACATGAGATTCCTCTATGGTATTCAAACCAAAATATGGCTTATCCTCTAATTTTTGATTTGTAGAGGGGGTTGGAAGATCTTTCAATCTCCTTTAGTATGTGGTTATAGGAGGGGTAATAAGTGAGCAGTATGATTAAATAATTTAGGGAACCATAGTAGTAGGAACTACTATTATAGGTGGTGGTGATGAAATGGAAGGTGTAATGATAACAATAGTGGAAGGGGAATTATATGAAGATATAAATGGTTGAGGATATGGAGGGGGGATGGAAGAGATGAGAAAGAATATTGTATAAACTTTGGAATACAAATCTATGTAACAATTGTAAGAGGTGGTAGAGGTGTCATAAAAAAATTAACTCTTTTGCTTGTCTTATGGAAATAGAGTTCTCTCCACTATAGTGGCTATGCCCAAAGGTGTAATAGTGAATACTAAATAAGCAAGAGTTGTTTTGAAACTAGGGAGATTCTTAATAATTTATTTCCTTATCTATATATTCCCCTCCCTTTGACTGCTTGACACCTCCTCTTATGGATTTAAGACCAGGGAGATTCTTGATAATTTCTTTCCTTATCTAGATGTTCCCCTCCCTTTGAATTCTTGTAAGAGGTGGTAGAGGTGTCATAAAAATGCACTCTTACTCTTGTGTTGTGTAGATGGAGTTCTCTCTATTATAGTGGTTATGCCCAAAGGTACAGTAGTGAAGACTGAATAAGCAAGAGTTTTTCTAGGACAAGGGAGATTATTGATATTTTCTTTCCTTATCTGGATGTTTCCCTCCCTTTGACTACTTGACCCCTCTTATTATGGATCTATCTATTTTATGCTAGGAGAGAAGGGTTGGCGTGGCCCTATTGAATCTTGTGGTTGAGTTGGGGAGCACTGATGGCTCTATGAATTCTAAGCTACCACTACCATTTCGCTTTCTTAGTCCCTAATAATATTTGGATTGTATTATATAGCTTGAGATACCATCATAAACATTTGTTAATTTTTCATCCTTATCCATACTTTAGAGTCATCTGATACATTTAATAAAATTACATCATGTTCATAATCTTGATGAACGTATGTGAGTTTCACCTTCTTCTTCTCAATCAAGGCTTGGAGGTAGTTTTTATTTTCATTTTTGAGTCCCATTATCCAAACTAGGCCTTTTTCAAAATTAAATCTAGTTATCACCTTCCCTACTTGATTAAAGTTAGCTCATACCACATATTGGAGTTGGCCAATACTCAAAGGAGGTTTGAAGAAATAGGCCAAATGTTTCTGGCCTAGCTCCTCATCTATGATATTATATATTTGGTATGTTATTTTTTTATCTATAATTTTGTTATGGGTATGGCAAGGCAAGAATAAAAGTGGTACCCTTATCTTTCTGAATCTGATAATTTTTATGTTAGGGTAATACCAATAATCCCCACATTTCTCAATAGTGTTCTTCAAGTTTTCTTATAACCTAGGCATCTAGGTGCCATGAATCACTTGATGCACTTGAGGGTATACTTTTACACATATACTCTTAAATATTAGTTCTAAATATATAAACAAACATGAATGAATAATCTTCACTATTTCTATTTTCAACATATTTGGTTGATGGCAGCCATAATTCTCCATTTACCCTATAAACTATGGCCAGGGCTGCATTTAATAATTAATACATCATATAAAAAATTACATCTTTCAACCTCTATTCATATTTATACATTTGGAATTTTATTTGACCACTGATAACTTCCCTTAGCGCAATAATTTTGTTAGAGGTCAACAAGATGTCTAGCATTAGGACCCATTTTGATTGTACATAAGTGATACTATGGAATTCATATAGTCTATTTATGAGAGCCATCACTATCCTAATCCCTGGTCTAAATTTTATAATCCCATTGGATGAGAGGGGTCCCTTAGGATTTAATATTTAGCCTTTTAACATATATTATTTAAATTTTCCTTCAACGATATTGTATTCTAGCCATGTATTGACTGAGACTTGGTTATATTCTACATCAATAACTAGGAGTTTGAGGTATCTCTTGAATGCCTCCCATAACTATAAGTAACTATATTCTTGCCTTTCCTTAGGTAGAGGCAATCCCCAAAGTAAATTCTATTAAAAATAAATATCAAAGCATATCAATAGAGGGCATTACCTCAAGTTTTACCACTATTTGATGAAGTCCTACAGTTTTGAGAGGTAGTAGTTGTAGACACTCCTTTTCACCAACTTCTATGTCTAAATAGATGTCAGATCAATTTCTATTAAATAATGCAAATTAATCCTAGAAATCAATGAAATGCCCAAATTCATATGTACACCCAATGTCCATCCTCTGAATCATATTAATACATCCCTATTTAGGGTAATATATTATATACAATAATAATCCCCTACCAATTTATCCCTAGTCAAATTACAACCTATAAAATCATTAGTTTTGACCAAGTGTGAAGAATAACCATGTCAAAATTTAGAAATGGTAATTAACCTAATCAAAATTTCTTAAGTGAGTAAATCTAATTAAATGGTTAATTAAAATATTCATGTCTACTTAATGAATTTAGGAAAATAAAAATTCATAAAATTTACCCAAAGGATAACATCATGAATGACATGGGTTAAAAGTGGTCAAACACTCCAAATTCAATGCAAACAAATATCAATTTATGTTAGCCATACCTCATAAGTGCAAAATTAATTATCTCATTTATGGCTTTGGGCCTCCAAAATTAAATTGATTTATAGCCACACATTTTGATCACAATATGTATGGTCACAAATTAATCTTCTCATTTTTGAAAGCCTATAAATAGAAGGCTCCTCACACACCTTTGAAAATATTATCACACTAAACTTATTATGCATAAATCCATAGAAGAAGCTTCAAATTCAACACATGCCATAAGACAATTTCCAAAGTGAACAAGGGAAGATGATACATGTGCACCATTGATGAAGACTCATTGTCCATAAGTCGAGCACATTCCACTTTTAGGCCAACTAGTAAATCAAATTATCAAAGAAGGTAAAAGAGTTTGTTTTTGTCTTCTTATTGTCTTTTGTTTTCTTGTTATTTTCTCCCCTAAGTATTTATGCTTGGAATGCTAGTCTTATATGCATTTTTCATTAATTTATCTTATTAATGCATAGACTAACATCATCCTTGGATTCCATGATTACATAATAGCATACCCAATGGGATTACACACCCCATATTCATCTTTAGAGTCCTTTTGTACTCTTAAAATTTTGAAAAAAACTCATTTTAGGCCTTATTTTTAACTTTTTTCAATTAATTTTACTATGTTTTTTATTGATTATGGAATTGAAAAAATGTCCACTTCAAAATTACAAATTTCAATACAAAAACTAAAAAATTATTATGGGAAACTATGGAATCATTCTAGAGAATCATGAAATCACCTTTGTTTTGTTTGCTTCCTATGTAACTACAAATTTAAAGAGAAAAATAGTGAAATTATAGCCATAAATTATGAAATTGTTCTTCATGTTTCTTTGTTTTACTAGTTTTCTTGCATAATTGTGAGTTTGTAGTTATTAACTATGAAATCATTTCCCATATTTATGAAATTAATTTCCTTTGTTTCCCTATATTTTCTATGTAGGTTTAGATAGTTATGAAATTGTGTACCTTATCAATGAAATCATTTCCCTAAGCAATGAAATCAGCAAATAGAATAATGAAATCGCCTACCTAAATCATGAAATCATCTTCTTAAGTAATGAAATTATTCTAACATGTTTATGAAGATTTTCAACTTAATAGTGAAATTATGCACTATTTTAGTGAAATCATCATCTAAAATGGTGAATTCATTTATTGTTATCAGTGAAATTATCATCTCGAATGGTGAAATTATCTGCTTGAACAATGAAATTGGCAAACAAAGTTGAGAAATCATTGTAGAACTATGAAATCATCACGGTAAGTTTCTATCTATTTTTTGTTGATTTTTTCATGATTATAATTTACATAATAATTTCATATTTTTCCTTACCTGTGCAAATATGAAATCATTCCAAAGAGAAAAAGTTTCATGGTTTTTAAGCTAACTTTGTAGGTTACCTTTACTCTCTTGGTCCAATCAAATTTATAATGAGTTCTTGTAGGTTTTATTAAGTAATGAAAAATAAATTTGCATCCTAAAAAGCACATATTTCACACTTGTATTTGGTTTTTTCCACTTTCAGTGTTTATCAAAGGCCTTCAAAGATTTTTATTTTTGTGCTTAACACATTTTTACTTTAGCATTTATTTCACATTTTCCTATTTTTTGAGTGTTGTTTAGCAAAGTCATGCATATGTTCTCCCCTACTTAGGATGACTTAGAAACTCAATTAAGATACTTGTTTTTTTATATCCCAAAGTTCAAGTTGTATATGTTATTCCCTCATTTTCTTAAATGTGGGTGACTCAGAATTGAATTTCTCCCTTATTTTTCTTTTGGCTTAGCAAGCAAGAATTTAGCATCTCCTTGTAAGTTATCTAGGGTACATTCAAATGGGGTTTCATCTCCTAGCATTTTACCAACCCCACTTATCTAGTGAGGTATATAAATTTGGCATGTTATTCAATTAGATAATGGTTGAGCAATTAAACTAACAAGTCGAATAGATATATAGAGCATGTACTTAATAGACATTATACTTCACTAAATAATTGATGGATGAAGTGGTTATAAAAGGGACAAGACACTTTTGTAACAAGCTATTTCTACTCATATCCACTTGATGGATATTCTAAAGTACCCTTTAGGGACTATCTAGAAGGCCAAATGAGAATGTTAGACTAACAAACCCTTCTTGCCATGGATTATCTTACCAATGTCAAGTTACTTCATCACTCTAAGTCATATTTTATGTACAAGTTCTTGAGATACAAAGGGGGGATAAACACTCTACCTTCATGCACTTTTATTTATTAGATTAACACTTAATTTCTCTCAAGAATGGGTATATAAATAAAGCTTAGTGGATATGATGCAAACCTTGTGTCAGTTATTAAAATAGGAGTGTGTACTTATGTCCTTATTTTTTTGCATGTTGAGTCCAAAAATCTATTTCACACAATCAAATAATTCCAACTTCAAAACACATGATACATACACATTGACACCAAGAAATGTTATGTTACCCAATTGTTCAAAACCATTTGCCTTAGTCCAAAATTTCAAAAACCAATTCATGCTTTAATTTTTGAGAGGCATTGTTATGCTTCCCTTTTGGTTTATATTATTTCTCATTTAGAGTCCATTCATTACCAATTATTTTAAACCAGGTTTGAAATCCACTTTTAAGTTCACATCTAAATACAAATAGTTTACACTTGAGTCTTGCCTATAACTTGGGATTGAGTGGTTTAATTTTTATATTTAGATTATGTTACATGGATTGGATTTTAATTTCATCCTTAGACCTAGACCTAGTTTGATTTTGGTTTAGTTTAAGATCTTTGTCTAGATCAAGCTCAAGCTTTCATTTGCTAATCCAAGATCCTTTTAGACCAAGACTAAGTTTGACCTTGTTTCCAAATTTCACCTAGACCAAGTGTACCTTTTGTTTTGAACCAAAATCCTTAGACTTAAAATTAATTTCAATTTCATGCCTAGACCAAGTTCATTTTCAAAGACCAATCTCATGTTCCTAGACTAAGGCCTAGTTCAATTTCATTCTTAGACCTATACCTAGTTTATTTTCAATTTAGTTTAATATCTTTACCTAGACCAAGTTTAAGCTTTCATTTCAAAATACAAGTTCATTTAGACCTAGATTTAAATGTATACCTTTTCCAATATCAAGTTCAATTTTCCTTTTTAGACCATTTTTTAAGGGCCAAGTGTGTTTTTGTGTTGGTGTAGACCAATTCCCAGTTTCTATTTTTAAGTTAAGATCTTTTTATCCAAGTTCCAAAAGTTTAAAACACTATACCAACCTTTCTTAATACAAATAACGTTGATTTAACCATGCCTTAGTATATGCATAGTAGATCTATGTATAACCCTTCTTATGAGGACATTGTCACAAATGATCCATTTGATTATGAGTCTTATAGATAATGTAGCATATTAGGTAGATATGTATCCTACATATACATCTCCTAACATAGGGTAGGGGTAATACTGATTCATGTGATACCTTGTGAACACACCACCTAGTATGGAAACAGTCTAACAACAATAGCCATACTTTGTGAACACACCATCTAATACTAGTTATGATCTATACCTCTTTGAATGCCGTATTTTAGAGAATATAGATGATATTATTGTTAAATAAATTGAAGTAGGTGTCAAATTCCCAATCTATTTCCCATAGGACCTAGTCAAATACCTCTCATCAAACTATTTGATCAGGCCTCCTCTAGTCAAACTCAAGCCCTTGTACTAGTTTTTAATAAATATCTTGTCATGATTGCTAAAGGAAATGGTCAAATTATTGACTAATTAGTGTAAATATAATAGGCATATCAAAATTACCTTAATCTAGCCAAAAAATTTAATGCCATGACCATTCCAAGTACACCACTTATAGAGTTAGTTTCATCAAGTGGACCACAAACCAACTTGTTAGGTTATTCCAATACAAACACAATTTTTTTCATTCAAACCATGCTAGTTGTATATATGTTCAATGTTCCTATAACTGTATAAGAATCAATGGCTTCTTTAGGATACCCTTTTCAAAACATGGTGGATAATACATAGTTATTTCCTAATCTAGACCAAGTTAAGTCTAATGTACACAAGAACATCCTTATAAATATTTCACCATAGATTCCTCCTTCAAATACATCAACTAGACAAAAATAGTAGGAAAAAGGTACCTCTATCTCACAACTACAATGTGCAACTATCTATCTATATCCATTTGCTTCCTCAAATATACAATAGAGAATAAGCAATCAATTATAGCCAAATACCCATCATAATAGGTATAGATTAGTACCCCACCTCAATAAGTGGTCACCAACACTCCACCCAAACAAGTATTTACAAACATTCTAACTCAATAGGTGTAGACTAATGTGCCACCATATCAAGTGGAAAATCATCCATCTCAAACATTGACTAATCAATAGTGTACCATTATTGACCAACAACATCTTGCAACTAGCCAACAACAAGTGCACAACATAAAATAAATACCCAATAGGCAATAGGTTTTCAACCAAAAATAAGTAAAAAACATATAAAAAATACCTAATTGTCAACAACTACCTACCTCACACTTAATACATGCCTAACATGCAACAATTTCCATAATAGGATTTTAACCAATAACATGTGCCTTTCATACATCTAGGTATGAATAATTAATAGTATGTTCCCTTATAAATTCACCACATGTAATTCACTCCCCAAACCCCAACAAATTTATGCAGGCCATAGTTCCCTCCAATTCAAAGTCATACCACAAATCCCAACTAGAATGTTTACCAACAACACGTACCATACTAGTAATATAACCCTACCAATGAGTGCATATCCATGGTTAGTCAACCAACCAAATGAGCTTTTTATTATATTAAATTCCTTCATTATAACCTATTCAAGGTAATCCACTTTGGACCACCCAACCACAACCATCCATTTCTTTTCATCATACACCCCTAGTGCAACAGTTGTAACAAGTGAAGGATGCAATTTTGGCTCTTTAGATAGGAAAGCAAGGAAAGAAATTCAAGTTAAACAAAATGTGTTCATACCCATTCAACATGGATTACCTTTAGAAATAATTTCCTCCAATTTTTGAGCTACTAAAGTTTAACAAATACAAAGGTAAAGGTGGCCTAGAGGAACATCTAAAATAATTTTATGTTACTTACCAGCCAATGGCTTTCAATGATATTTATTTGCTTATCTTTTTCCTTACAATGTAGTCAAATAGACTTTGAAGTGGCTTATCCAACTTCCAAAGAATTATGTGCTTGATTTTCATGACCTATTAGAGAATTTTGTGCAACATTTTTCTTATAATCTTGAACACAAGATTATCATGGTTAATTTGGGCCAATCTCAACAAAGGAGTGGCAAGATTTTCTAAAACTACTTATAACAATAGAGGGAACTTGTTAGCCATTTTACACACAATTTATTAGATAAACAGCTAGTAGTTATATTTACCCATAATTTATAAAGTGTTATATCTTATCACCTTGAGCTTCAGTGTACCCACATGTTTGAATAAGTTATAGACAAAGGCCTAAAAATCAAGAAAGCCCTTATCAATAAAGGGATAATTAATTTGTACTCTCCCAACCAGAACCAGAGTTAGAACTAGAATCAAGGCCAAAGTCAAATCCAAAACCCAATTCAGATGTAGGCTCCTACACCGACCTATTCTATTACTTCTGATAAGCCTAAATCCTATAACTACAATAAGAATGTTGTTGGTAATGGAGTTACCAAATCATGCCATGTACACATAGTGTAAACACCATCTGTTTAACTAACTCCACTTATGCATCCACCACCACCTTTGCCTTTGAAAACACCTCTAAGAATAAGGCCAATTCTAAATAGAGTTTTTAATAACCTTAGAGAACCAATTGAATTAGTGTTCTAAAAACTAACCATTATTAATATGATTAGTTATCCCATTTTGAAGCCTTTCCTTGAGGGTGTTCCTTTCCCCAAATGGTATAAAGTGCACAAATTTTATGAATATCATCAATTTAAAGGGTATTACATATGCTAATGCATTCAATTAAGGCACCTCATTGAGAACATGTTGTAAAATGGAGAAATAGAGTTAGATAATATGGATCCTACTTATAATCATAATTTGGGTATTTATCAAAACCCTTTTTCATAGCATAACATCAATAATCATAATTACCAACAATAAAGACCACCACCATAGCAATAATAATAGAAAAAATATTAGCAACAAGAATAGTAACAAAAACAGAAATAATAACCACAAAATGGTTGGTACCAAGGTCAGAATGACCAATCTAACCAATGGGCCTATCATGTCATCACACATAATTATAATAAAATTTTAGGATGTATCACAGGTAGTCATATAGCCACTATTACTATTGATCCTAGATGAATATCCAATCACCCAAGACCATTAACTAATAGTATCCAACCCTCTCCCTATGCCAATACTCCTCCTTTAACCCATGTTAGCAACCAAGATCATCAATACCCAAGGGTTACCATTGTAGACCCTTCTCCCTCTTTTTCCAATTATAGTGGCCCATCACTCAATCTGGATTACATAATTACAACTCAGCATACCAAAGTTACCACTCAAGGCCCATAACCTCTTTTTCAAATGAACCCATTAAAATCCCCATACCATTAAGAATCAAACCAATTACCAATACCAAGGATAAAACATATGATATTGTGGAGCAACTATAAAAGACACCTATACAAATCTCTATTTTAGATTTGTTGCATACCTTTAATATCTATAAGAACATCCTTACTAAAATTATGAGCCAATCCCAAGTGCCTAATGATATTATTCTAGACAAATTCCAAGCTTTGGTAGGACAGTTAGCTCCTAGCCAACAACTTACCTTTGACCAAAGTGACATGTCATCCTTAGGCCCTCTACATAATAACCCTTTATATATTAAAGTTATCATAACCTAGCACAAATTTAAACATGTTGTCATAGAAAATGGCTCAAGACTCAACATTATGTCTCTGAGGTTAATCAAGCATCTTGGATACATGATAGTTGACCTTCAGCTAGAGACAATTATTATAAAGGTGTATGATAACGAATAAAGAGAGTCACAGGGTACAATTTATTTACTAGTTGTTGTTGGGCCTTTGACCCATGACACACTTTGTCATGTTCTTGATTTGGAATTATCATATAACATGATTTTGGGCCAACCATGGATACACTAGTTTCATGAAATACCTTGTGCATTATAGTGTATTAAGTTTCCCCGTTCTGGGATGGAAGTGATTATTCCTACAGACCTATTATTATATCAATTATGCAAGTATTTAGAATTTGAATATGAGATATAAAACTACCACTTGGCCTAGACCCTACACCTAAAATGAAAAATATGTACTCATTGAATTACCATAATCCAACTACATAGATATAGATAGGCTTACTTATACTTCATTTGATCTTCCTCCTAAGATAGCCAATCACTTTCTTGTTTCTAATAAAGGTCTAGGTGAATACCTCATGTGCAATGTGTTTCACATAGAGAAACTTCCATAGGCCCTTAAATCCTATGGAATACCTAATTCCAAATCCATTCATATGGAGTGGTGTGAGAAAGTAAAATATAATGCCCAAAGACCTATTATGTTCAGATTGGCCACTACCCAAGAATAAGGCCCACTTGCTCAAGATGATTATTGGCTCTTTAATGATGATTTAGTTGACTAATACCAGAGCAAAAGGTATCCCATCCCTAATTAGATCATGGATAATCAATCTTATGAGGGTATATCCCTAGGGTAAAATCATTAAGGCACTCTTGAGCTTATCTCCATGACCAAATACAAAATAACTCATGGTATCAAATTTAAACCACCTAGGGGTGACCCGACATATCTTATCCATGTTCTTATGCCAATGAATAATGATTATGATGCCAACAGTAATGTAGAGTTTAATTACAGTGTATATGAGTACTTATCCAATACCAATCTATTTAATCCTCATGTCATATGTACCATTATGCCTATTATTCATCATTCCCCTCTTTTCCTCCATCATCCTCAAATCATAGATTGGGACCAACAAGGATCCATAATATCACTAGATGAGTTTGAAAATCATGAGGCCATTTATGATTTCATGGGCTTAAGAGACAATATTCCTATAGGAGATCATAAAGAGGGGTTTTCTATCACATTATATCCTACTACGTATTTCATATAATGGGTAATATTCCTTAGCCAAAAATAAAAATAAAATCAAACATTGAGGTCCTAGAGTGAAAACCTCCTTGAGGCACTTTTTAGACTAGGGTATTAGTAAAGAAAAAGGCCAATCTCTTGGTGAAAACCTATTTTAGGCACCATTAGATGGGGATGTTCACCTTTATTTGTATGAATCTTAGGAAGCCATCGATATTAAAATCATATTTTGGTCTGAAATCAGTGCAGAAGAACAGCAGGCCTTTGAGCAAATTGTCTAAATATGTTTTGAGGTATTTTTTACATGGCCCTTGCCACCATTAAATAATTTTGATTCATCTTATATGGGTGAACTTGATGAACCAGCCAAGCCAAATGACTTTGATATTTCCAATTAGTTTACTTCCTTTCCAACTCTCTTTGAAGATGGTTCTACACTCTTTATGGAGGACACTTCTGAAGTTAATATTAGAACATCAGTTGATCCAAAGTGGATAGAACTAGGTGTGCCCTTTACTAAGGAGGAACATGAAATCCTTACTACTCTCCTTAGGGAATTCCTTAATATTTTTTCATAGGCCTATTCTGATATGCTAGGTTTGGATCCCTCCTTATTTGTGCATCATCTTGTAGTCTCTCCTAATGCCAAGCCAATCAAGCAAAAGCTGAAGAAAATGCATCCTATTATTGTCATTTTGGTCAAGAAATAATTATAAAAACTCTTAGAGTTAAGATGCATTCATCACATAGAATATTCAGAGTAGACCTTAAACATCATGCCAATTATCAAAAATACAAAGGGTATTAGGCTATGTACCAATATTCATGACATCAACAAGGCCTATCCAAAAGATGACTTTCCTTTACCTAGTATTGACATGATTATGGATTCCATAGCTAAATATGAAATGTTTTCTCTTATGGAGGGATTTTAAAGGTATAATCAAATTAGGATCACACAAAAATACCAACATAATATATAACTCACCACTCTTTGGGGAACATTTTATTATTAGGTGATGTCATTTGGTCTCAAAAATGATGGGGCAACATACCCACAAGCCATGATAATTATTTTCCATGATATGACACATGAATTTGTTGAGGACTATGTCAATGATATCTTAGGTAAATATAAGACCCATGTAGACCATCCAACAATACTCCAAATAATTTTTGAAAGACTTCACGAGTATAAAGTCAGGCTTAACCCTAAAAATTACATCTTTGGTGTCACTTCAGGCAAATTTATAGGCTTCATTATCTCTCACATGGGCATTAAATTCAATCCATCCAAGGTTAAGGCCATTATTGAGATTTTACCTCCATCTACTCTTAATCAGATCTATACTTTATAGGGCAAGATACAGTCCATCAGGCAATTCATTTCATAACTACCCGATAAATGTCATTCATTTACCCACTTGTTGAAAAAGGGCACCACCTTTTCATGGAATGTCAATTGTTAGAGATCATTTAAACACTTTAAGGAGTACTTATCCAATCCACCTATTTTATTACCACCCATACTAGAAAATTCATTACTAATTTATTTATCTACAATTGAACATGCCCTAGGGGCACTTTTGGCCTAGCATGATGAGCAAGGAAAAGAACACACAGTATAATATCTGAGCTAAACATTGGTTACATATGAGTATAACTATATGTCAATAGATAAAGCCTATTTATCCATGGTATTCATAGCCTAGAAGTTACAGCATTTCATGCTTAATATTAAGATCATCATCATTACCAAAGTAGATCCACTCAAGTATTTACTATCAAAAATAGTTTTACAAGACCGTATGGCTAAGTGGATAATGATTTTAAGTGAATTGGAGATTGAATATGTTAATAATAAGGCCATTAAGTGATATGTACTTGTTGAATAGCTTATAAAATCTCCCCTTTTTATATACTTAGCCACTCACTTTTGGGTTTCCATATGAGTCTATCATGATTGTAATAGAAGCACCTCCTGAAACACAGCAATGGATGTTTTATTATGATGGTTCATTTTCACATCTCATGGATCAAGAGCAAGAATTTTGTTCATAAAAATGCAAGGGGATCTCATTCCCAAGTCTTTTTTTATCTCTTTTCCTTGTACCAATAACATGGTCAAATATTAAGCACTCATTGCAAGACTTTGCCTAGTGGTATAATGGAATAGCCACCACTTACTGGTTCATGGAGTTTCTCAGCTTATTATTAATTAAACCAATTACAAACCAATGATGAGAAGATTATGCCTTATAAAGGCATGGTAGATACTCTCAAATAATAAATTTACCATCTTCAATTTGAGTGCATACCTTAGGCTAGTAATAGAATAGTGGATGCTATGGACATGATTGGTTTTATGATACAAATCATAAGTAAGGCCAGAGATTATCAATTCCTTGTTGAACATCTTTTATCACCTGCTCATGAACCTTGGGTCATTGAAATTATTTTTTATATTATTGGTACCAGTTATTCTTGGTATTTCAAACTACATGATTACCTTCATGACCAAATAATTCCACCTAATATTTATTGTAAAAATCAAAAAGTATTTTTCCCTCAAGCCTCTCATTACACATTACTTGGACCCACACTTTATCATATAAGTTTTGATGAAATTATGCTTCATTTTTTAACTTTAGAAGAATATGGATTAACACTGAGGGAGGTTCACAAAGGATTTTATGGGGCCCACACTAGTGGCATCATCCTTTCCAAAAATTTACTACATATTGGTTACTCTTAGCCAATTATAGAAGCTGATGTTGTGGCACATGTTAAAAAGTGTGTAAAATGCTAGAAGCATGTTAATTTGATACATGTTCTAGCCTAAACACTAAAATTAATGACTATGTCTTTGCCATTTTCAACATGGGTACTCAACCACATGAAAGATTAACCCTGCATCCTCATATGGCCATAAACATATCTTTACTGCCACCAAGTATTTCACTAAATAGGTGGAAGCCATTCCCCTAACTTACATTATTAGTAAATAGATATCCATGTTCATTTTAAATCACCTCATCTGATACTATGGCATTCCCTCTGACCTTATATCTGACAATGGCAGTTCATTCAAAAATAAGGATGTCAAAGCCCTTTGTGCCCAATACCATATCACCCAACATTTTTCCTCTCCAGACATCCTACAAGGTAATGACCAAGTAGAGGTATATAATAAGACCATTGTAAATATCCTTAAAAGTATCCTCGATGATGTTGGTCATGATTGGCACTTATAAATTTTTCATTCCCTCTAGGCTTACTATACCAATTTTTTCACTCTAACAGGAGCCACTCCTTATTCCCTAATCTATGACACTGAGATCATTCTTTCTATCAAGGTCAAGTTCCCTTTTTTATGCATTTCATTGAAGCATATCCTTGATGATGAGGATTATACAGTAGCTCATTTTCAATAGATATAAATAATGGATGAAAAATGAATCACATCCTTGAATAAACTTCAACCATATCAAAACTAGTTGTGTAATTAATACAACATGC
Organism: Torreya grandis; assembly: GCA_037957365.1. Lineage (NCBI taxonomy): Eukaryota > Viridiplantae > Streptophyta > Pinopsida > Cupressales > Taxaceae > Torreya > Torreya grandis. The sequence continues at coordinate 569,648 of JARHVA010007326.1, read as the reverse complement.
ATGTCAGGCACAGAGAATTCAAGATTGGTGATCTTGTACTTGAATAAACTAGAAAAACACTAACACCAAATGTAATAAAAAGGGAAAATTTAAGCCTAGCTTGTTAGGACCCTATGCTATTATCTCTAACTATGGTTTTGGGGCATATAGGTTGGCTACACCAGAAGGAGAAGAACTTGATGAATCGATGAACATAATACATCTCAAGCACTTTTTCACTTGCATGACCTGAAATATTGTCTATGAAAATCACTTACTTTGTGTCATACCATAGCCTTATTTATACCATGACATGTTCCTTTCCCACTGTGCCTTTCTTATTTACCTTGGTTTTCTTCTCTTCTCTTATTCCCCCTTTTTTATCTTGGTTTTGATCCATTGGTACTTTAGACAGTGTTAGTGGTTGGATTTATATGTGGTTTTAATAGATGATTCAAACTTGGGACTATTGAATGCATTCTCTAAACATTAGTATCTCTGACCATTATGGCAATGATCCTAGAAATTTCACCCTTCATATTTACCAAGTTTTGTATCATTATACCTTGTCATACCATTACCATTATACTTGTGATATTTACCTATTCATAAATTTGTTTTACTTAGTCAAATTCCTCATTGTAGGGTGAATTGCAATGACTTGAGGTCCATTTGGACTATTTAGGTAGTACTCAAAGTTTTTTGAGGCCCAACTCATCCACCCTTATTCCAATGTTCTCATTATTTTATAAACAACCTAAACCAATGTTCTCATCATTTACCTCGGCCAACTCTCTCATTATATTATGAGAAACCTAAGCCAACACTATTTTTGTTTTGTGAGTAACCTCATCCAATTTTCTCATTATTTTTTGAATAACCTCAATGAATGCTCTCATCATTTTGGGAGAAACTTAATCCAATGCTCTCATTATCTTATGAGCAACCTCAACTAATGTTCTCATCATCTAGTGAGTAACCTCAGCCAATGCTCTCACTATTTTGTGAGAAACCTAGGCCAATTCTCTTACCATTTTATGATTAACCTTAACCAATGCTCTCACTATTTTGTGAGAAAACTCAGCCAATGCTCTTACCATTTTATAAGTAACCTCAACTGACACTTTTACCATTTTGTGAGCAACCTTAGTCAATGATCTTGACATTTTGTGGGAAACCTAAGCTAACACTCTCATCATTTTATGAGTAACCTAAGCCAATGCCTTCACCATTTTGTGATCAACCTTAGCCAATGCTCTCACTATTTTATGAGCAACCTCAGTCAATGCTCTCATCATTTTATGAGCAACCTCAACTAATGATCTCACTATTTTATGAGTAACCTAAGACAATACTCTCATTTTTTGTAAGCAACTTAAACTAATGCTCTCACCATTTTACGATCAACCTAATCCAATGCTTTCATCATTTTGTGAGAAACCTAAGCTAAGCTCTCACCATTTTACATGCAACTTAAACCAACACTCTCACCATTTTGTGATCAACCTAAGCTAACACTCTCACTATTTAATAACAACATAATCCAATGTTTTTACCATTTTATGAGCAACTTAAGAAGCACTCTCATCATTTTTTGAGTTAACCCATTCTATATCTCATAATCCTCTATTGCGTTCAGATGCCAAAAATCTTATAAATTTGAAAATCCTAACAAACAACCTAAAAAATTAAAAAATTTAGAAAAAGGGTTAAAAAGTATATGAGAGATACTAAGTTATAAAAAATTTCTTGCTTTGTCATATTATTCACTAGTGGCCTTCAGCTTTGTTCTAGATGGCACAGTTTACCACATTTACCAAGTAGGAATTTTTTATCCAACCATGACCACTTCCATTTGAGTTTACTATTTCATAATTGTGTTCCCTCCCATTTATTGGGATAAATACATTGGCTTGAGGTCTATAAGACTATTTAGGTAGTGCTTGGATGCATGGGGCATCCTAAGTCATCTCAACTAGTATCATTGATTGAGCTCATTTACCAATTTCATTAACCATTCCTTGTTATCAATTTGTATAAAAGTGCTCTCATAATTTTTATAGTCTATCCCATTATTTTCCTCTATAATCACTTTCTTACTTGTCATTATTTTTATTCTCTTCCAACATCTTAGGATAACTACATTTGGCCTAAATTCCATGTTAGACCTGGTGTTCAGGGGACTATGTAGGCATCATCCACTTGTTTAGAGCATTTGAAATCAGCTCAACCACCCCTTCCTTAGTATTTTATTCCCCATTTTCCATTCATATACCATAATACCTGTGCCATTATTCCCTATAACATAGGGTAACCTTTTACCAAGCATAAAACATTTATTACACATGCACAAACAATTTCATTAAGTAGTTTTAGTTAACTGCTTTTCTACATTTAGTTTGTTTATTGGATTTACTTTAGATTAATTTGTTTATTATATTGTGTCATAGGTAGTTTTTATATTTTATGGTCCTTTAGTTTTGTGCTTTGTGTTTTGAGTGTTATGTGTCTAAAGACAATTAATTTACACTTGAGTCTTGCCTATACTTGGGTTTGAACTATTTACTTTTTGTATTTAGATTGTGTTATTTTCCTTCTACATGTTTATTTACTTTAGCCTATGCTTTATTACTTTACCTAGATTTTTGTTTGTTTGTCAAGTTTGATCTTTACTAATTGGTTATTGACTTGTTCTTTCTTGTGCCTCTCTTCTCCTCAGTTGTCATAGGTTTTATTGCATTATGTTTACACTTAAGTCTTGATTTGTTATATCTTGTACTTGAGTTGTGGGCATTTATATTTAATCTTACACTTAGTTTATAGCATTCTATTTACACTTTAGATTTGATTTATAATATCTTATGCCTAATTGTTTATAGTTGCATTTAAATTGAGTTTTTCCATGCTTAGGACATACATTGTTATTATGGTTTGTTTGTAACTATGATGCATAATATCCCATGCTACAACAAAATTTAGGCCAAAGGTATATTAAATAGTGATGCCAAGAATATTTATACTTGTTCAAAATAATCATACCCAAGAAATCCCAACCCATAATAATAAAATCACAATGACATTTTAAATTATTCAAACTGCTAGTTAGGACATGAATCTTTATACTAGCAGGTACCATAGACTTGTACCATTCTTCTAAACTAGCTCATTGTTAATCCATATTATGGGTTATCTGTTTGAGATCCCTTTATTATTTTACCCTGTCAAGGCAAATTATTTTTAATAGTCAATTTTATTAACTAATCAATTTGTTGTATTAGGGTAAATCACTGTGTTAATGATTAAAACTACCTTGTTGGGGCAAATCATTATTTAGACCTTTGTTCTTGTTAGATCATGTCATTTTACTCTTTTCAAGGGTCTATTCGATGACACTATTTTCTTCCCACTCCCTCGAGGGGGAATTGAGGGATCATCAACTTCCCTCTAGGGTATCAACCTATGCCTATTAGCTCATAACAACCTATGGTTGTCAATACACCATTTTTCAATCATTAAAATTTTCTTGTTAATGAATTTTTCATTCTTTGAAAAGATGGTATTGTGCCTATGTATTACAATTCATTCTAAAATAGGGGGAAATGTAGACACTCTTTTTTAGCCACTTCCATGTCTTAACAGACATTAGATCATTCTAATAAACAATGCAAATTAAGCCTAAAAATTACTAAAACATTCAAATTTATTTGTACACCTAGTTTCCATCCTTTAAATCACATTAATACATCCCTATTTGGGGTAATATATTATAAACAATAATAAAGTCTTACCGATTCATCCCCCATCATTACAACCTAGAAAATCATCGATTTTGACCTAGTATGAAGGACAACCATGTCAAAATATAGAAATGGCAATTAACCTAACTAGAATTACTTAAATGATTAAATATAATTAAATGGTTATTTAAAATACTCATGCTAATTAAGGAATTTATAAAAATAAAAATTCACAAAATTTACCTGAAGGATGACATCATGTATGACATAGGCTAAAAGTGGTCAAACACTCCAAAATAAATGCAAACAAATATCAGTTTATGTTAGCCATACCTCATAAGTGCAAAATTAATTGCCTCATTTATGGCCTTGGGCCTCTAAAACTAAATTATTTTATGGCCATACATCTTGATCTCAAGATGGATGACCACAAATTAATCTTCTCATTTTTCAAATCCTATAAATAGAAGGTTGTCACACACCAACAAGCTTATCAAGCCAAATTGACTATGCAAAAATCCACAAAGGAAGATTTATAATCAACACATTTCATAAGCCAATTTCTAAAGTAAACAAGGAGAGATGATTCACAGACACCATTGATGAAGACTCACTATCCACAAGCTGAGCACATTCCACTCTTAAGCTAACTAGCAAATTGAATTATCAAGGAAGGTGAAAGATTTTTTTTTGACTTCTTATTGTCTTTTGTTTGCTTTTTATTTTCTCCCCCAAGTATATAATCTTGAAATGTTAGTCTCATATTGATTTTTTACTAATTTATCTTACTAATGCATAGACTAACATCATCCTTGGATTCCTTAATTACAGTAGGTCATTAATGTATTATTTTTCATCATCAGATAATTGGTTCTATGTATAATAAAGTACCATCACGCCTATTGCATTCCATAATGTTAAGTAGTGTAGTAATTTGAACTCAAGAGAACTTTTGTCAAATATTATATCCATGTATTTAGTATTTTACACACAAGAGTAGGCAAAAGGTACCTGAACACATGTTTGATTTGAAGAGGAGGCCATTTTTACAATCTTGAGTTATTTAATTCTCCTATTGACTGTATGAAAATTATATGCAAGTTATCTTGAAAACTAGGGCTTGTAGTCATAGGAGAGCTCAAAATCACAATGTTTAATAGGAAATTTATGATGAAGTCACTTCCCTTTCACTTATATCTTGTGTTTATCATCTAAAGTCTACATCATGAATGCCCAATTTTTGTGAATTCAATGTGTGTAACGGCCTTTAGTTTCATCCTATTTAAATTTGAACTTACCAATCATATTTTGTGGGTTCACTTGCTTTAAAAATGGTAGTTACTCATTAACTTTATGTATCTAGTCATCTTTTTCTAGACAACTATCAAATTCTCACTTACCCACTTATTTTATTTGTTTTTTATCTTTCCTTATGTATATTTAGTTATGTACCCCATATATTTTGACATTTGTCTATTCCTCACTCACATAGACCTTTATATTTTCATCTTTGCTTTATATGTTCTAGGGCCATGAGTTGATGTAATTGTGCCATTTGGAGCACCCTAAGGCCTGTGAGAACTCAGAGGCTCAGAAGTAAGGGAATTTTAGCCTCTTAAACTATGTATGTCTATATAAATGTTATATGTAATATAATTTAAACATGTGGTATGATCTCGAGGTCTCAGAGTCATAGAGACTCAGAGCCATGGGGCCATTAGATGATTGACTAAGTATACCTTCTTTAAAGCTACAAACTAATAGAATTGTACCACTTGTCATCTTTTTAGAGATTAAAATCTCAAGGGTATTAGAAAAACAATGATTGAGAGGGGGGGTGAATCAATCTTCAAAAAAAATCATTCAATTCCACTTAATTATATATGAACCATTCTAACAAGCATGTTTATCTTAGCAAGCATAAGCACCAAATCATAAAACCATGAAACACAGGAACACAACATATACGTGAGAAACCCTTAAAGGGAATAAAACCCATTATGAATAAAATGTAATATATTAATATAATAAAAACATTAATCTTTAGTGAAGCACCAACTCCACATGGAGAACCAACCCCAACTAGCTCGGTACCAACTCAGTTAGGCTTTAGCAAGCACCCATTTACAAGGAGGCACCAACCCCTTAGATGACTCAGCACTAACTAAACCATATAAAACACTTGATCACCTTCAAAAACCATTATTTATTATGTAATAGATGATGATCTTCATCTTCAGATCTTCACTCACTTTTATCCCTCTCAAACTAGCTTCTAGCCCTCTTCACTCAACTAGCCCTCTTCATGGCTTGATTAGGTCTTATAACCTTGATCCTCATATGTAAAACCTTTTTTAGATATTAATTAAACTTATCTAATTTTACACATGACCTATTTTTGATCACCAATGATCTATATCATTCACTTATTTTTTGCTTTTCTTTACCATTCAAAAATAGGCCTAAATTGCCTTGTTTTTATACAAGTCACTTGATCATATCCTTCTTAGTCGGCCACACATTCTTATCTTCTTAGGTCAGCCATGAATAGGTATTATAATATTAAAATAACATGCCTTAACCATGAATCAACCAATACATTAGGTCATCCATAGCTTAATTAATCCTTACTCCTCTTTTAGGCTTTAAGCAGACCTAATAGGCTTTCTTAGCAACACGTTACCCTTTGATATTATTGGAGCATATTCAAACACCTCAAATAGTAGGAAAAATTCATATTCCACTCTAATATACATTATCCAACTTCAATTTAGGTTCACAAAACCTTTTAGGTCCAACCACCACTTGAACACTTTCTCAAAACACTATTCATAAAAGGCCTATGTATAAATAGAAACTCTGTCTTGAATAAATAAGGCATAAACTCAATTTTTCCAAAAAACCAAGGAAAAAATTACATATTAAAAAAATAATGACCCAAATTTCATCACAAACTTCATCATATGCTTAAACTTAGGGTATATATGCTCAAACTCTTCTCTATAAGATGTTCACTCAGAACTGCCAACTGACTTCAAAACACAATCAAGAAAACATGAACTTCTGACACCTAGTTAAATAAATTAAATGGATTTAAATGCATTAAAAATATATTATAACATCATCACAGATACCTCAATCAAATAAATCATGAGATATAATGAAAATTATTGGTCTTGCAAATCAATCTATTTACCTTATCTCTCACAAACTCTACTCAATCAGACAATTTTGGCTTCAATATTGCAACCTTTTACATTGGATTCCAAGATTTTGAAAATAATGGATAGATTATTTAAGTCCCAAAAAAAAATTCATGAACATCAATCCATCACTCTTACTTGAAAACAAATCAATAATTATCTTCTCACTTCTACCTATTTTTCTTGATATCTACACCATTAGGTTTGTTAGAAACTAACCAACTTGAATCACCAAATTTTCACACATGAGATCTATAACCTATCCATAAACCTTCATGTACAAAAAATACAAGTCTCACACTTTTAAATTCATCCATTTACCAAATTTGACTCATTCAACTCTACTTGCTACAGCAAATCTCCAAAAAATAAGCACTTTCTAAGGGTCTTGTTGGCATGAAAATTTTTTAGGAGGACAAATTGGTAACTTTGTGTCAACAGCATGGGTAAAAAACTCCCTCTCATATTAGCAAGTGGAGTTACCTTTATTAAAATCCAAAAAATGGAAAGTAGGAAATATTTAAAAATAATGGAATGTAAATCATGGGTAGTAATTTTAACCTAAAAGTATAAAAAGAGCTTTGAGAACGAAATATGTATAGAAGGAAGGAGAGAAGAGAGAAATTATTGGAGTAAAAAAATCATCCAATTATAAACCAAAGACTAGAAAAAAGTTTTAAGTGAAATTTTTGAATTTTTAAAGAGGAAAATCTCTCTCATTCAACTTTTTTTTATTATTCTTTAAACTTTTATTTTCTTCGTATTCCTCCTTGGTTGGGCGTCGATCTCAAACTTGTAGCTAATTAATTTTTTATTTATTTTTCTCTCCCATGGTTGAAGTGTCATATGATTTTGGTCTTGCATGAGAATTCAACCTTTTTTTATATTTTTTCCTTCAAAATTTTACAATTTCTTTTGTTGGCATCACCCTATTCTTCTTTACTTTTTCATTCATTTTTTTTAATCCTCTCAGCTGGCCGTATGGTGACAATCTAGGGAATCAATTAAAAAAAATCATTTACTTACAAACTTTCCCTTTCTACTGTGGCATCAACTTGTTCATGGAACAAAACAAAAATAATAATTTTTTTTTACTTTGGCTTTGCTCAGATGACAATTTCAATTTACAAGTCTGGAGAATGAATAACGGCTTCAGAAGAAATAGGAAGGAAGAAGTTTCCATTTCAACATGATTCAGGGAAATAATTATGCTTGCATGATCAAAGGAGGAAAAAAAGTAATATTTCATGCAAAATTAATAATCCTTTAATTTTGAAATGACAACTTGCATAAAGTAGGGAAATAAATTTAAAATTTTGCATTAAAACAGCTTCAAAAATAATTTGTAATTTGCATGATTAAAATAAGCATGATTTTGGGTTAAATCAAAAAGTGAATATTTAAAATGTTTTTACAAATTTCAATTTGCACCCAAAAATATTTTTTAAAATTGCACCAAAAAACATTTTTGCAAATTTCATGACCTATGCAAAATGAAGATATGTTTTTGCAGTTCACAAAAAGTGAAAAAGTTTTGGCAAATTACTGGGAAAGCAAGTGATATTTTGCAAAGCAGGTTCTAACAGGTTTTAAAAAAATGCTTCGAGGTAAAAATGGAAAAATCCAAAAAAAAATATTAATTAATTTTTGATTAATTAATCAAAATTTTAATTTTTTTGACTTTTTGGGTGAAAAATCAAAAAAATAGCCATTTATTTATTTTCTTTTAAAAATGACTTTTTTCACCAACTTTTTTTTTTAAATGAAAACAATAGTTGGCTCTGACTAGGATTCTAAATTTCAAGGAATGGAAAGAACTTAAAATTCTCTAGTTTCATACTCTGACACTTTTTCTATTGGGCAATGGAGTCTTCAATAGAAACTTTGATGGATTTGAAAAATCTTTGGATTTCTGATCTTCAATATGGGATGGGTCCTCAAGCCATTAGAAAGATATCACATGTCAAAATACAAGATATGTGAGGGCCAGGTACTCAACCTAACAAGTGTTTTCCCATATCCAAAAGGATAGTGTATGCGAGTGCCAGATACTCAATCTGATAGATGTTATCACATGTCAATGATAGTGTATGCAAGTGCCAAGTACTCAACTGAGATATGCTATCACATATCTCTAAAGATAGTATATGTGAGTGCATTTTTAATATGTGAATTTTGTACACAAACTAAAATGCGAAGAAATAAGTGATTCTCTTACACTTGTATATCTGGATCTAACCAACTGATAGCCATTTTATCCATCTCAATCATATGAGAATTAAACACATGCTACCAAGTTAGATCTTCTTATTCACTTGAAGAGATTTATGAAAGACCTATTCCATACGACATTCTTATAAAACTAATCACTTACGGCATTCCTAGATAGAGGTTATGGTAATAAAATGTTTTGGCAAGGAAGACTGAAGCATGGAGAAGGAGAGGCAATAGACACATTGTCACCTTTATTGAAAAATAATGCACACACCAAAACAAAGAGCAAGAAAGAAACACATCTAAAATTATATTTACACATGTACAAAAGAAGGCCACTTGGTTCTTACTGTAAATAGTGTTTCAAATATTGCTCATTAAAGGGTAATGATAGATGGGTTCCATCACGATATGCTAGGTAAAAAGTGTTATTACCAGAAAAGTGCCTGATCTTGAATGGCACCATCTAAAGTTAATCAAATTTATTGTGACTAACTTTTATCTCTTTGTGACTATCCCAAAGTAGTACTAAATCTCCTACTTGTAATTCTCTTTTCCTAGCCTTTTTGTCAAAGAGGACTTTCACATGAGCCTAATTTTATATGATTATGTCAACCACCTATATTCTTTTTTCTTCCAGTTATTATAGATAGAAGACTCTCTTATCTAATGAGCTTTCAAATTTTGGATTTTCTACCACTCTAAATAATTGCAATGTAGAAAAATTTGAGAGTTACAGGAATTATAGCATCTACTCTATATAGCAATTGGAATGGAGACATACCAACATCTTTTTTTAGAGTTATATGGTCTGCCCAAAAAGCATCATATACCTTCTTATACCAATTTTTTTAATTATTGTGTACCACCTTATGCATGATTGTAAATAGGTTTTTGTTACTTGATTTAGCTTGACCATTACCTTTTGGGTGATAGTTTGATGAATGAGATAGAGAAATACCATATCCCTAGCAAAATGAAATTATCTCTGAAGAAGAAAAATTAGGTGCATTATATGTTACAATTTTCTATGGTATTTCATATCATACTAAGATATTCTCCTTGATGAAGTTACAAATGAATTTTGAAGTTGTTTGTTTCATAGGTATTGCTTTTACCGACTTAAAATAATTCATCATTGTGATAATGTGAGTATGACCTACACTTGATTGAGGGTTCAATGTCTTGAAAAAATTTAGTCCCCATTACTAAAAAGGTTATTCAAATATTACAGTTCAAAGAGGAAGTGATGATAGTTTGGGCTTACCTATAAATTGTTGACATGCCTCACACATTCTCAGCCATTCATATGAATCTTTGAAAATAGTTGGCCAATAGTAATGAGCTCTGATAATTTTTTATGTTGTTATTCTATCAGAAAAATGCCCTCCACAAGCCTGATCATGAAAATCTTGTAATATTTTTTTTGTTTTTCCTTATCCACGCATCTTAAGAAAAATCCATCAATGCCTCTTTTGAAAATAATGTCATCCCATATGACATACTTATTAGCCTATAGTTTGATTGTTCTACATTATTTAGCATCCAAATATTAAGGGCATTCTCCATACATCAAGTAGAAGGCAATGTCAAAAAAACATTCATTAGTAGAATCGACAAACAATACCAAAGGAAGCTCTTGATCATCTAATTCACCTGAAACTATCAAATATTTTGATTGAATATCTCCTTGTTATGCCATGAGTTGACATAATCCTTTCCTTTAGACTAATTTTTTAGGTTTTATTTCAAGATCATATTCTTGCACCTTAGTTATCCAATTTCCTTGTTTAGAACAAGGTTCTTCTTGAGTTAGAATGGATTTGATGATTGTAATCAGTACCATTACTATAGAATGTGAATGTAATATGTAATACATAAATTTTTTAAAGGCTTTTATAATTGCATAAGCATGTTTTTCTTTAGGGAATTATTTTAACTCATAATTTTTGAGATTACAACTCGTGAAGGAAATTGGGGATTCAATACCCTTATTGTTTTTCTAAATCAAAATTGTTGAGAGTGTATGCTTTGAAGCATAACAATAAATAATGAACTCTTTCTTAAAATTAGGACATACTAATGTTGGAGCATGATCAATAACAGTCTTTATCTTTTTAAATGCTTCTTTAATTTCATTATTCCACTTGAAAGAAGGTTTCCCTTTCATCATGTCTACAATATATCTTGTGAGCTTAGCAAAATCAAGAATGAATCTTCTCAAAAAGTTCACTTTCCCAAAGAAGGAATGTACTCCTTGTTTATTGGTAGGTAAGGAAAGCTTTTGAATTACTTTAACCCTTTCTAGATCAATCCTTGTTCCTTCTTTTGATACAATATGACCTAGGAGTTTACCTTTAGTCACCCCAAATATGGATTTCTTAGGATTGAGAGAAATTCTATGTAAATGAAAATTTTTAAAGACTCTCTAGATGCACATAGTGATCTTCTCACTTTTCTAAGAAAATTGTTAGGTCATCGAGATATACCACAATGATGACATTCTTCAATTCTTTGAATGCCAAATCCATTGCCCTCTAAAAAGTAGTTCATGTGTTAATCAATCTGAATGGCATTCATCTATATGCAAAGGTCCCCAAAGGTGTTATGAAATTTATTTTATGTTGATCTTCCCTATCAACCTATATCTAATTATATCCTAAGAAACCATTGGGCATTGAAAGCACTTTAGTACTAGTTATCACTCGGAGAACTTGATCCATGACTTGTAGTAGATAAGTATCTTTGAGAGATGCTTGGTTGAGATTTTTGAAATCAACATAGATTTTGATTTCACCATTCTTCTAATGAACTGGTACTATGTTAGCTACGCAAGTTGAATGGTGAATGGGGAAAGTTATTCAAGCATCAAGCATCTTTTTCACTTTGGCAAGAATCATCCTTATAATTTTAGGAGTATATTATCTCAGTTTCTATTTGAAAGGTTTCACATCAAGTTTTAGAGGAACTATATGTTGCATCTCTTTGGGATGAAATGACTTAAGGTATTCATCTGAATATGTGAGTATGTCAATATACTTACAAATAAGGCTAAAAAACTTTCATTTTTCTTCAGGTGAGCAACATTTCCCAATATTGAAGAACTTAGGATGTTCCTCTAAACCAATGTTTAATTTTTCATAGTCATTAGAATCAAGACTTCCTTTTTGCATTTTAATTTTTATAAATCTATCATGTTTATCAAATAATTCTTCTAAAGAAACTAGGCCTTTAGGAATTTTATTTCCTTTCAACTTGATGACACCTTATTTATCTTCTTTGTCTGTGATTCCCTCTTTTGATGTATGAACTGAATATTCTCTATATGAGGAGTCAGTACCTTCAAAGTATAAATTTATAAAAATATCTACTTTCTTAAGGAAAGAGATGGTTTGTTGATCATCATTGAAAACTTACCAATTGTCTGCATTGTCTGGAACACTTAGTCTATATATTAGTTCAATCATATATATTTTTGTATTGATACCTACATGAGGAATCATCAAAGAAGTTGATATTAATAAAGCATCATCTTTAGAGTTATGTTCTCTAAGAATTATACTGATAGAGAAAACAACAAAAATTTCAATGTTATCCCAAATTTTATTCCTATAGTGTCTTAGATGGTCATTTTTCACTTGGTATTGACCTTTCACTTATTTCATAATGAATTCAACATCACCAAAACTTTAAAAGTCTTAATTCCCATATCTTTAACTGCTTGCAAATCTTACAAAAGTGCTTTGTATTTAGTTGTATTATTAGTGCAATCAAATTAAAACTTACAGAAAAAAGGAAAAAATTCCTTAGATGGAGATATCAAGATTACTCCTACACCTGAACCCATGGATGAACAACTACCATCAAACTCCATCATCCAAACATCATTTGCATCTAATTGCATGATCTCTCACAATTTCAGATAATTTCCAATTCTAGCATCTTCATACATGATTTAGCTCTTGGATCATCAACTTTTTGAACTATGTATTTTGTTTTGAATTCAAGCTCTAGATGTTGTTTGACTCATTTGAATAGAATCATGGCATGTGATAGATCTAGTTAAATTTTGCCTCCCAATTCTTTGAAAAAATTTATACCCAAAAGAATATCGTAAGCCCCTAGAATATTCGTGACCAAAATATTGATTTTGATTCACTTTTGGGGAAAAGATGCCAAATCTACTTGTGCATCTTTGATCTATCCAATGAGGGAAACTTGTTTCACCTCCATGGAACAATAATGCCCAAAGGTCTTAGTGCAGGTTAAGCCAAGAGTATGAGCAACTTTGGTGGGCATTGCATTGTCTAAGGATCTTATGTCAAGAATATAATTACTAATTTTACATCCCTTGAGGAAAAGGGAAATGTAGAAAGGGTCAACTTTATTATATTTGGAAGTGATTATGGCTATATATTTGACTTTATTGGAAGTAATAGGGTTAGTTAAGATTCCTTTGAAATTAGACTTTTTAGCATTTGGATTTTTTCCTTTGATGAAATCAACTAACCTATCCAACTACTCTAAATATGCTTGTACGTATTCAGCTTATGATATTTAAATCTTGGTTTTGTTAACATGATCAATTATGTCAAAATCTAGTAAATTTCAAGAAGAGATCTCAATAGGTTGAGAAACATTGGCATTAGATGATCTACCCATCAGTGGTTGTTTCCCTTTTTTTTGCACTAGTGGGGTATTTCCTCATGGGAGAATAAATTTTGGAGTTTTCTCATGTGAATCACTGGACTACTTTTTCTGGTTCTAGGTTCTAATGAAAACTACAAAGGATTGACTATTTGTATCCCCAAAACTCTCTTCATAATCATAATCATCTTAATTATATTCTAAAAATGTGTTTATGGAGTCACCACCAAGTTCTTTAATTTCACAGTCTTGAAGTTTCAGAATTTTTTATTCATTTTCTTCTTCAATTTCTTCATATCCAAATATTTCCTTAGATTCTAAGACTGGATTCACTGGTACATTAGTGTTTTGTTGAGGAGGAGCCTCAAGTGCTTGTTTTGGTTGAGGAGCTTGCAATCTAGGATGATCTCTTTGAAAAATAACATAGTTTCTTCTATAAATATCTTGGTACAAATTTGTAATGGATTTTTGAGGTATTTTCTTTTTTAGGGATATTATATCATTAGCCATTGTCTAAAGGAATTTTTATATTTAATATTGTCTTGAAATTTGAGCTTTATTATTTGAAGGCTCTTTCTTGACTTTTTTAGACATTATCATGTCATCTTTGAATTCAATAGCCAATTCTTGAGTTGCTTCCAAATTTGCTACTCTAGCCCTTCTCAATTGATAACTCACTTCAGCTAATTGAGAGTTGATAAAGAAACATTCTTTATTTTCATCTAAATTTCATGCATTATTTGGTATCTTATTTAGTAACTTATTGGCTTTACTAACAAACTCTCTCATTGGCTCATATACATCTTTTTCATTTATGTAAGTTGAACAAGCAGAGCATGGGCATCTTTCACTAGTTTAAATCTATTCTCAAATTTAGTTTTTATTGTATTCCAGTTAGTAACAAATCCTATAGTGAGATGGTAAAACCAGTTTGTAGACCCATCATGCAACATTAAAACAAATATCCTAATGGTAACATCTTCATGCTCAACACCTAAAATGCCACATGTAATATTGAATGTTGTAAGGTGTTCATCTAGGTGTTTTTTTCCATCTCCATAAAATCTTGGAAAGTTATTTTTAGACCCTTTTAGAAGGTCATGTAATTATCCAATATCCAATGGACCAATCATATTTCCCCATGGTAATGCCATAGTTTGAAAAACAACTTGTATGGGAATAACCGTTCCTGATAAGATAAGACCTCGACTTGTCAAAGTACCTCTTTTAGGGTGTTTATTTTCTTTATAGGTTGAGGGAAGATTGGTTGTTCTTTTGATATTTCTCTGATGTTTAGGACTCAACTTTAAGCTATAATGTTCTTGTAACTGATAAAAAGGGTCAATTTCACCTTTTGACTTAATAGCTCTAGTGAATCTTTTTTCTGCCAGTTTAGAAGAAAGTTACTGGCATTGAGGTGCAAGTTGAAGTTAAAGAGCTCTTTGAGCTGGCCTTATTAGTTATATTCTATGTACAACTAATGATTTATCCCTATGTGCTAAAATTACTTGATCTTCTTCTTCTTCCAAGATTCTAATTACTCTATGAAAATGTGTCAAACTTATTCTATTATCTGAAGCAAAAGTTCTAAAATTTGAGGAAATATCTTCTTGATTTTGTGTTATCCAATCAAGATTAGGTTGAATAATTGGATCTTGAGGTGCTTGAATTATCATGAGAAGAAAATCTAATTGAGGAAATTCTTTTATTAGCTATACAAACTATTTTTTGTGTTTATCTTCTTGCTTGTCTTCTTGAAACAATCTCAAATTTTCTCTGGGCAATGGTAGCATGTGTTTCTTCTATATCTAGTTCTAATCTAACAGTATCAAATTGAGCATTGCTTGTTTTATTTTAAAAAGCAAAATATCAAAATCTTGATGCTAAATCTTCTTCTAAATCTTCATCCCAATTTAAACTAGGTTGATGATTTAGATTCCAAATGCCTGAAATGGTCACATGTGTTTTTACTGATTCTAGGTTACTAGATGAACTCTACAGGCTTCTATTCATACACAAGATCTTTTTGATCTTTTAGCACATTCTAAATCTTGATTTAGAATAGCTAGGTTGACTTTAAAATGAGTTATAGATATTTCATCAACATTCCAAAATATTTGTTTGAGGTTTAGCACAATATCTAATTGAGTAGATTTATCTAAGTCTAAATCAAGTTAGTGGAATGGTCCTTAAGATGATGGTAGAGTCATGTGGAACATTACAAAATGGGTAGCATAAAAACATCAAAAATGTGCCCCATAATGGGTACTAAAAACTTTTGGCATGAAAATTTTCTAGGAGGACAAATTGGTGACTTTGTGTCAACAACGTGGGGAACAGAGTCCCTCTCCTATTAGCAGGAGGACCTACCTTTATTGAAAACCAAAAAAAGGAAATCATGAAATATTTATAGATAATGGAATGTAAATCATGGGTAGTACTTTACTTTAAAGTATGAAAAGGATATTTGAGAAAGGAATATGTATAGAAGGAAAGGGAGAAGGGAGAAATTACTAGAGAAACAAAATCGTCAAGTTATAAACTAGAGACTAGACTAAAGAGTTAAGGGAAAATTTTGACTTTTGAAAGAATAAAATATATCTCATTCAATGGGCTGAAAATACATAATCTTATCCATAAGGATATGAAACATACACCAAAAAAATCATCTGACTCTAATAACAGAAACTGACAACCTTTTGTATTTTCTAACAAAAACAACTAAGAAATTACCTCTATTCCCACCAAGATTTTCACATATATTGGAAATTTAAATTACAACTCAAAATAGAAACTTTGTAATCTAATCTCCTATTCTCAATATTTTAGAATTTATAACAATGGAAATGAAAATCAAATATAATGAATTAAATGAAAGACGTAATTCAAAAGGTATAACTAACGTCAAGTTTAGAAACACCTTTATTGTATTAATTCTAAAAAGTAGAAATATTGATCTCCTTTGCAATGCTTTGCCAAAAATTATATCTATTTCAAACCCTTATTATGAACCTATAACTTGTATTTATAGGCCAAAATAGGTGGTTATGGTGCAAAACCACCTATTTTGCCTTTTTACAAAAGTGCTAAAATATCAATGAGAAATTGAAATTTTGAAAAGGTGAAAAAAAAATATGCAATTAGCACCAATTGAGAAAACAATTGGGATTTCTTGCACTACTTGCAAAATCATATCATCAACTTGCACAACTTGAAAAATCAAGTCAGTAAATTGAAAAGACAATTTACAAAAATACAATGCACATTTTCAAGAGGAAAAAAGTGCAATTACACAAGTTAAATACTAAGAAAGAAGAGGAGAGAAAGAAAGAACACTAAAATTAAATCTTCATTCTTTTGGTTATTGTATTGACAATTCTTTTCCTTTCAATAAATCAGTGAATCTTTGAAGAATTACCATGATTGAATCTTAATCTAGTCGATTTGTTTACCTGTAGGCAATGTTTGCTAAGTAATCTAATTCTTTCATTTCCTAATGCCTACATCTGATATTATTTTCATATCTAAATTATATACATTCACTTAGTACTAGGAAAATTAAATAAGTTATTCATAACTAAATGCAGATGTAGTGGCAATGTTCTAGATTCATTCTTTATATTCTCCAATTATGGTCTCAATTGAAATCAAATTTCCCTCTTGATCTTTGTCATTGACAAAATGATAATCCAACTTCTTGTCTTCATTATCAATATTTATCATTATGTCATTCCTAAGCGACCTTGCATTACTAAATTTTTTAACACATTCTTGAAGAGACTAGATTCTAAATTTGGTAGCCCAAAGAAATTCAATCTGATAAATAATTTCATCTTCATTGAT
The DNA here is from genome assembly GCA_037957365.1 of Torreya grandis. Classification (NCBI taxonomy): domain Eukaryota; kingdom Viridiplantae; phylum Streptophyta; class Pinopsida; order Cupressales; family Taxaceae; genus Torreya; species Torreya grandis. The sequence continues at coordinate 552,025 of JARHVA010007326.1, read as the reverse complement.
TACCCATTTTTCAATAAGATCAAAAGAAGGAAATTTTGAGAATTCAACCAACTCAGGCATGGGTTCCTCCCAATTTTATTTTTCTTCAGCATATCCATTTACTTTTGTTATTAGTTCTTCATATTGTGATTGAATCTTAGAGAATATCATTGGTACAGCAAGAATTTTTTAGACCCCATGATCTGTAACTTTTTCAATCCAAACATTCACTGTAGTACCCATTTGACCCACTTTTCTCACTCTTTTCAATGTTTTAGCATGAAGACTTGATGAAATGATAGTTGGTTAAATTGGCTTAACCAATTTATGTATTATTGAGCTCAATTTTTCCACTTTCTCTTTTAGCTCTTATTTTGTCACTTTGTCTTTGTCCATTTTTTCAAATATGGTGTCAATTACCAACTAAACATCTCCTTTCATTCCTTCTATGGTTTATTTTCCCAAAGGAACTCTAGATACATGGTAATCTTCAACCCTAATTTCTGACTTATCCATTTCAACTAATGGAATGGCCACCTCTACATACTTTTCTCCTTTTTCATCTATCACCATTCATGAAATTGCCTTTGCTTTATTTGGATTTTTTGAAAAAGAAGTTGTCAAGGTTTCAAAATCTATCTCTTTAAGTTCAATAATTCTTCTTATTCTTCTCACTACTATAGACAACCTATATGAGGTTTTCATGCTTGAGGAAGGCAATGGGATAGAATTTGAAACATGTGGATCAATCCTAACTATAATTGAAGGTGTAATTAGGGCAACCTGAGAAGATGTTTCAATTTGCTCTTGTGGATGGAATGTTTCAAAAGGGATTCTTGGGGAAGGAGTAATGTGAAAATCAAGTTTGAGGGAGAAGATGAAGAGATAGTATTAACCTCTTGTAAAGGTAAATTAGATGACGTAGGAAACATTATATCATCTAAAGTAAAAAAATGTTCAGTCATGTTCTCTATTAATTTTTGAGCGAATGAAAAACTATCAACTGGAACTTCTTGAGAAACTAAAATTTTAGGATAAGAAGAAGCATTCTTACTAAACCTTTTTATCTTCATCTTGATAGTCTTTCATGTTTGATTATCTTATTGATCAGCTTTATGTCCATGTGTTTCTTTTATCATGGGAGATTCTCCACTAGGGCCTACCTCATCCATCTTTTTTGGCTCATTTAGTTGTTTATAAAATATTCCAAATTTATCTTCTCTAGGAGATGTAGGGAAATCAATATTTTTGACATCAACTCCCTTACCTTTTAACCATCTAAGATTTCTATCAAGTACAACCCTTGTCCTACTTCTGAGAGAAGTAGATTTCCTTTTGTCCCTGTGTACCACAAGCAATGGTTTTATCACGATGCCTTCTTTTTCAAAGATGGGATCCAATATGACTTCATCATCTACTATATATTTTAGCACTTTCATTATGCCAAACTTGATTATTTATCTCATGGTAAATCATGAAGAGTCTCTTATTCTCACTACTTTCTCATCATCACAATCCATCCAATAGTCTTCAAAATGTGGAACATGCTGAAAACAAGATCCAAGATTATGTTCAATTAAGCCTCTATTTTCAAATGAAGGCCTACTTTCAAAAATCCTAAGGTTAAAGTGAGACACGTATTATTCAAATATATTGGCTTTCACTAATGAAGGGCAAGTATAATTGCCAATAGAGATCAAAAACTTGATCCCCATTTTCTATTTACTTATCAATAACTTGTGTGTTTCAATAAGTTGACTCACCAATTCCATTAATGCCCATTTATCATTGACATATCGTGGGAGTATATAAGGAGATATTTCACAACCATAGATTCTCAAGTAATTTAAATTTTAGAATTGTATAAACCAATCTCCCCACCTTGCTATTTCTATGGTGGTTGTGACTAATATCCTTGAGTTGAAGAGTTATTTTTCAAATAGTTAGATGATGAAATGAATAAAGCAATCATTAACTCTTTTAAAGTGATGGGTGCTTTCTTTCAATGTTAGTTGGGGATAGAAGTCATACACCATTATTTTTCCAAAATTACATATTGTATGCAATCCATCAAAATACCTTTGACTTGTTACAACGTAAACAAGATACAAAGTCATATAAAATTTTGACGTGTCTCTTACTTCTATGAGTTGCTTGTGAATAGAATTACTGATCAATTCACCTCAATCAATATATTTCTTATTTAGAATGATGATCCAAATGAACTTGTACATCTAGTTTTGAAAAAAATTGGTCATTTGATTTCCCACTATCCTTTACAACAAATTGATTATGTCACTTATCTCATCTTTAAAATCTGATCTTGTAAGATTTTTGGGAAGCTGAGTGGAGGAATGCTTTGGCTTAGTCAATCGGGCCTTGTTGACTTGTTTAGAATAAGATTTAACATTGTCATCCCAAAAGCTTTGAAAGGATTCAAGAATTAGGTGTACTAAGGCTTCACGATCTGGAAGGTGAAAAATGCTATCAATTTGCTTGGGAGGAAAAGTCACTGCTAACTCCCCTTATGGATCTCTTACCTCACACGTCTCTGAGTTATAATTATTTTCCATAACCAAAACCAACTTAGGAGACTATAATGATACTAGAAATGCTACTACCTGTGCTAAACCACTATCATAAATACTCTGACCAAAATCTATCTTATGTTATGCATTCATTCTTTCCCAAAACACATCCAAGTTAACATGACCAAGACCAATATTTGTGATATTTTCTATGTTGGATTCTGATTGCAAAGGAGCTACTATACCCTGGAATTGGTATTTCATGATTTATTTTTCTTTGCCTTTACTCAAAATATCCTTTTCTGGAGTATGAAATGAATACATCAATTTGACAATAAATTTGAAAAATTTGAAATTTTTGCAAAAAGTACCTAATTTGTGAAAAATGATGAAAATGTAAATTGTTGTCCTTACAAGTTGATTGTGCAAATTGCTCTGATATAATTTTAATGCTTCTAATATGAAGTTTAATTATTCCTTTAACCAAATTTCTTGCTTGTGGATGCTCTTGTCACAATTCCTCTGAGAAAAATTTTTATTTTTCACCAATATATATATATATATATATATATATATATATATATATATATATATATATATATTCCACTTTTATTTCTTTTACCACAAAAAAAGGCATGAAATTTTTTTCACTGGCAAATCTAACCCTTTTTTCTTTTTTTTTAATTTTTAAACCCATCAAATCATATCTCCAATTGGCAATTTATTTCTCCTTGGGAATTTATTCACTGGCAATCCTTATGAAATTCATCAAAATAAAACCCTCCTCATACTTTTTTTTTAACCATACTCAACTTTTTTTATTATTCTTTAAACTTTTATTTCCTTCATATTCCTCCTTGGTTGGGCGTCGATCTCAAACTTGTAGCCAATTAAATTTTTATTTATTTTTCTCTCCCATGGTTGAAGTGTCATACGATTTTGGTCTTGCATGAGAATTCAACCTTTTTTTATAGATTTTCCTTCAAAATTTTACAATTTCTTTTATTGGCATCACCCTATTCTTCTTTGTTTTTTCGTTCATTTTTTTTAATCCTCTTAGCTGGTCATATGGTGCCAATCTGGGGAATCAATTAAAAAAATTATTTACTTACAAACTTTCCCTTTCTACTGTGGCATCAACCTATTCATGGAACAAAACAAAAATAATAAAAAAAATTTACTTTGGCTTTGCTCAGATGACAATTTTGATTTACAAGTCTAGAGAATGAATAACGGCTATAGAACAAATAGGAGGGAAGAAGTTTCCATTTCAACATGATTCAAGGAAATAATTATGCTTGCATGATCAAAGGAGGAAAAAAAGGAAGATTTCATGTAAAGGGAAGAATCCTTTAATTTTACAATGATAACTTGCATGAAGTGGAGAAATAAATTTACAATTTAGAATTTTGCATTAAAGCAACTTCAAAAATAATTTGCAATTTACATGATTAAAATAAGCATGATTTTGGGTTAAATCAAAGAGTGAATATTTAAAATATTTTTACAAATTGCAATTTGTACCCAAAAAGATTTTTTTAAATTTCACCAAAAATAATTTTTGCAAATTGCACCAAAAACCATTTTTGCAAATTGCATGACTTATGCAAAATGAAGTTTTTGCAATTCATAAAAAGAGAAAAGCTTTTGGCAAATTATTTGGAAAGCAAGTGATCTTTGGCAAAGTGATTTCTAATGGGTTTAAAAAAATGCTTCAGGGTAAAAATGGAAAAAGCCAAAAAAAATTAATTAATTAATTTTTGAGTAATTAATCAAATTTTTGATTTTTTACTTTTTTTTACTTTTTGGGTGAAAAATCAAAAAAAATAGCCATTTTATGATTTTCTTTTAAAAATGACTTTTTCACAAACTTTTTTTCTAAAAACCACAACAACAGCTGGCTTCGACTGGGATTCTAAACTGCAAGGAATAGAAAGAACTTAGAATTCTCTTGTTTCATAGTTCGATGTTTTTTCCATTAGGCAATGGAGTCTTCAATAGAAACTTTCATGGATTTGAAAAATCTTTGAATTTTTTATCTTAAAGAAAGGGATGGGTCCTCAAGCCATTATAGATCTATCACATGTCAAAATATAGTGTATGTGAGGGCCAGGTATTCAACCTAACAAGTGCTTTCCCATATCCAAAAGGGTAGTGTATGTGAGTGCTAGATACTCAATCTAACAAATGATATCACATGTCAATGATAGTGTATGTGAGTGCTAGGTACTCAACCTGATGATGTTATCACATATCTTTAAGGATAGTGTATGTGAGTGCATTTTTAATATGTGCATTTTTTACACAAACTAAAATGTGAAAAAATAAGTGATTTTCTTACACTTGTATGTCTGGAGCTGACCAACTAATAGCTAGTTTACCCATCTCAATCATATGAGAAATGAACACATGTTTCCAAGTTAGATCTTCTTGTTTGCTTGAAGAGATTTATGAAAGACCTGTTCCATCTAACATTCTTACAAAACTTGTAATCACTTATGACATTCCCTGATAGAGGTTATGGTAATAAAATGTATCGATAAGGAAGACTGAAGCATGGAAAAAGAGGGGTAATTGACACATTATCACCATTATTGAAAAATAACATACACACCAAAACAAAGAGTAGGAAAGAAACACATCTAAAATTTTATTTACATATGTACAGAAGAAGGCCACTTGGTTCTTACTAGAAATAGTGTTTCAAATATTGCCCATTGAAGGGCAATGGTAGATGGGTTTCATAATGATTTGCTAGGTAAAAAGTGTTATTACTGTAAAAGTGCCTGATCTTGAATGGTCTCATCTAAAGTGAATTGAATTTATTGTGACTACATTTTGGCTCTCTATGACTATCCCAAAGTAGCAACAAATCTCCTACTTGGAATTCTCTTTTCCTAGCCTTTTTGTCAAAGAGGACTTTTACATGAGCCTAATGTTCTATGATTATGTCAACCACCTATATTTTTTTTTCCAATTGTTGTAGATAGAATATTCTCTTATCTAATGAACTTTCAAAATTTAGATTTTATACCACTCTAAACAATTGCAAGGTAGAAAAATTCAAGAGTTATAGGAATTACAGCATCTACTCCATATAGCAATTAGAATAGAGACATACCAATGGGTTTTTTTGGAGTTATATGGTCTTCCAAAAGAGCATCATATACCTTTTCATGCCATTTTTTTTAATTCTCATCTACCACTTTGTGCATGATTTTAAATAGGTTTTTATTACTTGATTTAGCTTGGCCATTACCTTACGGGTGATATATTGATGAATGAGATAGAGAAATACCATATCCATAGCAAAATGCAATCATTTCTAAAGAAGAAAAATTAGATGCATTATCTGTTACAATTTTATATGGGATTTATCTGTTACAATTTTATATGGGATTCCATATCATACTAAGATATTCTCCTTGATGAAGTTGCAAATGATTTCTGAAGTTTTTCGTTTCACAAGGATTGCTTCTACCCACTTATTGAAATAATTCATCACTGTGAGAATATGATTATGACCTACACTTGAATGAGGATTTAATTTCTTAACAAAATTCAATCCCCATTTTTTAAAAGGTTCTTCAATTATTATAGGTCGAAGAGGAAGTGTTGCTAGTTTGGGCTTACCCACAAACTATTGACACACCTCACACTTTCTCACCCATTCATGTAAATATTTGAAAAGAGTTGGCCAATAGTAATGAGTTTTGAGAATTTAGTATGTTATTCTATCATAAAAATGCCCTCCACAAGACTGATCATGAAAATCTTGTAATATTTTTTTCTATTGTTTCTTATCCATGCATCTTAAGAAAAATCCATCAATGCCTTTTTTGAAAAGAGTGTCATCCCATATGACATACTTATTAGCCTATAATTTGACTGTTCTACATTGTTTAGCATCCAATTATGAAGGGCATTCTCCATACATCAGATAGAAGGCAATGTCAAAAAAACATTCATTAGTAGAATCGACAAACAATACCAAAGGAAGCTCTTGATCATTTTATTCACCTAAAACTATCGAATATTCTGATCAAATATCTCCTTGTTCTGCCATGAGTTGACATAGTCCTTTCCCTCTAACTAATTTTGTAGGTTTTATTTCAAGATCATATTCTTTCACCTTAGTTATCCAATTTCCTCATTTAGAACTAGGTTCTTATTGAGTTAGAATGGATTTGACCATTGTACTCGATACCATTACCATAGAATGTGAATGTAATATGTAATACCTAATTTGCTTAATGGATTTTAGGACTACATAAGCATGTTTTTCTTCAAGGGAGTATTTCAACTTGTAATCTTTGAGATTACAACTCATGAAGAAAATTAGGGATTCGATACCCTTATTATTTTTTTGAATTAAAATTGTTGAGAGTTTATACTTTGAAGCGTAACAATAAATAATGAACTCTTTCTTAAAATTAGGGCATACCAATGGTGGTGCATGAGCAATAGTAGTATTTATCTTTTCAAATGCTTATTTACCTTCATTATTCCACTTGAAATAAGGTTTTACTTTCATCATATCTGTAATATGTCTTGTGAGCTCAGTAAAATCAAGAATAAATCTTCTTAAAAAGTTCACTTTCCCAAAGAAGGAATGTACTCCTAGTTTATTGGTAGGTAAGGAAAGCTTTTGAATTACCTAAACCCTTTCTGGATCAATCTTTTTCCTTCTTTTGATACAATATGACCTAGGAGTTTACCTTCAGTCACTCCAAAAATAGATTTCTTAGGATTGAGATAAATTTCATGTAAATGACACTTTTTAAAGACTCTTTCTAGATGCACAGAGTGATCTTCTCTCTTTTTGAGAAAATTGGTAGGTCATCAAGATATACCACAATGTTTTCATTCTTCAATTTTCTGAATGCCAAATCCATTACCCTCTAAAAATTAGCTCCTACATTAATCAATCCAAATGGCATTCATATATATGCAAAGGTCCCCTTAGGTGTTGTGAAAGTTATTTTATGTTGATATTCCCTGTCAACCTCTATCTAATTATATTCTAAGAAACCATTGAGTATCAAAAGCATTTCATAACTAGTTACCACTTGGAGAACTTGATCCATGACTGGTAAAATATAATTATCTTTGAGACATGCTTAGTTGAGATTTCTAAAATCAACATAGATTCTAATTTCACCATTTTTTTATGAACTGGTACTATGTTAGCTACCTAAGTTGAATGGTGAATGGGGAAAATTATGTGAGCATCAAGCATCTTTTTCAATTTGTCAAGAATCTTCCCTATAATTTTAGGATTATATTATTTCAGTTCCTATTTGAAAGGTTTTACATCAAGTTTTATAGGAACTATATGTTACATCTCTTTAGGATGAATTGACTTAAGGTCAGTGTATGAATATGTGAGTATGTCAATATACTTATGAAGAAGGCTAAAAAACTTTCATTTTTCTTCAAGTGAGAAATATTTTCTAATATCGATGAACTTAGGATGTTCCTCTAAACCAACGTTTACTTTTTCATAGTCAACAAAATCAAAACTTCCTTTTTGCATTTTACTTTTTACAAATATATCATGTTTATCAAATAATTATTCTAAAGAGACCAGGCCTTTAGGAATTTTATTTCCTTTCAACTTGATGACACCTTATTCATCTTGTTCATCTATGATTCCCTCTTTTGATGTATGAACTGAATATTCTCTATATGAGGAGTCACTTCCTTAAAAGTATAAATTTATGAAAATGTCTGCTTTCTCAAGGAAAGAGATGATTTATTGATCATCATTAAAAACTTGCCAATTACCTTCATTATATAAAACACTTGGTCTGTATATTAGTTCAATCATATAATTTTTTATATTGATATCTGCATGGGGAATCATCAAAGAAGTTGATAATACTAAAGCATTAGCTTTAGATTTATGTTCTCTAGGAATTGTATTGATAGAGAAAGCATCAAAAATTTCAATGCTATCACAAACTTTATTCTTATAGTGTCTTAGACAGTCATTTTTCACTTGGTATTAACCTTTCACTTATTTCACAATGAGTTCAACATCACCTAAAACTTTCAAATTCTTGATTCTCATCTCTTTTATTGCTTGCAAACCTTACAAAAGTACTTTGTATTTAGTTGTATTGTTGGTGCAATCAAATTGTAACTTATAGGAAAAAAGAAAAAATTCCTTAGATGGAGATATCAAGATTACTCCTGCACCTAAAGTCATTGATGAATAACTACCATCAAACTCCATCATCTAAACATCATTCAGATCTGATTGCATGATCTCTGGTAATTTTACATCTTTCTTTGTCATTAGAAGATAATTTCCAATTCTAGTATCTTCATATAAGATATCAGCTCTTAGATCATCAACTTTTTGAATTATGTATTTCATTTTCAATTCAAGCTCTAGACATTGTTTGACTCATTTTACTATAATCATGGAATGTGATAGATCTAGTTGAATTTTTCCAACCAATTCATTACAAAAAAATTTACCCAAAATAATGTCGTAAGCCATTGGAATATTTGTGATAAAAATATTGATTTTATTCACTTTTGGGGAAAAGATGCCAAATCTACTTATGTATCTTTGATCTATTCAATGAGGGGAACTTGTTTCACTTCCATGGAATAACAACACCCAAAGGTCTTAGTGTAGGTTAAGCCAAGAGCATGAGTAACTTTGGTAGGCATTACATTATCTGAGGCTCATGTGTCAAGAATACAATCACTAACTTTACATCCCTTGAGGAAAAGGGAAATGTAGAAATGGTTAAGTTTATTAGATTTGGAAGTGACTGTGGCCATAGATTTGACTTGATTGGAAGTAACAGGGTTAGTTAAGATTCTTTTGAAATTAGCCTTTTTAGCATTTTTATTTTTTTTCTTTGATGAAATCAACTAACCTATCTAACTGCTTTGGATATGTTATTAAGTATTCAACTTGTGACATTTAAATCTTGGTTTTGTTGACTTGATCAATTATGTTAAAATCTAGTAAATTTCCAAAAGGGATCTCAACAGGTTGAGAAACATTAGCATTAGATGAACTACCCATCAGTGGTTGCTTCCCTTTTGTTTGCACTAGTGAGGTAGTTCCTCATGGGAAAATAACTTTTGGAGTTTCCTCTTGTGAATCAATGGACTACTTTTTTTGGTTCTGAGTTCTAGTGAAAAATACAAAGGATTGACTATTCATATCCCCAATACTCTCTTCATAATCATCATCATCTGAATTATATTCCAAGAACGTGTTTATGGATTCACCATCAAGTTATTTAATTTCACATTCGTGAAGTTTTGGATTTTCTAATTCATTTTCTTCTTCAATTTCTTTATATCTAAATATTTCCTCAATTTTTAAGATTGTGTTCACTGGTGCATTAGTTTTTTATTGAGGAGGATCCTCAAGTGCCAGTTTTGGTTGAGGAGCTTATAATATCGGATGATCTCTTTGAAAAATAATGTAGTTTTTCTAAGAATATCTTGGTACAGAGATGTAATGGATTTCTAAGGTATTTGATTTTTTAGGGATATTATATTATTAGCCATTTTTTGTAGGAGTTGTTCTATTGAAGATTGTCCTAAAATTTGCATTTTATTCTTTGAAGGTTCTTTCTTGAGTTTTCTATAGATTATCATGTCATCTTTGACTTCAATAGCTAATTCTTGAGCTACTTCCAAATTTGCTACTCTAGCCCTTCTCAATTGATAACTTATTTTAGCTAATTCAGAGTTGTTCAAAAGATACATTTTTTATTTTCATTTTTAGGTCATGCATTAGTTGGTATCTTATTTATAAACTTATTGAATTTAGTGACAAACTCTCTCATTAGATCATATACTTATTTTTTCATTTGTGTAAGTTGAGCAAGCAGAGCATGGGCATCTTTAACTAGTTTAAATCTATTCTCAAATTTAGTTTTCATTATATTCTATTTAATAAAAAATCCTAGAGTGAGATGGTAAAACTAGTCTACATCCCCATCATGCAACATTTTGACAAATATCTTGATGGTAATGTCTTCATGCTCAACACCTAAAATTCCACATGCAATATTGAATGCTACAAAGTGTTCATCTACATTTTTTTTTCCATCTCCATAAAATCTTATAAAGTTATTTCTAGACCCTTTTGGAAGGTCACTTAATTATCCAAGAGCCAATGGACGAATCACATTTCCCCATGGTAATGCCATAGTTTGAAAAACTACTTGTATGGGAATAATTATTCCTAATAAGATAAGAGCTTGAGTTATCAAAGTACCTCTTTCAGGGTGTTTATTTTATTTAGAGGTTGAGGGAAGATTGGTTGTTCTTTTTATCTATCTCTGATGTTCAAGACTCAACTTTAAGTTGAAATGTTCTTGTAACTGATCAAAAGGGTCAATTTCACCTTTTGACTTACTAGCTCTAGTGAATCTCTTTTCTACTAGTTTGGAAGAAAGTTATTGGCATTAAGGTGTAGGTTGAAGTTGAAGAACACTTTGATCTTGGTTTCTTTATTGTATTCTATGTGTAGCCAATACTTCAACCCTCTGTACTAAAAATTCTCAATATTTTTCTTCTTCCAAGATTCTAACTACTCTATGAAAATGTGTTAAACTCATTCTATTATTTCAAGTGAAAGTTCTCAAATCTAATAAAATATATTATTGAGTTTGTGTTATCCAATCAAGATTAGGTTAAATAACTAGAGCTTGAGGTGCTTGAATTTTCATGAGAAGAAACTCTAATTGAGGAAAGTCTTTTATTAGCTATACGAACTACTTTTTGTGCTTGTCTTCTCACTTGTCTTCTTGAAGAAATCCCAAAGTTTCTCTAGGCAATGGAAGCATGTGTTTCTTTTATATCTAGTTCTTCTCTAATAGTATCAAATTAAACGTCACTTATTTTATTGTCAAAAGAAAAAAATATAAATCTTGAGGCTAAATCTTCTTCTAAAGCTTCATCCCAATTCAAACCAGGTTGATGATTTCGATTCCAAATGCCCAAAATGGTCATATGTGATTTTACTAATTCTAGGTTATTGCATGAACTCTATAGGATTCTCTTTATGCATGGGTTCTTTATGATCTTTCAACATGTTCTAACTCTTGATTTAGAATAGCTAGGATGACTTGAAAATGAGTTACAGATATTTCATTAGCATTCTAAAAGATTTATCTGAGGTTTAGCATAATATCTAATTGAGTAGATTGTTCCAAGTCTAAATTAGGTTGTTGGAGTGGTCCTTGAGATGATGGTAGAGTCATGTGGACCAATACAAAATGGGTCACATGAAAACATCAAAAACATGTCCCACAATGGGCAACAAAAACTATTGGCATGAAAATTTATTAAGAGGACAAATTGGTAACTTCATGTCAATAGCATGGGGAACAGAGTCCCTCTCATATTAGCAGGTGGAGCTACCTTTATTAAAATCCAAAAAATGGAAAGCAATAAATATTTACAAACAATGGAATATAAATAATGGGTAGTAATTTTAACCTTAAAGTATGAAAAGGAGATTTGAGAAAGGAATATTTATAGAAGGAAAGAGAGAAGGGAGAAATTATTGGAGTAACAAAATCATCAAGTTATAAACTAGAGAGTAGATAAAAGTGTTAAGGGAAAATTATGACTTTCGAAAGAGTAAAATATCTCTCATTCAATGGGTTGAAAATATGTAATCATATCTATAAGGATATGAAACATACATCAAAAAAATCATATGACTCTGATAACAAAAATTGACAACCTTTTGTATTTTCTAACAGAAACAACTAAGAAATTGCCTCTATTCCCATCAAGATTTTCACATATATTGGAAATATAAATTACAACTCAAAATACAAACTTTGTAATCTAATCTCCTATTCTCAATAGTTTTGAATTTATAATAATGGCAATGAAAATCAAATATAATGAATTAAATGAAAGACTTAATTCAAAAGATATAACTAATGCAAAGTTTAGAAACACCTTTCTTGTATTGATTCTAAAAAGTATAAAAACTGATCTCCTTTTACAATGCTTTTTGCCAAAAAATTCTATCTATTTTGAACCCTTATTATGAACCTTTAACTTGTATTTATAGGCCAAAATAGGTTGTTATGGTGCAAAACCACATATTTTGCCTTTTTACAAAAGTGCTAAAATATCAATGAGAAATTACAATTTTGAAAAGGTGCAAAAACTCTTTATTCAATTAGCACCACTTGATAAAACAATCGGGGTTTCTTGTAATACTTTTAAAATCATATAATCAACTTGCACAACTTGAAAAATCAAGTTGGGAAAATTGAAAAGACAATTTGCAAAAATACAATGCACATTTTCAAGAGGAAAAGAGTGCAATTACACAAGTTAGATACTAAAAAAGAAGAGGAGAGAAAGCAAGAACACTCAAAATAAATCTTCATTCTTCTGGATATCATATTAAAAATTCTTTTCCTTTCAAAAAATCATTGAATCTTTGAAGAATTACCTTGATTGAATCTTCATCTGGTCCATCTATGTACCTGTAGGCAATGTCTATTGAGTAATCTAATTCTTTCATTTCCTCGTGCCTACTTCTAAGACTATTTATTTTCATATCCAAATTATCTACATTCACTTGGTACTAGGAAACTAATGAAGTTCTTCATAACTGAATGCAGATGTAGTGGCAATGTTCTAGATTAGTTCTTTGAATTGTCCAATTATGGTCTCAATTGAAATCAAATTTCCCTCTTGATCTTTGTCATTGATAAAATGACAATCCAGCTTCTTGACTTCATTGTCAATCTCTATAATTATGTCATTCCCAAGTGACCTTGCATTATTGAATTTTTTAACACATTCTTGAAGAGACTAGATTCCAAATTTGGTGTCTCGAAGAAATTCAATCTGATAAACAATTTCATCTTCATTGATTACTCCTTTTTCAATAAGATCAACAGAAGGAAATTTTGAGAATTCAACCAACTCAGGCATGAGTTCCTTCCAATTTTGTTTCACTTAAGCATATCCATTTACTTTTATTATTAGTTTTTCATATTGTGATTGAATCTCAGAGAATGTCATCATTACAGTGATAGTTATTGAGACCCCATGATCAACAACTTTTTCAATCTAGACTTTCACCACATTACCCATTTAGCCCACTTCTCTCACTCTTTCCAGTGTTTCAGCATGAAGACTTGATCAAATGATAGCTAGTTGAACTAGCTCAGCCAATCTATGTATTATTGAGCTCAATTATTCCACTTTCTATTTTAGCTATTCTTTTATCACTTTGTCTTTGTCCATTTTTTAAAATATGGTGTCAATTACTAACTAAACATCTCCTTTTATTCCTTCTCTATTGATTTCCCAAATGAACTCTAGATACATGGTAATCTTCAACCTTGATTTTTGACTTATCCATTTCAAATAATGAAATGGCCACCTCTGCATACTTTTCTTCTTTTTCATATATCACCATTCATGAAATTGTCATTGCTTTATTTGGCTTTTTTGAAAATGAAGTTGTGAAGGTTTCAAAATCTATCTCTTCAATTTCAACAACTCTTCTCATTCTTTTCACTACTATAGACAACCAATCTAAGGTTGTCAAGCTTGAGGAAGGCAATGGGATAGAAGTTGAAACATGTGGATCAATCTTGACTACAGTTGAAGAAGGTGTAATTGGGATAGCCTGAGAATATGTTTCAATTTACTCTTGTGGATGGATCATTTCAAAAGGGATTCTTAGGGAACGAGCAATGGGCAAATCAATATTTGAGGGAGAAGATGAAGAGATAGGATTAACCTATTACAGAGTAAAGTAGATGATGTAGGAAACATTGTATCATCTAAAGTTAAAAATTGTTGAGTCATGTTCTCTATTAATTCTTGAGTGAATAGAAAACTATCAACTGGAACTTTTTGAGAAACTAAAATTTTATGAGAAGAAGAAACATTCTCACCAAACCTTTTTATCTTCACCTTGATAGTCTTTCATGGTTGATTATCTTGTTGAGCAACTTTAGGGTCATGTGGTTCTTCTATCATGGGAGATTCTCCACTAAGGCCTACCTCGTCTATCTTTTCTATCTCATTTTATTGTTTATAAAATCTTCAAATTTATCTTCTTTAGGATATGTATGGAAATCAACATTTGTAACATCAACTCCCTTACCTTTTAACCATCTGAGAGTTTTATCAAGTAAAACCCTTGTCCTGCTTCTGAGAGAAGTAGATTTCCTTTTGTCCTAATGTATCATAGGTAATGGTTTTATCACAATGCCTTCTTTTTTAAAGATGGGATCCAATGTGACATCATCATCTACCATCTATTTTGGCACTTTGATTATGCCAAACTTGACTATTTATCTCACGATAAACTATGAATAGTCTCTTATTCTCATTTCTTTCTCATCATCATAATCCATCCAATAGTATTCAAATGTTCAATTAAGCCTCTATTGTCAAATGAAGGCCTACTTTCAAAAGTCCTGAGGTTAAAGTGAGACATGTATTGTTCAACTGTCTTAGCCTTCACTAATGAAGGGTAAATATACTTGCCAATAGAGATTAGAAACATGATTCTTATTTTATATTTACTTATCAATAACTTGTGTGTCTCAATAAGTTATCTCACCAATTCTATTAATTCCCATTTGTCATTGACGTATTGTGGGATCATATAAGGAGATATTTCACAACCATAGATTCTCAAGTAACTAAAAGTTGAGAATTGTATAAACCAAGCTTCCCACCTTGCTATTTTTGTGGTGGCTACAACTGATATCCTTGAGTTAAAGAGTTCTTTTTCAAATAGTTGGATGAGAAAATGAACAAAGAAATCATTAACTCTTTTGAAGTGATGGGTGCTTTCTTTCAATGTCAGCTAGGGATAGAAGTCATACACCATTGTTTTTTCCAAAATCACCTACTGTATGCAATCAATCAAAATACCTTTGACTTGTTCCAGCGTAAACAAGATATGAAGTCATATAAAATTTTGACGAGCCTTTTACTTTTATGAGTTGATTGTGAATGGAATTGCTGATCAATTCACCCCAATCAATATATTTTTTATTTTAAATGATGATCTAGATGAACCTGTACATCTAGTTCTAAATAATTTTAGTCATTTGATTTCCCACTATCTTGTGCAACAATGTGATTATGTCACTTATCTCATCTTTAAAATCTAGTATTGCAATATTTTTGGGAATCTAAGTGGAGGAATGCTTTGTCTTAGTCAACCATGCCTTACTGACTTATTTAGACCAAGCTATAACATTGTCATCCCAAAATCTTTTAGAGGATTCAAGAGTTAGGTGCACTAAGGCTTCATAATCTGGAAGGTGGAAAATGTTGTCAATTTTCTCCACAGCAAAACTCAATACTAACTCCCCTTGTGGATATCTTACCTCTCATGTCTCTGAGTTATAATTATTTACCATAACCAAAACCAACTTAGGAGACTGTAGTGATATCAAGAATATTTTTGCCTATGCTAAACCACTATCACAAATACTCTGACCAAAATTTGTCTTATGTTTCACATTCATTCTTTATCAAAACTCATCCAAGTTGGCATGACCAAGATCAGTATTTGTGATATTTTCTATGTTGGATTCTAATGGCAAAGGAGGTACTATACCTTAGAACTAGTATTTCATGATTGATTTTTCTTTGCCTTTACCGAGAATATCATTTTTAAGAGTATGAGATAAAGACATCAATTTGACAACAAAATTGACAAATTTAAAAAAAAATTGGAAAAGTACCCAATTTGTGAAAAATGATGAAAATGCGAATTGAAGTTGTCCTTACAAGTCAAATGTGCAAATTGCTCTGATGCAATTTTAATGCTCCTGATATGAATTTCAATTTTTATTTTAACCAAATTTCTTGCTTACGAATTCTCCTATTACAATTCCTTCAAAAAATATTATTTTTCACCATTTATATATATATATATATATATATATATATATTTCACTCGTAAATTTAACCCTTTTTTCTTTTTCTTTTTTAAATTTTTAAACCCACCAAATCATATCTCCACTTGGCAATTTCTTTCTCCCTGGGAATTTATTCACTGGAAATCTTTATGAAATTCATCAAAATAAAACCCTCATACTTTTTTTTAACCATGCTCAACTTTTTTTTTTAATTCTTTAAATTTTATTTCCTTCGTATTCCTCCTTGGCTGGGTGTCGATCTCAAACTTATAGCCAATTAAATTTTTATTTATTTTTCTCTCCCACAGTTGAAGTGTCGTATGATTTTGGTCTTGCATGAGAATTCAACCTTTATATATATATATATATATATATATATATATATATATATATATATATATATATTTAATTTTTTTTCTTTCAAGCTTTTAGAATTTCTTTTGCTAGTGTCACCCTATTCTTCTTTGCTTTTTCATTCATTTTTTAATCCTCTCGACTAGTCGTATGGTGCCAATCTGGGGAAGAAATTAAAAAAATATATTTACTTACAAGCTTTCCCTTTCTATTGTGGTTTCAACCTATTCATGAAACAAAACAAAAATAATATTTTTTTTTTTACTTTGGCTTTGCTCGGTTGACAATTTCAATTTACAAGTCTAGAAAATGAATAACGGCTTCAGAAGAAATAGGAGGGAAGAAGTTTTTGTTTCAACATGACTCGGGGAAATAATTATGCTTGCATGATCGAAGGAGTAAAAAAATGAATATTGCATGCAAAAGGAAGAATCCTTTAATTTTGCAATGGCAACTTGCATGAAGCGGGGAAATAAATTTATAATTTGGAATTTTGCATTAAAGCGGATTCAAAAATAATTTGCAATTTGCATGATTAAAATAATCATGATTTTGGGTTAAATCAAATATTGTATATTTAAAATGTTTTTACAAATTGTAATTTTTACCCAAAAATATTTTTACAAATTGCATCAAAAAACATTTTAACAAATTGCACCAAAAAATAGTTTTGCAAATTGTACCAGAAAATAGTTTTGTAAATTGCACCAAAAAAAATTTTTCCAAATTTTACAACTTATGAAAAATTAAGATATGTTTTCACAATTCACAAAAATTGAAAAGGTTTTGACAAATTACCAGGAAATCAAGTGATCGTTTGCAAAGGAGGTTCTAACAGGTTTTTTCAAAAAATGCTTCGAGGTAAAAATGGAAAAAGACAAAAAAAAATTGATTATTTAATTTTTGAGTAATTAATCAAAATTTTTATTTTTTAAATTTTTTGACTTTTTTGGGTGAAAAATCAAAAAAAATAGCCATTTTTTAATTTTATTTTAAAAATGGCTTTTTCATCGACTTTTTTATTAAAAAACTATGACAATAGGTCTGCTCACTCACCTGAATAACTAATCATAATTGAAGGTGATTAAGAGAGTTTAATTCAACCTCCAATCACTTTTCTAGCCATATCATACCATTCTAGGCACTTTATAACAAGATCTTCAAAATCGGGTCATTGTTAGGGTTCTCTGAGGGTTTAGACTAACTTCTAGTCTTAACAATCATTCATAAAGCTTAGCTCCCCATTACATAAACCAATTCTTGGAAATTTGAGATAGAAACCTTACCCATATAACATGAATATCTTAGATTCTCATGCATATGTTGCACATGCCAAAGAGCACTTGAAAAACCTTCTAGAGGAGATAACTCTTCATTCTTTGCACTCTAGAAACCTCAAACCACTTTTTCAAGATTTTTCTTGTAAACCATGACTTAAAAATTAATGCACATATTTAAAATAACTTGAATCACATTTTTCAATGATCACATACTCACTAATGTCATGGAAACTGATCATGATACCCTATCTGACCACCATCTCTCTTTTTGCTTTCTAAGCCATGACCTGCAAGTCACAATAGGTCTTGAAGTTAACCTTCTAACCACTATCCAAACTCTCAACATCCCATGTATATCCCATGAAAAGTATTATTATGATTACTCTTATTCATATATTTAATAGATCATCTTTGTGGCTAATTCAAAACATCTTCAGAGTTGTTTATAGATCTTCAGAGCTCAACTAAGGATCTTTATAGCTCACTTGGAACATCTTCAGAGTTGCATATATAGATCTTTAAATCTGACCTTTTAATCATTTTAAAGGTCCTCAATACCTTATTTATAAACTCAAACAACCTCTCTCATTCTCAAATACTATTAAGCATTCTTTAAAGTTTCACTAAGAATCTTTATAGCTCATTCAAAGCATCTTCAGAGTTGCATATGTAGATCTTTAAAACTAACCTTTTAATCATTTTAAATGCCTTAAACATCTCATATACAAACTCAAACAACCTCTTTCATGATTAAAAACTATCAAACATTATTTTCAAATTCACAAAAAATATTTGTAGCTCATTTGGAGCATATAGCTTCTTCTTCAAAGCTCACTCATTTCATCATGCTACCTGCACATACCTTCTCATAAGGTATATCCAAAGCTTAACAAGATACTAACCTATACTTATGCATGTTGATCTCAATGATATTTCTCAAGATTACATTAGAACATTCTTCAAATATTACTCTCACATTACTATTCTCATATAATAATAACTCTCATTATGCTGACATAAGAACTCATCATACACATACCTCAAAGATTTCATGATCATGCACCTTCACAAGAGCCTTTAACATCAATGAAAACATTAATACCAAAACTCAACAATCAATGGAAATGCTCAACAATCACCTCTTTTGTCATTGATGACATACACACTCATAAAACTATGTCAACCACTCTTGATGGCAATCATTTCTTAGACCTGGTTCTTGTCTCTTCTCTTTCACCTTTTCTAATATTTCCTTTTCTCTTTCATCCTTTCTAAACTTTCCTTTTCTCTTTCACCCTTTATAATATTTCTCTCCCTTTGACATTAATTACAAAGGTCTTCCACAACTATCATCTCTTTTTAGATTGAAATCAGATTACAAGCCCACTTCAACATAGGTCAAGCTTAGTTAACAACCTAAATAGCTCCCCCACAAACCAAGCATCCACTATGCTTTTGTTAATAGTAGACATCAGGGGTTTATTTTAACTATTGGAATCATACTTTTTCCCTTTGAGCTAATACTATCTCTCTAAAATATTAGATGACACATAATATTTAAAAACTATGGACTTATGACTACAATTCTCAGAAAAGTCTCTCAATCAGGTTACCCTCCTAGATGATTCACCGAAAGATCAACAAACAGAGTCTATCAATCATCTTAGACACAATATCTCCTTAACTCCATGAATATCAAAAAGTAATCATTTTATTTGATAAATAACTCAGAGCTAACAAGTTCCCCCTTAGACCAAGCATATATTTTTAAAATAACTAGAGACTCAGATCACTTACCTTTCTTGATATGACTAAAGAAGATCAAACTCTTGACCATACACAACGTTATCCCATAATTGATATCAATTGAAGAATTAGGGAACCCTTTTTGTCTTCACAAATCAAGCTCAATTACTCATACAAAAATCTTACCTCTTATATATCAATTATTTGCACTTTGACTTTAAATACCTGATAATAGCCTTAAATCTCTCATTTTGCTACCTACTACACTTTAAAACATAGAGCTACCAACATAGAAATGAATAACATCCATCTTCATCTCCTTGATTGTAACATAGAAAACCTAGAATCTTCTCAAAAATAAAAATTTTTTTACTACAACCTCATGCTTCTTCTGATAGAAGAATGTCTCCATGAAGCTTAATGATGCACCCTTGTTTATAGGGCACTAAAACATCATGAACTCAGGAGATTCCTAGATATCCATACTTTCACAAGTCTAAACATTCTTCAATTTCCTTTTGGGATTGATTTTCACTATAGACTTGATCTCATCATCAATTATTTGATCATCAATGTGAGATGACAACAGAAATACCTAACTTGATTTCACATCTGAGGCATGCTCTATCTCATCAAGTAGTCCACTTGAGATTTTAAATTGATCATGACTTATTTTTACTACCTTTGATTTCCAAACATTAATTTACCTTTTTTCCTTCATTTTAGGAGCTCTAAACTTCCTATTTTGATTTGATAACCTTCCAACTCTATTAGGATAAAAAATTTCAATGTGTCATATATTATGATAACTATAACATAACACCTTATACATACCATTTGACTGATATGAATTGTGACTCTTTCCATAGTTCTATGGGTACTCATTATTGGAGGGTCTTCTACATTCTCTTACTCTATGACCAAACTAACTACATTCAAAATAGTAACCATTGAAATAATTAGCATACCTTATGGTATTAGGCTACATGATTGGTTTTATGTTGATCTTATTATCTTCAACAGTCTTTTCCTTAACTTAAGGTGCCTCCTTTTGGTCTTCTTTAAAACCAAGATCTATCTTGTCACTTTCAAAATTCTGACAACTCAAGATATCATCTAGAGCCTCAGTGCTCTTTTCAAACTTTGCAAAGCTCTTCACCTTGATAGATGCTTGATCCAACTCAAATTTCAAGGATTCTACTTCAATTTTATACCTGATGCATTCTTCCTCTTCATCCTTTAGTTTTTATTAATTATTTCCATCTATGCCTCAACTTGATTGATAATCTCATCATACTCCTTGGAAGTGTTGCTCAGTATTTCCTCAAATAATCCAATCTACTCCTCCTAGTCCTGAATTAATGAATTCAATTTCTTATTCTTCTTATTCACAAGCTTTAACTCTTATAAGATACTCATGAGCTTAGCTTCAAAATCCAATTTAGCTTCTCGTAATTCACTATCATAATATACTTCTTCATCTTATTTTATATCAACCATAAGGCCTTTCCCATTTGAGCAACCTTTATTGTCTAATTTTATACCTATGAACAAGGTTTCATTATTGTCATGTTTAGGTTCATTACTATCATCATCACTATCATATATGCTTGAATTACTTATATCATATGAGCTATCTTATTTGGTGTACAATCTCTTCTTATTTTTGAATGACCCTTTTCTTCTTTCATTCTTCTTTAAATCTTTCTTGTTCTTGTTAGACTTATAGATTTTTCTATAATTTCCATGATGTTCATTATGTTTATCCTTATGCTTATGAAGATGCTTGTTTTCAAAATGTCCAATTTCTCTATAGTTAAAACAATTAAATGCCAACTTACCTTTGTACTTACCTGAACCTATCTTTAGCTTCCTAGTAAACATGGCAATTAATTCATCATCATTAATATCTGAATCAACATCATCTTTGGTATTATTACCTTGTGTCTTCTTCTCTTTTGACTTCTTTTGATATTTGAAAGTTTTTTCCTTCTTGGGAGGTCTTTCATCATTTTTTCTCATTTCATAGGCAGTCAAGATGCCATGAAGCCAATCCATCTATAGCTTGTCCAAATCTTGCATTTTTACTACTACAAACACCTTAGAGTCAAACATAGGAGTTAGTGATATCAACACCTTTTGGACAATAATAAATTCTTTCACTTATTCTCCAGATTTTCTAATGATGTTAACAACTTCATCAACCCTCAACAAGTATGATACAATAGTTTCATCTTCATTCATGTTTAGGATTTCAAACTATCTTTAGTGGGTCTACAACTTGGCCAAATTCACCTTGGTGTCTCCTTCATAGATGGTATTCAAGTTGTCCCATATATCCTTGGCTGATATATAATTCATTACCTTTACAAGTTTTGCCTCTAATAGGCCACACAGAATGGCATTCATTGTCTTGGAGTTATTTTCACTAGCTTTCTTACCTGTTGCATCTATTGGTGGAATAAGAGGTGCAATATAACCATCCATAATTGACTTCCAAATATCATATCCTTATGACATCATATATACATTCATTATGACATTAAAAAATACATAGTTAGATCCATTAAACAATAGAGCCTTATTGGTAAATAAAATACCTTGAGCTTGTTGACTAGTCGTCCTTGCTTCTTAGGATCTCATTTAGGATTTTAAACCTTCCTCAAAGGACCAATATCTAATACCAATTTTTGTAAGCACAATTACTAAGAAGGGGGGTGAATTAGTCTTAAAAAAAATTCATCAATTCCACTTAATAATATATGAACCATTCTAAGAAGCATGTTCATCTTAGCAGTCATAAGCACCAAATCATAAAAGCATGAAACACATAAACATAGAATATACAAGGGAAACCCTTAAAAGGAATAAAACCCACTGATGAATTAAATGGACTAATTTCTTATAAGACAAACATTAATCTTTATTGAAGCACCAACTTTATATAGAACATCAACCCCAACTAGCTCAATCCCAGCTCAGCTAGGCTTTAGCAAGCACCCACTTGCAAGGAGACACCAAACCCCTAGATGACTTAGAAAAAACTCAACCATATAAAACACTTGATCACCTTCAAAAACCCTTTTTTATTATATAATAAAATATGATCTTCATCTTCAGCTCTTCACTCACTTCTATCCCTCTCAAACTGGCTTCTATCCCTCTTCACTCAATTAGCCCTCTACATAGCTTGATTAGGTATTCAAACCTTGATCCCCATATGCATAACATTTTTCAAATATTCATGACATTCTCTGATATTCTTCATGACCTTATTTTTCTCACCAATTATCTATATCATTTGCTTATTCTTTGCTCTTCCTTACCATTCAAAAATAGGCCTAAACTCCCTTACTTCTATACAAGTCACTTAATCATATCCTTCTTAATTGGCCACACATTCTTATATTCTTAGGTCAGCCATGAATATGTATTATCATATTAAAATAACATTATTTAATCATGAATCAACCAATATACTAGGTTGGCCATAGCTCAATTAGCCCTTACTCCTCTTTTAGGCTTTAAGGATACCTAATAGGCCTTCTAAGTAACATGTTACCCTTTGATCTTATTAAAGCATATTAAAATAACTAACATGAAAATAAATCATCATATTCCACTCCAATAGACCTTATAAAACATTATTTTAGGTCCACAACACCTTTTAAGTTCAACCACTACTTGAACCCTTTCTCAAAACATTGTTCATAAAAGGCATGTGCATACACAAAAACTCTATCTTGAATAACTAAGACATAAACTCAATTTTTCCAAAAAAAATGGAAAAAAATTATATATTCAAAGACCTCATAACATTAGGATTATCAAAAAATTCATCATATGCTTCAACTCAAGGTATACAATCTCAAACTCTTCTCTGCAAGATGCTCACTCAGAACTACCAATTGACTTCAAAACACAGTCAAGGAAACATGACTTCTGACACCTGATTGAATAGATTAAATTGATTTCAATGCATTAACAAGATATTATAACATCCTCAAAAATACATCAATCAAATAGATCATGATATCTAATGAAAACTATATGTCTTGTAGACTAATCTATTTACCTTCTCTTTCACAGACTCTACTCAGGCAAACAAGCCATTTTGGATTCAATGTTGCAACCTCTTACACTAAATTTAAAGATTATAAAAAGCATGTATAGATAATTAAATTCCAAAAAAACATCATCATTCACTTTAATCATCACTTTTACACGAAAACACATCATGAATTATCTTCTCACTTCTACCTAATTTTTTTACTATCTACACCATTAGGTCTGTTAGCGACTAGCTAACTTAAATCACCAAATTTTCACACATGAGATATAGAACCTATCCATAAACCTTAATGGACAAAAACTACAGGTCTCACATTTTGACCTTTATCCATTTATCAACTTTGACTCAGTCAACTCTGGCTACTACAGCAAATCTTCAAAAAATAAGCACTTTCCTATAAGTTCTACTCACTCACCTGAGGAACCAATCATACAAGGAGGTATTGAGAGAGTTTAATTCAACCTAAAATTACTTTTCTATCCATACCAAACCATTTTGGGCACTTTAGAATAAGATCTTCAACATCAGGGCATTATTAGGGTTCTTTGATGGTTTAGACTAACTTCTAGTCTTAATGATCATTCATAAATCTTAGCTCCCCATCCATAAACCAATGATTAGAAATTTTAAATATAACCCTTCCCCATATACCATGAATATATTATATTCTCATGCAAATGATACATGTGCCAATGAGCACTTTTAAAACATTATCAGGTAGATAACTCTTCATTTTGTGTACTCGAGAAACCTAAAACCACTTTTTCAAACCTTTTCTTGTAAACCATGACTTGAAACTTTATGCACATATTTAAAATAAATTTATTCACCTTTATCATTTATCACCTAATCACTCATGTCATGGAAACTAATCTTGATACCCTATCTGACCACCATCTTTCTTTTTTCTTTCAAAGCCAGGACCTATAAGTCACAATAGATCTTGAAGCTGACCTTCTAACCACTGTCCAAGCTCTCAAAATCTAATGTATATCCCATGAGAAATACTATTATGCTTACTCTTCTTCATATCTTCAATCTATCATCTTTTTAGCTCACTCAAAATATCTTTAGAGCTATTTACATATTTTTAGAGCTCAACTAAGGATCTTTATAAATCACTTGGAACATCTTCAAAGTTGCATACACAGATCTTTGAAGCTGACCTTTTAATCATTTTTAAGGTCTCAACACCTCATATACAAACTCAAACTACCTCTCTCATGTTTAAATACTATTAATGATTCTTTAAAGCTTCACTAAGAATCTTCGTAGCTTATTCAGAGCATCTTCAGAGTTGCATATGTAGATATTTAGAGTTGTCCTTTTAATCATTTTCAAGGCCCTCAACATCTCATGTATAAACTCAAAAAACCTTTCATGATCAAAAAATTTCAATCATTCTTTGGAGATTCACTAAAAATATTCATAACTCATTTGGAGCATATAGCTTCTTCTTCATAGCTCACTCATTTCATCATGCTACCTACACATACCTTCTCACAAGGTCTAGCCAAAGCTTTGCAAGATACTTACCTATACTTACTCATGTTGATCTCAATGATATTCTCAATGTGACTTTAGACCATTCTTAAAATAGTACTCTCACTTTATTTTTTTCATATAGAAACAACACTCACTATGTTGGCATAAGCTTCCATCATACACATACCTCAAAGCTTATGTGATCATGCGCATTCACAAGAAACTTTTATATCAATGAAAACATTATTACTAAAACTCAACAATCAATTACAATGATCAACAATATCTCCCTTTGTCATTGATGGCAAACACACTCAAAAAACCATGTCAACCACTCTTGATCGCAATCCTCTTTTAGACCTAGTTTTTGTCTTTTTTCTTTCTCCCTTTTTGATCTTTCCTTTTCTCTTTCACCCTTTCTAATATTTCTCCCCCTTTGACATTTATGACAAATTTCTTCCAAAACTATCATCTCTTTTTATAATGAACTCAGATTACAAGCCCACTTCAGCATAGATCAATCTGGGTCAACAACCTAAATAGCTCCCCCTCAAACCAAGCATCCACCATGCTTATGTTAATAGTAGACATCAGGGGTATCCTATAGCTACTAGAATCATACTTTATCACTCTGAACTGATACTATCTCTCAAAAATACTAGATGGCACATAGTCCTCAAAACTATGACAACCATTTTTAGAAAATTCTCTCAATCAGGTCACTCTCCCAGGTGATTCACCAAAAGCTCAACAAACAGATTCTATGAAGCATCTCAGACACAATCCTCCTTAACTCAATGAATATCAAAAATTAATCACTTTCTTTGATAAATAACTCAGAGCTACCAAACTTCCCCTTAGACTAAGCATATCTTTTAAAAAAAACTAGATACTCAGATCACTTACCTTCCTTGATATGATAAAAGAAGATATGTTAGCAAAGGTTCTTGATACAATAGAATAAGCTAAGGATGAGGATAGATAGGTCTTATTTAAGTGTGGAGGATAGTGCAGATAATTCATATTTAACTAGGAAGATAGAAACATCGTAGAGGTGTATGTTATTGTGTTTGATAGGAATTAGGATTAATTAGTATTTCAATAATCATTCACATAGCAAATGGGATGACCTAAATAGAATTAAACCATATATTAAACATGGTTGCACACATAGGGAACAATAAAATAAATGCAATAGGTAACCATAACCAAAGTAGTCTATATTGAACTCAACATAAGTTCATTTTCTTCTTCGTATAAGCATACATATATATAATCATTTATAGTCCCTATTTATTCACATTCTTCTCATAAGTCATGGATGATAGGACAAAATACATATATCCAATAATTAAATACATAATGCAAAAATATCTAAAGAATATCTTATGCATATTTACTTATCCATTTTATTCTCCCAACACTTTCTTGGACTTAAAATGTTGTCTCATCCTGAGACAACATCATAAGATCATCTGATGGTGCACTCAAGGCAGAAGTTGAAGAAATGTTTAGACTAGCAAGAGTCACAAAAATTGCCCAAGGTGTCATTTCTAGTTTTCACCTTTTATACACTACTTAGCCACCCTTTTAAGCTTTCAACTATGTATCATACTAACCTAACACCTTTTTGAGTTTTTAATAGGCTGGCGTAACCAGGTGGCTTCCCTTTATAGGTTTTCAACCAGTCTAGCCCTACTTGTCTTACTAATCATCCCCAAAAAAAATTTATAAAAATTTCAAAAAAGTGTGTCTTTCACAAAAATTAACTAGAAAGAGGTGGCATTGTTGTGGAAGAGAACTGGGCATCAAGATCCTTGGCCCTTGACTGTGTAACCTTACACTACATGATGACTTGTTAGAGCTTGGACGACAGCTTGTAAACTAGAACATTAAAATTCTAGGCCACCTCAGTGTAGAATGGAGCTAGGACACTTTTATAAGTATGTCAATCATGCATCACTTTCTAGACCATGAAGATTAGGATGTGCATTGGTGCATGATATCTAATAAGTTATTTTAGATCCATGTCCTTAGTGATACTCATGGTTGCCTTTATATTATTAACATTCATTTGTATTTCACTACTCAATTGCTCCAACTTTTATGCATGGCATACTACCTAGAGACTTGTAAATGAACTCTGACGTAAGTCATGTTGTCGGTCGATCATGCACATTATCCCTAGCATTGAATGATTCCTAGAAAGTAAGGTCATTTTCATCCACCAATGTAATTTAATTGTACATGGTCATATTGGCCATTTTAATAGTGATTAAATCTACATTGGATTTAGAAAGAGAGTTGTCAAGTTATTGCTTCCAATATAGAAGACTTCATATGACCTGATGGGCTTAGAGGGATACAATATCAATCATGCTTTGATACTCCAACAAAATAATCAAATTATTAGCCTCAGTATTTATACTCTAGCCTAATGTCCTGACTGTGTGAAGTTGTTAGGTTATGCACCAATCTATTTTGAGCTCAATGACTAACATTTTGAGCCTACGATGGTTAGACATCACTTGGTCACTGATTACTCAAAAGGCCAAATCTAGGTAGGTGTATTCAATCATATTTACTACTTTTTGAAGGTGAACCTTGAGATTCATATTCTATGTCTTTGATTGATCCCATTCTTGCTCTAGGGAGGTGGCCTTTTATGCAATGGACTCCTAAAAAGTTGTGGCACCCTCCAATTATTTCTTCAAAAGTAACTAGGAGATATAAAGTGAAGCCTCTTACTTAACTGAGAGTGTAGCCAATGTGCTTATGGATGCTACATGGTCTAAGTGTGGCATAGTAATAAGTGGAAGGGAGAAGGTGGTGTGCCTAGTAGTTACTATGGGAATATCTTAGAGCCAGACACCTCCTAGTGGAAACTCAGGTTGTGATCCTAATTTCATGGTTATTGGTGCTTGTTGTTGTGTTGTGGCCTTTACTTCTAGATTAATTTATTGTGTAACATTTTTAGTCATCTTTCATTTGTCTTCCTCCTCCTCTTATTTCTTATTTTTGTCTTCTTCCTCCCTCTTATTTTTCTCATCCTCTTCTTCTTACTTCTTTTTCTCTTCCTCTTCTTTCTTCTTCGTCTCTTCTTCTTCCTCTTTCTCTTTATTTTTTTCTCTTCATCTTCCTTCTTCTTCATCTCATCTTCTTTCTACTTTTATATTACCAGAGTCATAGCCTTGGCTTGCTCTTATATAGATCAGGCATGTGCTTGTGCTTATGTTTAAACTTATGCATGTACTTTTTATTTTCATACGGATTCATCATCCTAATCTTTTTTATTCTTGGTATCTTCCTCTACCTACTATTATACTCAGACTACTACATCCTATTTTTTATTTTCTTCTTTCTCCTTCTCTCTTTCCTCTTGTGCATTCTTGGTGGCTACTTTTTTTTACATATTTTTCCATCCCCTTGGCCTTTTGAATGTCTACCTCTGCATCCTTGGCCTTTTATGTGACATCAATTTCTTTGGATTGCTACATAGTATGTTATTATTATTCTTCTTTTTTTCTTCCTTCCTCAATGAACATTCAACTATGTGAGTGACTTCTTCCCTGGTGACCTATTGTTCCTCTTCTATTAGATGATTTGGTGCAAGCTTTTAGTGATGGTGGTGAATTAGTTGGTCACACATGTGAGCTTGAAACCTATGCCTTCCTCCTCCCGATCATGACCAATTTGCATCTAGGTGGTAGTGTAGTAGATACAAGGGTAGGTTGTGCTTCCTACACATCAATTGGTCATCCAAATGTGCACTCTTAGAAGGTATGGGAGACCCTTTCCTCCCATCATGTTTGGGGCCTATACACAAGTTTATTTAGGTGTTCTCTCTAGGAGAGGTGCAAAGATGTCCTCAACTATGAATGTTGGTACAAGTTATGATTACAAGAAGTCCATTCTATACTAGAGTTATTTCACTTCTTATTGAATTGTGTTAATGATGATGGAAGGTGGGTAGGGTGGTAGGTCCACCCATAGCTCTGAGGGAACCTATTTCATACTTAAAGCATGCACATTGCCTTCCAAAAGAAGAAATATTTTTCCTTCTCCTTATATTAGTCTCCATCCATGTCTACCATCATGACCTGGTAGACTTCTTACTCATTTGTGCCCATCCATATGAGGTTACAGGAGCTCACTATTTTTGGAACCTTGGGATCATCCTTCCAAGTTACATTTTTTTATGTCATGCACTTTATGGGAGGAGACATAGAGTAAGGATCTACTTTGTGCTTTCCCTTTTATTGTTATGAACTAGTTTCTTGCTCTAGTTATTGTATAGTAAGAACATCTACACTAGGTGGTATGGCTTATAAGGGGTTCACATGCCTAGCTACAAATGCTTTTTGTTAGGCCACTTTATCATGTACCATATCCATTATCACAAAGAAGGGGAGTACTTAGAATGGTGACCATGAAAGCTCATGAATGGTGATGAATACACCCTTTGACAGTAAAGTAATGGATGCATGTTGACCCAGATAGTGCATGACATTAGGTGGCACTCAGGGATGTGTTAAAATGTGGTCAAAGAATTTTTCCCAATAAACTTTGAATTTGCCCTCATGTGTGAGGGCTCCATGTTCCTACATCTAGATAAGATTTTTAAACTGCTACACTGGTCAATAGTCTATATTTAGATGTACTTCTCCCTCTAGTAACTTCTATTACATGAAGCAAAGTAGGAAGATCAAGAACTGATATTGGAATGTCTACTTAGGAGTGGTGTGATACTTTTTGATGTTTTTGAGTAACTCTTAGATGAAGTAATCCAGCTAGTTGAACTATTCATTTTGGTGGATTATCCTATGTGCGATGTTCATAATGCCCTTTGGTATTTATCTGGTAGACTTAGTCATCTAGAAAAATCATTTGCCGATACATTCCATGAAGATGCACACTATTTCATCTAGAATTTCATCAATGAGGATCCATCAATTGCCTAACACATAGATCCAAAACTTCTTATAGAATGGGAGGCATTTTTATCTTGTATGGGAGTAAATAATATCCCTATATAGGTATTCCCAAAGCTCAGACCATAGCTTATGTGTTGATTACCATAGTTGCATTCAGACCCAAATAGATTATATCTTTATTATATCACCTAATCAAGACTTGAATGATATCTCCTAGGTTTCCAAATGTAGGTAATCTAAGTAGGTGTTTGATGTATATATTCTAGAAACTATGGGGTGTTGTGAGCGTGAGTGGTTATGCAACATTAATTAGATTAAGGTGGAAAAGCTTATGTTTGACTTGGTAGAGGTAGTTAAATGGATCTTGGTCACTATATTTAGTTTGCTTAAGCATCATATTGACACCCATGGCTTCTTTTTGCACATCAATGAGAGCCTTGATTAGCTATGAGGTATCCATGCCTATGTGAAGTGATGAAATTGGAATGCTTTATGTGATAAAAATAGCTTATCTCTTGAGAGTGTTAGCTTGGAAAAAAATTCACAAGGATGAAATGCCTAATTGGTATTCAAACTTAGATTTTATAGATTTGGCACCTCTTGGCTTCCATGTCCTAGCCATGCTTAGTTGTTCACTCATCTTGAATGCAATGGTAGATGTGTCAAATATATATTTGATTTGGCCATTAAAGTAGTTAGTCATTGATGCATGTGTAGATTTACATTGTTATGCTCTTTGGTAGCCATATAGGGGTATAAGTAGTTGATATTAATGAGTCACCAATTTATTGAAGATCACATCAATTGACCCTTAGATCATGCATTTATTTCTAGTAGATTTCCATTATCTAAAGGATATCATATTGATGAGATGTTTTCATACCTTTCTATGACTTAATATTTTTCAGTCGCTCCTCTTTAAATTTCTTAATTGTACACGTGGATCCTCTTACGCACAACTAGCGTATGCAATGCTTGGTATTTTAATTCACAATTATTATTGTTGAGATCATCTATAAACAAATAAAACATAAAATAAACACACACATAAAACATGAAAAATAGTGAAATCCTAATCTATATTGTACTACTCAGTACCCACTCAGTTTGTATAATGAGATCAATCGACTATTGGCAATAGAGCTTAAGCCTACAACCATTTACCCATCTTGGTAACATGATTCCCTAAAGATATCTCAAAACCATGGTTATTTGCTATATTAGGTCATGTATAATGTAGGGACCTTTCTATCATATTTATAGCTTGCCTTGGAATGCTCTAAATTGACTGTCATACAATAAAACTATTTGATCTTTGTGAAATCCTTTCTAGTGCAAATTTCTATCATGTCATGCTTTATGACTCTACTTGTGCACTTCATGTATCTAGGCTACTCTACATCTAAAATCATCCATTTGATTTAGTTCAAGGAATTGGTTAGTAAGATAATAAAGATCTCTAAGTTGCATGACCATGACAATGCATAGGTTGGATACTAGGAATTCCATCGGCATGACTACTTCAAGACCATACACCAACTAGAATGGTGTAAATCCTATATCTCTTTCATAATGTGTGTGATATACCCATAATATCATAGGAATGTGATCTTCCCAGTCATCCCATTTGACATCATAGATTTTTGTCAACATTTTTCCTAGTACTTTATTGGATGCTTTAGCTTGGCCATTGGCTTACAGATGATACACAGTGATTTTGTGATGAGAGATCATAAATTATTTAGTCATAACCTTGATGGTATTATTTAGAAAGTGTGTTCCTCTATCATTAACTAATTTTATAGGGCATTAAAACCTTATAATGATATTTTCATATAAAAACTTTGTTACATCCTTCACATTGTAGCTAGGTGTTACAACAACTTCAACCCACTTAGTAAAATAGTCCATCATAGTGATGGTATATCTTGATTTTTTTCACTTACTCGGTGGGTTGATAGGTCCAAAAAAATAAATACCCCATTGTTCAAAAGGCTACTCAACTAATAGAGACTATAAAGGCATTTAATTTTTTTTGTAGTAGTTTACCCATACATTGGTAGACATCGTAGTGTTGTGTAACCTATGTGCATCTTGGAAAAATTTGGTGACCATAATCTACTTTGTATTAGATTTCTATATGTGGCTTCTCTTGTAAAATGTCCTCCTATGACTCCTTGATGTGCTTCCTCTAAGAGTTGATTTCATTCATGTTCTAGAATAACCCTGCACAAAACTTCATCCTTACCCAAGTGATATAGAATCCCATTAATGATGGTATATGGTAGTGCTCTAGTCACAAACTACTTTTTATCATACTCTTGATAGTGCATAAGGAAGACTCCTTATTCGAGAAAGTTGACAATGGCTTTGAAATTATTAAGAATCATAGAGACACATAAAAAGTGAGTATTAGGAGAGTATTATTGTAATTCTTTTGGATCTTTACCATTTGGTATGCAGTTGAGATGGTTTGGTCCTACATTCTCTCTTCCTAGCTTTACATTTATGTGGAATTGGAACTCCTAAAATAACATCAACCATTGAGAGATGCATCATCCTAACATCTTCTTGTTGATAAGGTATCACAAGGCTTAATTTATTAGTGAAGAATTTAAATGATGTTTCAAGTAGATAGTGTCATAATTTATGAAGTACAAACATGATGGCCAATGCTTCTCACTCAGTGGTTATGTAGTTTTTCTCTATGTCAGATAATTTCCAACTAAATAAATAAATAGGATGGTTGGGTCCACCATCCCCTGGCTACACAAGTATAGTACTAACTACGATGCCTAAAGCATCTATATGTATGTGAAAAGGCTTACTACATTCTAGAAAAATAATTATGAACACAGTAACCAATCTTTGCTTTAACTTGATGAAGGATGCTTTGCATTTTGAAGTCTAGACAAACTTCAAATTATTTCATAGTAAATATTCTAATGGAGATGACATAGATGTGTAGTCCTTGATAAACTTGTGATAGTAGCATGTATGCCCCAAGAAATAGTGTACTTTGGTGGAATTGATAGGTAGAGGCATACTCAAGATTATTGTGATTTTTGCCTGATCTATGAAAATACCTTCACTGCATATGACATGTCTAATCAAAACACCAAAGGGTGTAAAAAATAAGCATTTCTTCATATTCAAAGCAATGCATAGAGCTTGACATCATTCCAACATTAGATGCAACTTAGATAAATGTTCTTTGAATAAGGAGAAGACTACCCAATCATCAAGGTAAACTTATAAAAAGTCATGAATGAAATATTTGAATGTCATAACCATTGTACAATAAAACATTATAGGTGAATTCTTAAGGCCAAAAGGCATGACCTTATACACAAAATAACCCCATTCTATTGCAAATGTTTTTTTGGCTTTATCTTCTTCTGTGATTGATATCTGATGATATCCACTAAAACCATTCATGAAAGAATAAACTTCATGTTCTATGATAGACTCTAAAACTTTGTCTATAAAAGGAATTAGGAATAGATCATTGACATAGGCATCATTCAAAATGTGGTAATCCCCACATACTTGGATTTTTATTGTTTTCTTGGGTTGGACTATCATAGGGCTTACCCAATCTAATTTTTCTACTAGATGGATGATTCATGCATTCTATCCAATTTAGTCGTTACTTACAGCTTCATATTTAGATTTATCTTGTATGGCCACTTCTTTATAGGCCATGCGCACTCCTTTATTTTAATATACATCTCACCAAGAGATGGGTCAACACCTTGGACCTTTGATAATTTTGTGGGAAAAAACATTTTGATAATCCCTTAAAAGTTTCAAGACTTTAGAGACCTTAGCTTCCATCCAATATTCATCGATGATTACTAATTTTTGGACCTCCTTTGTCTCGATATTTGTGACATGCTTTTTGTGAGGTTGTTGATAAATGTTGCATTTTTTTCATCAATGGATTATTATAGACTCATTTTCCCTTCCTCTTTATGAATTTGGATATTGTGTAGCTTATCTTATTCAATGGGTTCTACATCGATGTCCTTAAGTGGTTTTATAGGTCATTCAAGCTCAAATAAATCATTCAAATATAGGTCACTATTAGAATCTAAATCCTCAATGTCTTTTGCCTCATCTTATATGTAGTGACATGGTTGCATTAGATCTTGTTCTTCATTCTTAGTAGTTTTGTACCTTTGTACTGCCTCATTGAGATTAGAGGCTCTGTTCTTCTGCATAGTGGTTTCGATTGTGGTGCTCAAGTCTTCTATGCACCCATGGCATAAAAAGTACTTAAGTTTCTAAAGTGCATTATGAACTAGAGTATTTTCATATTCAAACACAAAATTTTGTATGAAATTACTTGCATTTATGCCCACTACTTTGTCTCCCTTCTATGCTCTTGGTGCATGTACCATATTTTTGGTAATAGATCAAGTGTTTAGTGGAAAATGTGAACCCAGTACTTTGGTGCCACACGTTCCTCATTCTAGAATTCAACACATTTATTTATATGAATTTTAGGGCACTCACCTCATTAAAAGAATGGATAATTTGTGTGGATAAATTGTGGCAACTAGAATCTATTGATCATGATCTTACAAGCATCATTCCACTCAAGTTGGTCATTTCAATAAGTTGCCCACCATGTCATAGCAACTCCCTTCAAGGCATAATTTAGAGTGATAACCCATTGGTTGATCGTTAGTATCTAAAATTTTAATCATAGAATGAAGTCATTGATGTCCTATATTGTATATTATATATGAAGTCACTTATGTGTAATGACCATTTGCATTGGTTAGAGCTCATGGTCACCTCGAGCCCAGTGTAGACACCAATATCATGTCAACCCCCCCTTGGTCTTCTTCTAAATGTTAACACTCCTAACCCACACTTGCACACCTTATTAATTTCAAAACTACTTATTTTAAATTAATTACCTCACCTTGGACACCTCACCTAGACACCTCACCCTAAGACCATTTCTTAACCTATGAGTCAGCCTGAGACTAGGTCCTCCAAATCCTAACTAGCCATGACCTATTCTCACTCCATCTTAACTCCCTAACCAACTCCTGTGCCTCATAATCCCTTGTTTTGACCATTCTCAAATAGAAAAGGCACTTGGCAGGTGGAGAAATGGGTAAAGAGCTAAAAATAGCCCTTTTTACCTATTCTCTCTTTGCTGACATCAGTCAACCCTCAGCTGATGCTAGTGGGATCACCGACGTCAGTTACATAAGCCAAGCTCTAACATTGAGCTGCCCCTACCTTCTCACACATTCACATGCACACTCTAAGATTTCAAGCACCAAAACTCAACTATTGTTCTCCTAACTATCGAAACTCTACACAAATCATTCCAGAGACTAGATTGAAAGATTGTATGAGGATATTGAGCTACTGAATTGAAGCAATCCATGTTTGCTTCATTAGCTCACAACACTGGTCACATCAGCCACAATAAGAATCACTATTCTGACACCTCTGGTTCTTCACCTTACAAAGCTAAGTACTCTGGTTTTCATCTTAGTATTTTAGAATATATTGTCAATTAGTTTTCATTGATATTTCTAAATACTATTGAGAGGCCTGACTTCTTCCGTGGAGGGGCTGAAAGGCCTTCCCCTTGTTCTCACCCCCTTTTCACACCAATCCTCTACATATACCTTTCTTCAGACCTCATTCACCTTCTCACAACCCTGCACCAATCACTGAACTTCCAGAAACACCTCTGTCTATCCCAGAAATATTCTAAAAACTGTCCAAGGCCAACAACCCCTATCGGCATCGGCAACCCAACTGACATTGACACCATTTACACAATCGACCTCGTCAGGCCCACCAACATCGGTGACTATGCTCTAAACTAGAAAATCAAAAAGCCATCCAAATAGACCACCTAGACCAGATAGAACCTTCAGCTAGCCTTTTATAACATTTTGAGATACATAGACTGCAAGAAATAGGTACACACCATCTACTTTTCTATTTATTTAATTCATTTATCATTTTTTCCTTTACAATACTTTTATTTTTAAATAGTGGACTGTCATCCCTTAAGAAACTTCATGCTTCCAGGACCGAGCGCATAGCTTGGCAATCCACCTTATCCTCCTTTAGCATTTTTCTTGTTTAAGTTTCTTTCTTACTGTAGGTGTTTCCTCCACAGCCAAAGAGGAGCTCCCACAAAGCTTGGATACGGTGTGCACTAAATCTGGGTAACATCAAACCCATAACCCCTTAACCTTAGTTTCTTCCTCATTTGAATGTAATTAGTGAAAATTTAGAGAAACATTTTGGCACACCTGGTGGGACCCTTGTAGTTTTCCTTGGGTTCATTCTTCTTCTTTTAAAAATCAAATTTTCATGTAGATGCATTAGAAAAATATTCGCTTCTTGCATCCCCTCTTCTATCTTTTTTTTTTAAAATGAAATCATTAGTAGAAGTTAAAAAGAACATCTCTTTTTCTTCTTGTTACTTCTTGCATGCATCCTAGAGTAGTGAAAAACTCATACTCTTTACCTCTTCTCCATTTGTTTGCATTTGAATAACATATTTCGATTTAGGTTAAAAACTACTACATTTCATTCTTGCTTAGATGCACACTTATCCCACTTAGTAATTAAAGCATTATGAATGACTCGTAGTGCACAAATGTGACACATTTAAACCACAATCACTTCAAATCAAACACATAAACTTATTTGAGACAAGGCCCGTCTAGGATTTCATCACCTAGCGGATACCTTACCCCACCTGGTGATCCTACCTGGATTTCACCACGGAGAGGAGGACCCACTCTGTTCTCTGGTAGAGTATAAACTATAGGGAAGGTATATTCTAGCTAAGCGGCCAACTTGGCTCTAGGTTTGTGAAGTGAAGGGAGCAAGCCCTAGCACCAAGCCACGTACTGACCCTAACACAAATATTTTTTAGCACCATAACACAACCTAAAACCAGACATAGACTTCCTCTCTAGGACCTATTCTACAAGCCCAACTCCCAACACATTTTCTTAAGGCATAAGCCACCACGACTTTAAAACTCATTCTTAGGAATCTAACGTTTTAGAGGTTGCTTGCCTAATTATCTATTTTGCTAGTTTTATCTGATTGTTTGAGCTAGTAAGGTTGTACCATTCTGAAGTCCAAAACAACTCAAAATATCTTCTTCTTCCAAAAAACTATCAATTTTTTATGTTTTTGGAATTACACAAAAATTGACATCAGTTTCTCCATCGACGTCAGCAACCAAACCTTCACTGACATCAGTTAACTGATTGATGTTGGCAACTTTTCTAATCGATATCAGTTAAACAACTGACATCAGTCACTGTCAATAAATATAAAAAAAAATCTTTCCAAACAGCAAGCTTAAAACTCAAATTTTTTGTTGTTTAGCACAAATTCTAGTTTTTTGAAACTAAAACATAGTTTTTAGAACCTGAACCCCTTTCACCTTGGATGGTCCTGACACGCAGTCAAGCCAAATTTCTTGTTGACCACGCGAGTCAACAACCACTCCCACCTTCACCCTTCATGCCAAGTCATCTAATGGAGTATACTTCAGACACCAAGCATACTCCTATCCAACCTACCCTCGATCAACCTCCTATTATTCCCAAAGGGGATCAAAAAATTTAGAGATTCCTTAACCACAACATCAAGGCTCTCCAACATTATCTCACTAGAAGCCAAATGTGAGATCCTTTGGGTAACCCTATTTATGGGATGCCAACTTCTTTGGTTAAAGAAGCAATGATATAAATAGCATCCACTACCCAACCTATGGTCACTCAGGCCACTACCTCAACTAGTAACCCAACCATGGCCAATGTTTAAGATTTGGCCTCCCCTTCTATCCTTTCTTGCCCTACCTCTATCGAGTTTTTCGTACCCCCTCAATCATAAACAATTCAACCAAGTTTGACACCTTTCCAAAACTTGATTGTCTCTATCCCATCCACTCTTGCACCTATAAACACGAGAGTGACCACTTATCCTTTAACTAGTGTCGCCGCCATTCAACCACCCTTGGTGGCATCTAGTCAAGTTGTGCCCTCCAACTTCATGGCATAATCCCCTGTGGCCTTGACATCAGCCCCTATGATGAACTATCAGTATGTTACACCTACATAAATGCAACCAAGTATGTCATACGCCCCTTCCAACACCTTCTAGGTACCCTATAACTTAGGGGGTACCCCTCATGCCAATCCATCTGTCGATCTAATTAAGATGTTGATGGATAAGATGTCCAACTTTGAGACATCTATTTCAGGTTTGAGGACTGTTCTTTCATATAAACAAATCTGTAATGAACTGATCCACCCCTCAATTCCTATTCAACCATACCCTAGCTAGTGGGAACTCCCAAAATTTACCCACTTTCATAGTAAAGAGGACCCACAACATTTGTGAGTGTTTAGACACGCTTGCTACCTCATAGCACACAATGATGTGTTATTGTTTCACACATTCCCTATGTCACTTTCTAGTGCCACCCTTGACTGGTATAGATCCATTACCATTCATTCTCTCTTTACCTTCATTCAACTCACTTAGCTATTCCTCGATCATTTCTCAATCAATATTACCAAGAAGGTCTCAATCATAGACCTTTATTCCATTAGACAATTTGAGGATGAGTCAATAGCAGACTTTGTCGCCCATTGGAGAGGTTTGATCAACCAACTCTCCTTCTCACTACCTCAACCTGAGCTCATTGAGCTCTTTTCAAGAGCATGTGCCAAGCACATCTCGTCCACTCTATGGGTTCAAACTTTCTGCACATTTGATGAAGCTTTCACTATGGCCCAAAAGCTTGAACTTCACGCAATCGAAGAAGACAGGGTCAAATTGCATAGCAAAAATACCAACGCAAAACCCAATGACCCTTCTTCTTCTAATGCTTCTTCTTCCCACTCCAAGTCCAAGGGATTGGCAAACACTGTGGTCCTTAAGTCACCATCTTCTACCACAACCAACCAATCTGAGCCCTCCACTTTGCAAAACATCATTAGACAATTCCAATAGTGGTATGAACAGTGATGATACACTCCAATAGGAGAATCATATGCTTTTGTATTGGATAAATTAGTGAATCAAGGAGTCCTTAACCTTCCTCAAATCTAACCACCTATCTAATTTGATCCCTCATGAGCCATCCCTGCATGGTATAGGGAAAATGAATTTTGTAACTATCATCATGTCAAGGGTCATGACACGGATAATTGCAAGACCCTAAAAAAAATTGTTCAAGACATGTTAGACAAAGGGGATCTTGTTTTGGATAACCCTAATGTGCTAGCCAACCAAAACATGGATGTCTTTAGGCAATCATTTCCTAACCATCCCCCAAGTTAGAACAATGTTCAGACCATGGTTGATGACCCTCAAGAATGCAACATACGCATGGTCGACATGGTCTTTCCTTTCATTCCTATCCAACCTCTCCCATAATATAAAGAGGTTGGTCAACCCATTTCTCCACCATGGGTAGAAGAGCCTATTTTACCCATATCACCCCCACGTAATGAAGATCTCCCTTTGCCTTGCCCTCTTCCTCGTGTAGATGAACCTATTTCACCTATATCACCCCCATGACATCAAACACCTCCTCTACCCATTCTTCTACCTCATGAGGATCCTGTATTACATGTTCCTCTTGCCCCCATCTTCCCTCTTCTTTAACCATTAGAATAATTTACCATTCATACCCCATGCCCTCATGTAGAAGGGGCCATCATCCCTTTGCTTCAGCCTTTAGAGGAGCCTTCCTCTCCTATTTTTCCTCCATCGATGGAGGATAGTCCTCCATCCACCCCCCTTTCACATGTAGGAGAGTCTACTTTAACCTCTCCCATATTGGAGGATGCTTTGATGGTACCAACACCAGTGGTCCCACCCTTATCCTTCTTATTATCAATGGAGGATCATACTTTCCATGCTCCTAGACCACACGTGGAAGGCATGATCATCCCTACGCTTTATCCGCTTGAAGAGCCATATTCTCCAATCCCTTCTCCGTCGAGAGAAGAACTCGCCACTTCACCCACTTTGGCTAAGGAAGATTTGGTGATGGTTCTCTCTCACCTTTGGCCCATGATCACTGCATCCAACACATTTCCACTCTTGCAATCACCCAAATCCTTTGAAGGACCAACTATAAAGCCTCATGCGACATCATCTAAACCCTTCTCTCAATTGGCAAAAAACTTAGGATTCCTCCATTCTAGGAACCTAGAGTATGAGGTGTTATGGGAGTGACGTAGGGTTCCTTATTCTACACATCCCACTTCGCCTTATACTGCCAACCCTTCCACGATGATTTACCCCAAAGTCTCTGATGAGGATCGGGTTTCCACTTCTAAATCATCAGAAGCTCAGCCTTCTACATCTGAATCCAAACCCTCGCAAGCATCCACCATGCTGAAATAGATTAGATCTCTTGGTGTTCGCCCTATATCAAACCTAACTCACCCACAAGTGAAGTTAGATTTGAACCTCACCCCACATAGTAGTGGTCCTCGCACCATACTAAAGAAGGATGTTAAACCACGTCGGTCTACTCCTCCCCCACCTTCACCATTGCCCTCTATCTTAGGTCCACATCCTTCCACTTTAATAGGAGTGCTCCCTATTCCAACACCTCACAAAGACAAACTACCTCCATTACTCCCTCTACCCATCAAAAACATATTTCCTCCAAGAAATTTGACACCTCTCATCAAGAAAGTGACATATACGTGTGTGGCCACACCACCAACCAAAAAGGTGGTACAAAAAACTCCTCCTACAACTCCTAAATAGAAGTTGTCAACCCCTACTACAAAAATGAGCACAGACCCATTAGTGGGTTCCTATGCTTTGTTATTACACTGATTGTTGCAATCTTCTAGCATCGTTATCCTACCCATTAAGCCATACCGACCTCTCAGATCAAAACCATCTTGGTTTGATGACACTCAAATCTACTTATATCATCACACACCTAGGCATGATAATGAGAGTTGCAATGCTCTTAAGGTTATCATTCACCAACACTTGGAAAAGGACACCCTTCTCATTAAGGATTATCTTGACCACCTTTTTGACAAACTACCGACACCATCCCATGCCTCCCAAACCTCCTCACTTGAATCGGGATCCCAACACAAGATTATGGTCCCTCTACCACCTTCTCCCCCTTTATTTGAAATCAACACTATTAATGTGGCCACCAGGTCCCAAACCCTAAAAGATAAAGGAAAAGAGTAGGTTTCTACCCCTTGGACATATCCATTCACTAAGCCCTCTCCACCACCAAAGCCCAAGATTTCTATCTTGGGCACATCTCAACCAATATCTTTAGGGGTAATTCCTCCTAACCTCTCTAGTCCACATGATGTTTGGTATAAACAACTTGTTGACTACTTGACTTATTCTATCATTCCTCCTAACCTCTCTAGCAATGGCTGGTGGGATTTTATCAAGAGTACTGCTCGATACACCATGCTAGGGGGTCTTCTCTACAAATGAGGTTTCAACGGACCCCTTCTCTGATGCTTAACCACCACTGAGACATATCATGCCATCAAACAAGTCCATGATGGGTTTGTGGAAGACATTTCAGTGGTAACTTGATTGCAAAGCGCATCCTCCACCTGGGCTATTATTGGCCCACTTTTAACCAAGACTACAGTGACTATGTTCGATATTGTATCAAATGCCAGCAACATGCTAACCTACTTCACGTCCCTAATGACATGTTCTCTAATGATGACTTTCATCAAGATCGATTAACACAACTCGAGTTACTCGATGAACGTCATCTTGCTGCTCTTAAAAATCTTCATATCTACCAACATTGCATCAAGTGTGCCTACAACAAAAATCTGAAAGAGCGATATTTCAAAATCGAAGATCTCATCCTTAAAGAAAACCAACACGTGACCAATATGGAAAGAAGCAAATGAGGCAAGTTTTCTCCTAATTGGCTTGGACCTTATATAATAATGCACAAATATGGATCAGGTACTTATCGCTTGTCTTCTCTCAAAGGCCAGCCAAAACTTGAGCCCCTTAATGCCTTACATCCACGACCATTCTACTATTAACCAAGTAATCATTCACTTGATGTTTAACTCGAGCTCATCCCTTGAACAACCCTCATTATCCTCATTCCTATTCCTTTCAACCCTTTTTCCCTACAAAAATTAGTTAACCCTTTTTTCAAGCATTAATGCTTTGTCCTAATAAAAGGGAAACCCCTAAACCTCTATAGTCTAGTCCATGACTACAAGTTCAGTTAATAAAAAAAAATGTAAAATTGGGATGCCTAACAAAATATTAAAAGGTCATAAACTATAAATGTAGACTGCTCCCTCAAAGGATAGCTACATTATTGTTGTAATTAATAGATTGCTCCCTTGAAGGATAGCTATTCAAAGAAATCAAAACATACAAAGCAAAATATAGACCACTCCCTCAAAGGATGGCTATGCCCAAATTTTGCTATAAAAATAACACCCTCTTAGAAGCTTCTCGCATCGATCAGCTTCACATGACCACAAAACCAAAATAACATCCTAAAGTAGACTTCCCGCATTGACCAGTCTACCAAAAAAAAATTGACTGACAAACTATTAAGTCATGGACTAGCCTATAGTCATTCTTAGGGTCACCTATAAAAGGGGCAAAGTTATCCCTACTAAAAAGGGTTACGCTATCCTCACATATCACATAATCACACCTATTACCCCAAAATACCCAAGGGATTTGAGCTCACTTAACATCAAGTGATTAGGGTACTTCTCTAACACAAACCAATGGTCAATGACGTTATGCATGAACTGGGCTTTTGTTTGAAAAAACCCTATCTATGTTATCATTATGGTCCTTGTCAATGAAAGAGCAACGTGCCTTTCACTTCTTACACACCTTCGTCACATGCTAGTTTATCTTTAGGACGTAGTGTCTTAAAAATTATATGCTCGCATATTGTCATCTCATAATTTTCACTATAAAGTTATGAACCTAACATTCAACTCAATTTTATCACAAATACCAAACATTTTCTGATAAAATGCAACCAAAACATTTTCTAACCACTAACATAACATCATGATTTATTTAATGCAAATACCAATTTGTGTTATATACATTATCATAGCCCATTCACATTAGTTTCTATGGAAAACAATACACATGGAAACTATCAACCAAACACAATTTATGTCAAGCATATACCATCACCAATATGGAAACCTGTTGAAGCATAAATAAACTTATTTCATTTTTAGCATACACCATCACCAATATGGAAAATTTCTAAGGATGAAAAACCACATAACCTATGTTATAGCATACACCATCACACGATATGGAAAAGGCTATAACATCATCTTACACTCATCATTTCAAGCATGTACCATCAAACATATGTGAAATGCTAAAAACACTAACATAACCAAAACAACTAACACAAAGTCACATCCATAACATATCAATATCTCAAACATCTCATATATATATAACTATCAAATGAAGGTATACATAAAAAATATTTGAAACAATACAATATATCTATGCCTCTCTCAAAATGTATGTACATCTCACATCAATGGCATGCAGGCTGGTATATATATACACCTCAACAACTGCAAACACCTCAAGGCTGTGGTGGTGGTGGTCGTGAAGATGCCAAATCATCTCCACCCTCTGACCATCATCATCTCTGAGAATTAGAGGCAGTGGCACATGACATAGATCTCTATTGAGCTAACATCTCAGAATACCAATAGATCTATAAAAATCCCTTGATGGCACCCTCATAATACGCAATCTCATCTAATGCAATATTGTACCTAGATATAGGTAAAGTCTGTGGTGGACCCATCAATCCTGATGCCATGCCCTACTGAACTAGTGGTTGCACTAGCTGTTGTGGTGGCAGCTGAACAGGGCCCTACCCTCCAAAACTCTACCCTACCAATACATGTGCCTGGGCTGCGACTAACTACCCCTACAATGTAGTAACCTTCCCTATCATGGCAACCATTTGCACTATCAAAACTATCACTTGT
This sequence comes from Torreya grandis, assembly GCA_037957365.1. Taxonomy (NCBI): domain Eukaryota; kingdom Viridiplantae; phylum Streptophyta; class Pinopsida; order Cupressales; family Taxaceae; genus Torreya; species Torreya grandis. Next base: position 507,677 of record JARHVA010007326.1, on the reverse strand, counting down.
CCCTAAAGCACTGCCACTTATGCCTGTGCTGCATCTCTCTCTTGGATGGCAGCATCCCTCTCTCTGCTGACCATCTGTAAATCAGGAGGTGGTCCCCTCTGAATCCTAGCATAGTGACCTACCCACGAAGCCAAGTAGGCCATCGTACACCTTAGATCTACCACACTGGCACCTATGGGTATCTCCTCAAAATCTAGCCACTTTGTCTCCTCTGGCAGTGGGAGGGGTGCCTCAATATCATCACATCTATACTATGGGAGAGCAGGTGGCACATCCTATAACAGCCCATACTAGCACTGCACTCTCTCAGTAGGAACACTCTCGAGCTCACCAGCTCTCTTGCCCCTCACCCATCGCAGGCTCTGGACCCCCACTAGCTGCTCTCTCTAATCTCTGAAAGCCAGATATAACAAGTATGGCCTCCAAATGATATCCGCTAGAATCAAGGCATCTAATACCCCTATAATAATCAATATCTCAGACGATGGCATCCACACGTGTCTATGCCATGACCTCTCACCACTACCTAAAACCAAATCTGAAGCCAGCTTGGATCACTACTAGGAGGCCAAGAGGTCATGTAACCATGATATGCTCGTAAGCCCAACAGTGTAGGAGGTGGCCCACACACAAGCTATACCACCACCACCAGGTGATTCCCCACAGCTCCTTATATAACTGAGCTAAAAATATTGGAGCCCATGCAAAAATTGTCTACTCCACTAACATGTCTATCAAAACTATGGTCATCAAGATCAATAATCTCCCTCCCTTTACATTAGGAAGGGCATATACAGTGATGTTGATCATCATCAAGATGGCTAGTCGATGCTCATCCTCATCAACAGCATAAATCAGCTCATAGGCAAAACTCGCCAAATGGTAGGTCGCCTCAATAGTGTGCTCCACAAACAATGTAACCATAAAAATGTCATGATCCTCTCTCAAGCATGCATATAAATCTACCCCATGTATCGACAACCACAAAATCTGATACATGTCCTCCATAATCATAGTCAAATCTCTGATCGGTAGGTGACAGGTGTTGGTGGTATGATCCCACTACTCAATCAATGCCACCATCAAACTGACATTCCTGGCAACTCAATAATATCATAACAACCTGCTGAGCCCTATAACAGCCATATGTGCCCACTCATCCCTTGTGATGTCTCAATGCATCCACATTGGCAATGTAGGGAGATGATCTCACAGCGTCAATGTCTACCTAGCTTGCATCCAACCAACACACACGCAACAACATTAGAAAACGTTATGCAAATAACTAACAACCTCTTTGACTCTTCCTCCCTTTTGGGAGAACTACATTGCCTTAAGGCCCTTAAAATAGAGGCTATGTAGGTAGCACTCAGTTGACATGGGGTCTTCTGAGGTTAGCTTGGCCATTTGTTCATTCGTCTACCTAATGAACCAACTATCTGACCTAAAAACATAGGTCTTCTCTAAAACTACCCAAAATCATGACCGAATAACCAACCCTGACACTGTAGAAGTCACCTTAGACTTCTCATGGGGCACATTAGAGATCACATTCATCTCCCTAACCACAACCAACAATACTCAAGATCACTTATATCTCAGCTCAACTCGACAAATGACCTCAAAGATCACAACTATCTCCTCAGACCATGACCACTTTCAAGACAACTTTGCCTTGGTTGTTTTGATTGCATATGCTACCTCATGAATAGTTAGCAAATTGTACATGCCCCTCACACCTATTATCAAATCATGACCAAGTTGATCCCCAATATCTGTGACATTTTCAAGTTTTCCAAGAGCACTTCCTAGCCCATATGTTTAGAACATGATGCACATTAGAGTTATAGCTTTGATCGTTTAACCTAATCAGCTATGAATAATAAGCTAGGGACCAATTACTATGATTTTAGTCCTCCTTGACCATTTTAACTACAGCTTTGATCATTTAACCCAATCAGCTACCACTAATAAGCTGGGGACCGGTTACTTCAATTTTAGTCCTCTTTGACCTTGCCTACGATAATTTGACTTGCCTATCAAGTGAAGTGGTATATTCACAATCTCAACTATTGCAGCATTCACACTCTAACCTCACCCTACCCATCCACTACCTATCAAATTGGCACTCGATATCAAATTACCTTCTCTCGATTCTTGATTTGAGGGGGAATACCTCATCCCATACCTCGGGCAACCTACATCTATTTTTGTCTTGCAGTTCATCAGAATAAACCACAAGATAAAAAGGGAAAAATGTAGACACCAATATTGTGTCAACCCCCCCTTGGTCCTCTTCTAAATGTTAACACTCCTAACCCACACTTGCACACCTTATTAATTTAAAAACTACTCATTTTAAATTAATTACCTTTGTAGACACCGAAATCGTGTCTACTCCCTTGGTCGTCCTCCCCTTCTCTCCCCCTTGGTCCTCTTAACCACTCCTAACCTATGTCTTATTAATTTGAAATAATTATCTTATTTTAAGTTAATAATTCTCTCTCCCTTGCCACCTCACCACCATAGGATGCCCTTCTTTGGATTCCCTTCATCCCCCCATGACCCATTTATGACCTATTCCTCATCCTCGCACCCATTTAACCCCTCTCGACCATTTTTTACCCCGCCACTTAAACCCGGTAGTTTGGAAAATGGACGAAAGGCTATTTTTAGCCTTTTTCCTGGCTTTCAGCTGCCAATGTCGGTCAACTATCTACCGACGTCGATGGTATTGCTGGTGTTAGTTTCCTTCATAATAGTTTTCTGCATCCGTTATCCTCCCTTCGCCCCTGCTCTTCATCCGACTCTTGAATCTTACAATATGATCAATCAATCGGCCAATCTTTCCTTCAGACCTCTCACTCTCTCTCTCAGGTACACACAGCAGGCTTCTACACCAGCAATCACAACAGGTATCAGAAGCCCCACCTTGCAACAATATTCTACATCAACAACAGGTACATCAGCAGCCTGACCTCCTACACTTCTTCTTCAGCAGGCAAGAGCCATACTATCACTAGACCAGACCCGAATCCTTATTTCCCCATCTCCTTATTGCCTCTGTCTTCTGTTTGGCCCCTTTTCAGACCATACACTCTATCCATTGTCCCTGCAACTCTACCCAGACCCTTACACAGACCATTAATAAGGCCTAAACTCTATTTCAGACCCATCCATAGACCAAAAACTCGATCAGACCTCATCCAAAGACTACTACCCTGACCGACACCAGCCGTAGAGACCACTGCCCCCACCGACGTCAGCATACTAACCGACATCAGCAGACCTTGACCAACTGATGCCGGTAGGACCACTGACGCTGGTCACTGTGACCAGGCCGACAGCAGCATTCAATCTCTTTTTGTTACAGGTGTCATCCTCCACAACCAAAGAGGAGTTCTCACAATGTCTGGATTACAGTGTGTATGACTTCATCCAAGTACATACAAGCCTTAGACCATTTCTTTTAATTTCTTATTCTCTCTTTGAATGTGAAAGTGAAAATTGTATAAAAACAACCTCACCTTGGACACCTCACCCTAAGACCATTTCTTAACCTATGAGTCAGCCTGAGACTAGATCCTCCAAATCCTAACTACCCATGACCTATTCTCACTCCATATTAACTCCCTAACCAACTCCCATGCCTCATAAGCCCTTATTTTCACCATTCTCCAATGGAAAAGGCACTTGGCAGGTGGAGAAATGGGCAAAGAGCTAAAAATAGCCCTTTTTACTTATTCTCTCTCTACCAACATCGGTCAACCCTCGGCCAATGTTGGCAGGATCGCCGACATCGATTACATAAGCCAAGTTCTAACATTGAGCTGCCCCCACCTTCTCACACATTCGCACACACACTCTGAGATTTCAAGCACTAGAACTCAACTATTTTTCTTCTGGCTATTAAAACTCTACAAAAATCATTCCAGAGACTGGATTGAAAGATTGTATGAGGATTTCAAGCTATTGAATTGAAGCAATCTATGTTCACTTCATTGGCTCACAACACTGATCACATCAGCCACAACAGGAATCACTATTCTGACACCTCTAGTTCTTCACCTTACAAAGCTAAGTACTCTGGTTTTCATCTCAGTATTTTAGAATATATTTTCAATTAGTTTTCATTGATATTTCTAAATACTATTGAGAGGCCCAACTTCTTCCATGGAGGGACTGAAAGGGCTTCCCCTTGTTCTCACCCACTTTTCACACCAATCCTCTACCTATACCTTTCCTCAGACCTCATTCACCTTCCCACAACCCTGCACCAACCAATAAACTTCCAGAAACCCCTTTGTCTATCCCAGAAATATTCTAAAAACTATCCAAGGCCAACAACCCCTACCGACATCAACAACCCAACCAAGGTTGGCACCATTTACACAACTGACCTCGTCAGGCCCACCGACGTCGGTGATTGTGCTCTGAACTAGCAAATTAGAAAGCCATCCAAATAGCCCACCTAGACCAGACAAAACCTTTAGCCAGCCTTTTGTAACATTCTGAGATACATAGACTATAGGAAATAGGTACACACCATCTACTTTTATATTTCTTTAAGTCATTTATCATTTCTTCCTTTATAATACTTTTATTTTTAAACAGTGGATTGTCATCCCTTAAGAAAATTCACGTTTCTGGGATTGAGCACATAGCTTGGCAGTCCACCATATCCTCCTCTAACATTTTTCTTGTTTAAGTTTCTTTCTTACTGAAGGTGTTTCCTCCACAGCCAAAGAGGAGCTCCCACAAAGCTTGGATACTGTGCGCACTAAATCTGGGTAACATTAAACCCATAACCCCTTAACCTTAGTTTCTTCCTCATTTGAATGCAATTAGTGAAAATTTAGAGAAACACCCAGTTGAGGAGGTGGGTATCTGAGTCACCACTGATAGATGAAGTTATTTCCCATGGAAAAGTTCCTTCCCTTATTAGCTCTATGTAGTCATGCATGTGATTGTCAGCTTGATAATGGAAATCAACATTCAATTGAATAGGATATTTTATAGATATAGATGTACACTCTTTAATGATAAACTAGTTTAGTACCAACTACGTAGTTACTGGTTTAGGCCTCCATTATTTTGATGACTTATGTTGCTGAGTGATAATTTATTATACCTAAGGTTTGGTGTTTTGGTATAGGAAGTTGCATTTAGTCACATGCAAGGCTTTTGGATTTTTCTTAGAATTCACCTTCATCCAACTAGTTTCTTGTACAGTGTATGGAGAGTCTAGTTCAAATGGAATTATGTAAGGCTTGTGTGCTCTGTTAAGAAGAATGACAATAAATTTACCACCTTGATGTGCCTCAATTTGATTATGCATTATATTGATAATTACTTAGCCATCATATGCCCACTTCTTACCTATCAGCATAGGGTAATGTGTTGTTGTAGTCTTTATGTTGATGAATTCAAATTCACCTCACAGAGATAAGTCTATGAATTTGATATAGACATATTATAGTCTACCAATAGGCTCAACCTTTCCCTAATCATCAAAGCTTAGATTTACTAGGTTATAGCATAGAGTCAGTCATCTGATAGCTTCCCATGTAGACCTATGAATCATATTAACTATGTTGCTGAAATCAAAGATAGTATTTAGGATCTCATAACCAATAACCTCAATATCAATTCATGCATCAACATCCTAGGGATTCTTCATCTTGACATACCAGACCAATTTTTGCATCTTTTATTGGCCACACTACACACATTCTAGTATATTATGCAGTAGATTCATGATGTTCTATGAGATGTCTTCATTGTGTAATGTATGGAAAAATAGTTTCAAAAGATCTAAGAGCACAGTGACAACTCCACCTTGAATCATAATGTGCATGACTTTTCCATACATTTATGCATCAATTATTGTATCATCACCATCAATAGTCTCCTAATGTTGAATGTTTTTCAACATCTGTACAGCTTTGTACATGAGGCTCTTTTTTGTAGCTAGATCTGGGTATTTATCTTGTTTATCTTTTCTAATTCCCTAATTCTGAGGCATTTCTAGTTGATGTAAACCTTTATATACATGTTTTTTTCATGTTATATCATTCAAAAATGCATTTTCTTTAGGTTGCATACTCACCATATTCACATCCTGAACTTGTTTGTCTATAATAGGGCAACCTTTGGTATCATGCTAGTCAGATATTTTTTAGTATGCACGATATGATTATCATTGAGGATTCATTGGGAAATTAGTTTAACATGATTATATTTACCACATAATTATCATTTTAGAGGAGGCCTTTGATATTTATTACCTCTACCACCTTAGTATCCTCCTTTGTATCCACCTCGAGCTCCTACTTTGTTAGATTGATATCCACCTTGATACCATCCTTATGGCTACACAATATTCTAATGCTGGTGTTACTGATTATTATCTCCAATTTTGAATTATTATTTCATAACTAGTGGGGCCCAACTTTTTTATTGATATTATATTATGGGTGAGCTCTAGGGTGTTTCATACTAGTACTAAGGGGATGGAGGTGTCCAACTTGGTGAAGAAAGGGTCCATCCATATATACCTTAAGGTTTATACTATAGTGAACTTGAAATCCATTATGGACCTATCTGGGTCGCATAACCTTTATTTACCTTTAGGAATGGGATCATCAACTTCATCAAGTTAATTTATTGCACAGTGATGGCAAACACATTTTTAGTGATGCCTTCTTTAAGATCCTATAAATCTTGGTAGTTATTCTCATCATGATTAGGTGATTTATACAAATTATTGTATAAATTATGTGGGTTCTTGATATATTACTATAGAAGATGGCATTATGTAGTGGCATGCCCAGCTACTTAGTAGAGTTCAAAAAATAATGTCTTAACTTTAGGACAAAAATTTCTATGGTGTCCTTTTCCACACTATGTACACCATAAATTCAATTTAGGCTTATCTGCCTCATGGTATTGATCCATTTTTTTCATGAAAGCATATAGTGTATTTTCAATCTTGGAATTAGCAATAGGAGCTTCTCCATTATCTTCAATTTGTTCTACACATAGGGTAGTATCTCTAGCATCTACTTTCATAGCATATTGAGTTTATGTAGTGAAAAACCTAATTCTAGGGCATAATCCTTTGATAAACCATGTATTTTTATCCTTAATTATTAAATTAAACTCTACCTTATTCATTACATCAAAGAATCTATGGTTGTAGTTAAAGACCAATTCTCTCAAAAAAAATTGTATCGCCTTTAGGTCTTATATAGTTTGACTGGTGCACTTCTTGATCTTGAATTCTATAAAAAACTAGTCCTCAAAATCTTTTAGGCTTGCCTACTAAATTTCTATTTAGTATATAAAATCTATTACTCTGCCAGCTAGTGCCCCTACTAATTTGCACTTTTGGACAACTTCATCAGTGACACCCTTAGCTTGCCATCTCATCTTACAAGTCAACAGGTATTGTTCAAAATCTATGGACCCATCATAATGGGTTATGTTTATAAATCCTCCTACATGAGTCATCATGTTTATTGGTATAGATGAAGTATTTTTCACATCTTTTATCAGAGGAGGTTGCATTCTGAGTGATCCTGCCTACGTACTACTCTATGCACTAAGAGAATTATCATGCACACTTTGTTTATCTGCACTTCCTTATTTTTTTTGTTTAGTTTCAAATAATTATATGGCCATCAAATCCTTTCTAATAGATTTATTATGAATTGTATTACCCTAATAGGTCACGTGTTTTGAAAATAGTCCTTCCCAACTATCACCTTCTTATCCACCTAGCTAAAAACTTCTACTAGAATATAAAAAATTGGGTTTTGGGGAGGTGTGTTCTTCTAATGAATGGTTCTTTCCTATGTTTTCTTATTCTATTATACTTGAACTTGCATTTATCCTACAACTGTATTCTATTTCTTTTCATATTTTTTCTTCTTTAGGTAATACCCTTTTCTTGTAGCTATCCACTACCTCTATCATCTATTTGTTCTACTTCTAAACTATTCTTTCCTTATTCACACATCTCATCTTCATCTCATTATTCATCCTCTCATTATATCTATCAGCATTCATCATCCTCTTTCTTCATCCTTAATTCATCACATCTTTACACTCATTCATCATCTAATCTACTATTGCACTTACCTCTACTCATAACTACTTGGGTATTCTTTTGTTTATTCCATCTATTATATTATCATAGTTCCCATTCTAAATCCAAACTTTTCTTCTAACTCTTATTCCCATGCATCTCCATTCTAGATTTAGGTTTAAGCTTTACTTATTCATCTATTCATCATCCATCATAATGTGCAAACACCCCTATGTGCTTGAAAGGACTACTCCATATTGGCTAGAGTAGGCTCCATGGCCTTATCCATAACCAACATATTTATTAGAAGAGGTAGTCACTACAAAAATTATCCTTTGATTCCTCAAAAAAAATGGTCTTACATATCTTTGAACACTATATATCCTTGTACTTCAAACTTGGTAATGTATCCATATATGGTGGTTGTGACCCAATAGTCTATATCTCTCATCTAGTTGGTTCCCAATTTCAACAATTGGTTTATCTTATTTTTAGTCTAGGTAATGGTTTCTTTAGTTATGGGATTAAAGAAATAGTACTTCAATATTGTTAGCTAGATAGTTAGTAGTTCAGTCATTTCACACCAAAAAATCTCATATATTTCTTTGTAGATATGCTCTTGAATAATTTCACTTATGATAAGACCAATCCTTTTAGATTCCTCTTTTGAAAAAATTGAAACTTTCTAGTCTAACCATGTTTCAATGTCTCATTATCCTGGTAACCATCTTAGCATAGTTTCCTCTAAAAGGAGTGTTTCCATGCTCACTACACCATTGTTAGCAGAGGTTCCTAATACAATAGAACATGATAAGGATGAGGATATCTAAGTCTTATTTAAGTGTGTAAGATAGTGTAGAGACTTCATATTTAATAAAGAAGATATAAACATAGCAGAGATGTATTTTAGTGTGTTTGATAGGAATTAGGATTAACCAATATTTTATTAATCATGCATAGATCAAATGGGATAACTTAGATAGAATTAAACCATATATTAAACATGATTATGCACACAAGAAAAAAAAATAAGAAATGCAATAGGTAACCATAACCAAAATAGTCTATATTGATTTCAACATAAGTTCATCATCTTTTTCATATAAACATACATATATATAGTCATTTATAGTCCCTATATATTCACATTCTTCTCATAATATGGTGCCAAAAGAGGAGATTGTTCATCTTCTATCCTTTTACAAGTCATGGAAGATAGGACAAAATACATATATCTAATAATTAAATACAAAATGCATGAATATCCAAAGAATATTCTACACAGCTTTACTTTTCCATTTTCTTCTCCCAACAATAAAACTCTTGACCATACATAAGGCTATCCCATACTTGATATCAACTATAGAATTATGGACTCCCTCTTTGTCTTCACAAATCAAGCTTAACTACTCATATAAAAATCTTACCTCTTATATATCAATTATCTACACTTTGACTTTAGATTCCTGATAATAGCCTTAGATATTTCATCATGATACCTACTAAACTTTAAACCATAGAGCTACCAACACATAAATGAATAATATCCATCTTCATCTCCTTGCTTTCAACATAGACAACCTAGATTTTTCTCAAAAATAAACCTTCTTTGACTACAACCTTATGCTTCTTCTGATAGAATAATGTCTCCATGAAGCTTAATGAAGCCACCCTTATTTATAGGGAACTAAAACATCATTAATTTAGGAAATTCCTAGATTTCCATAACTTCACAAGTTTGAACATTCTTCAATGTCCTTTTGGGCTTGATTTGAAATATAGTCTTGATCTCATCATCAATTATTTAATCATTAATGTGATATGACAATAGACATTCTTGACTTGATTTCACATCTAAGGCATGCTCTATTTCAATAAGTAGTCCACTTGAGCTTGTATACTAATCATGACTATTTTTACTACCTTTGGTTTCCACACATTCATTTTCCTTTTTTCCTGCATTCGAGGGGCTCTAAACTTCCTATTTTGACATGATGACCTTCTAACTCTATTAGGATAGAATCTTCTAATGTGTCCTATATTATGATAGTTTTAATAGATCGCCTTATACATACCATTTAATTGATATGAATTTTTACTTCTTAAATATTTCCATGAGTACTCATTCTTTGAGGGTCTTCTATATTCTCTTGCTCTATGACCAAACTAACTGCATTGAAAATAGTAACCATTAAAATAATTAGCATACCTTATGGCATTAGGTTGCCTTATTGGTTTTTTTATGTTGATATTCTTATCTTCAATAGTCTTCTCCTTAAATTAAGGTGCCTCTTTTTGGTCTTCATTGAAATCAAAACCTGTCTTGTCACTTGTAGACTTTTGACTACTCGAGATATCATCTAGAGCCTCAGTGCTCTTTTCAAACTTCACAAAGCTTTTCAACTTGATAGATGCTTGATCCAACTTAGATTTCAAGGATTCTACTTTAGTCTCATACCTGATGCATTATCATTCTTTAGTCTTTAGGCTTATATTGACTATATCCATTTATGCCTCAACTTAATTGATAATCTTATTATACTCCTTGGAAGTGTTGCTCAGCCTTTCCTCGAATAATCTAATCTACTCTTCATAGTCATGAACTAATGACTTCATTTTCTTATTCTTTTTCTTCATAAGCTTTAACTTTTCTAAGATACTCATGAGCTTAGCTTCAATATCCACTTCATCTTTTCTTTCTTCACTATCATAGTATTGTTATTCATTTGATTCTACATCAACCATAAGGCCTTTCCTATTTGAGCAACCCTCAATATCTAATTTTATGCCTATGAACAAATTTTCACTATTATCATGTTTAGGTTCATTACTATCATCATTACTTTTATATATCTCTAAATTAATTATATCAAATGAGTTGTCATTTTTTTATATAAACTCTTCTTATTTTTGAATGACTCTTTCCATCCTTCATTCTTATTGAAATATCTCTTGTTCTTGTCAAACTTATATATTTTTCTATAATTTTCATGATGTTTATCATGTTCCTAATTATGCTCAACCTTATTCTTATGAGGACACTTGTTTGAAAATTTTTAATTTATTTATTTTTGAAACACTTAAATGGCAACTTACCTTTATACTTACATGAACATGTCTTTAGCTTCCTAGCAAACATGGTAATTAATTCATCATCATAAATATTTGAATCAACATCATCCTTGGTATTCTTAACTTATGTCTTCTTCTATTTTGACTTATTTTCAACTTTGAAAGTTTCTCTCTTTTTTGGAGGTCTTCCTTCATTTGTTCTCATCTCATAGGCAGTCAAGATGCCATGAAGCCCATCCATCTCTAGCTTGTCTAAATCTTACATCTCTTTTACAATAAATACCTTAGACTCAAACTTAGGAGTTATGATTTCAAGACTTTTTGGAAAACAATAGATTATTTCACTTCTTCTCCCAATCCTCTAATGATATTGACCACTTCATCAACCATCAATAGGTAGGATGCAATAGTTTCATTTTCATTCATCTTCAGGGTTTCAAACTATCTTCAGTGGGTCTATAACTTGGCAAACTTCACCTTGGTGTCTCCTTCATAGATGGTATTCAATTTTTTCCATATATATTTGGCTAATATATAATGCATTACATTTATAATCTCTACTTATGATAGGCCACACAGAATGGTATTCATTACCTTGGAATTATTTTCACTAGTTTTCTTACCTGTTGTATCTGTTGGTGGAATAAGAGGTGCAATATAACCATCCATATTTGATTGCCAAATATCATGTCCTTGTGACATCATATATATCTTAATTTTGAAATTATAAAAGGCATAGTTATATCTATTAAACAATGGAGCCTTATTGGTAGAGAAACCACCTTGAGCTTGTTGACTAGTCATCCTTACTTTTTAGGATGTCCTTTAGGATTTGACCTTCTTCAATGGACCAGGATCTGATACCAATTTTTAGAAGCACAATGACTAATATCAAGGATGGGGGTGAATTTTTCTTCAAAAATTTTCATTTAATTTCACTTAATCATAAATGAACCATTATAATATGCATGTTCATCTTAGCAATTATAAGGACCAAATCATAAAAGCATGAAACACATGAACACAACATATACATGGGAAACATTTAAAGGAAAGAAAACATTCTGATGAAGTAAATAGAATATAATCCTATAATACAAACATAAATCTTTAGTGAAGCACTAAATTCACATGGAGCACCAACCCCAACTAGCTCAACACCAACTTAGTTACGCTTTAGCAAACGCCCACTTACAAGGAGGCACCAACCCCCTAGATAACTCAGTACTAACTCAACCACCTAAAACACTTGATAACCTTTAAAACCCTTATGTATTATACAATATATGATGATATTTAGCTTCAACTCTTCACTTAATTTTATCCCTCTCAAATTGGCTTCTAACCCTCTTCGATCAACTAGCCCTCTTCATGGCTTGATTAGGTATTCTAACCTTGATCCTCATATCCATAGATTTTTTTAGATATTCATGACACTTATATAATTTTATTAATGACCTCCTTATACTCACCAATTATCTATATCATTTGATTATTTGATGTTCTTCCTTAGCATTCAAAAATAGGCTTAAACTGCCTTGCTTTTATATAAGTCACTTGATCATATCCTTCTTAGTAGTTCACACATTATTATATTCTTAGTTTAACCATGAATATGTATTATAATATTAAAATAACATGTCTTAATCATGAATAAACCAATACATTAGGTCCACCATAGCTCAATTAGCCCTTACTCCTCTTTTAGGCTTCAAGGAGACCTGATAGGCCTTCTTAGCAACACGTTACCCTTGATCTTATTGAAGCATATTAAAACACCTCACATATTAGGAAAAAACAATATTCCACTATAATATACTTTATCCAAATTTTATTTAGGTCCAAAACACCTTTTAGTTCCATCCACCATTTGAACCCTTTCTCAAAACACTGTTCATAAAAGGCTTGTGTATACACAGAAACTCTATCTTGAATAACTAAGGCATAAAATTATTTTTTTTTAAAAACCATGGAAAAAAGATACATATTCAAAAGCCTCATTACCTTAGTTTCATCACAAAATTCATAAAATTCTTCAACTCAAGGTATACAGGCTCAAACTCTTCTCTACAAGATGCTCACTCAAAACTGCCAATTGACTTCAAAACATAGTCAAAGAAACATGAACTTATGATACCTGATTGAATAGATTCAAAGGATTTTAATGCATGAAAAATATCTTATAAAATCATCATAACTACCTCAATCAAATATATCATGGTCTCTAATGAAAACTATTGGTCTTGCAGACCAATCTATTTACCTTCTCTCTCATAGACTCCACTCAATCAGACAAGCCATTTTGGCTTCAATGTTGCAACCTCTTACACTAAATTCAAAGATTATTTAAAGAATTTATATATTATTCAAGTCAATAAAAAAATCATCATGCACTTAAATCCATCACTCTTACATGAGAATAAATCAAGAATCATCTTCTCACTTCCACCTAATTTTATTACTGGCTGCACCATTAGGTCTGTTAGTGACTAGCCAACTTAGATCACCAACTTTGCACACCTGATATCTATAAATTTTCCATAAACCTTCATGGAAAATAACTATAATTATCACATTTTTACCTTCATCCATTTAGCAACTTTGACTTGGTCAACTCTATCTGCTATAACAAATCTCCAAAAAAGCACTTTCCTGTAGGGTTTGCTCACTCACCTAAGGAACCAATCGTACTTGGAGGTTCCTAAGATATTTTAATTTAACCTTAAATCAATATTATAACCATACCAAACCATTATAGACACTTTATAACAATATATTCAATATCAGGTCACTATTAGAGTTCTTTGAGGGTTTAGACTAACTTCTAGTCTTAACAATCATTCATAAAGCTTAACTCCCCATTCAAGGAACCAGTGCTTATAAATTTGAGTTAGAACCCTTCCCTATCTACCATGAACAACCTATATTCTCATGCATATTTTTTACATGCCAAAGATCAATTGTAAAGCTTCTTGGGTAGATAACTCTTCATTCTATGTACTCAAGAAACCTCAAACCACTTTTTCAAGCCTTTTCTTGTAAACCATGACTTAAAAATTTATGCACATTTTTAAAACAACTTTACTCACCTTTTTAAATTATAAATTTCTCACTCATGTCATGGAAACTAATCTTGATACCCTATCTGACCACCATCTCTCTTTTTGCTTTCTAAACCATGACCTTTAAGTCACAATAGGTCTTGAAGCTGACCTTCTAACCATTGTCCAAGCTCTCAGCATCTCATGTATATCCCATGAAAAATTGAATTATGATTACTCTTCTTCATATCTTTAATATATCATATTTTTGGCTCACTCACAACATCTTTGGATTTGTTTATGATCATCAAAATTTAACTAAGGATCTTCATAGTTCACTTAGAACATCTTCAAAGCTGCATACATAGATATTTTGAGCTGACCTTTTAATAATTTATAATGTCCTCAACACCTCGTTTATAAACTCAAACAACATCTCTCATGATAAAATATTGTTAATCATTCTTTGAAGCTTCACTAATAATATTTGTAGCTCATTCGAAGCATCTTCATAACTACATATGCAGATCTTTGGAGGTAACCTTTTAATCATTTTAAAGGCCCTCAACATATCATGTACAAAATAAAACAACCTCTCTCATGATCAAACATTGTCAAGAATTAATTATAGCTTCACTAAAAACATTCATAACTCATTTGGAACATACAGCTTCTTCTTCAGAGCTCACTCATTTCATCATGTTACCTGCACATACCTTCTCACAAGGTCTAGACAAAGATTTTCAAGATACTAACATATACTTACTCATGTTGATCTCAATGACATTTCTCAAGCTGATATTAGAACATTCTTTAAATATTACTATCACATTATTATTCTCATATAGCAACAATACTCACTATGTTGTCATAAGAACTCATCATACACCTCAAAGCTTACAAGATCATGCACCTTCACAAGAGCCTTTGACATTAATGATAACATTAATACCAAAACTAAAGAATCATTGATATTTATACACAAAGGGTATTAAACCATGGGGCCTTGGAACCATTAAACTTGTGTAATCCTTCTGAAGTTTTGGATTAACATAAATTTTCCACATGTCATGCCTTCAGGACTGTGGGAGCTTAGAACCATTAGATGATTAAGTTTACATTCAAAGATTTTAGGGTTATATGTAATAAAAAAACATCTCATAGCATGCTCTTAGGGATTGAATATTTTGATCACTTAGCATTTTCTTTGAAGTGTGAAAGGTTCCATGGAACGTATAAATGACACTTGTCTAGCTCCTAGAACTCAGGATAATTGAAGACTTGGAAACTTTTATAAAGAGTTATAGGTTATATATAACATAAATATGCCACATGTCATTATCTTTGATGAATAAAGGCAAGTATCTGATAGGAATAACTTTGATATATTTTTGTCAATAGTCCTACAAGTACATAAAACATAGGAAACTACAATAAAGGACATTAATATTGTTAGTCCAAATAAACCATGAAAATATATGAAAACCCAATGTTTAGGATGAATTTAAATAATTGTTCAAGATTTGATTTTCATAGTTTAAACTTCATGCAAATGTATACTTCAAGGAAAACATTATAATTTTGTGAATTAAATCCAGAGTCATGGATGTCTAAGTATTAGAGGACCCTAAATAAAAGTATTCAAGTCATAGTGGGTTCCTATTCAATTTCATAAAATGGGGGTGTGTGTGTTTAGGGCATAATAGACATATTCAAATGTCAACATACAACAAAGGATGAAATATTTAAATGTCAAAGAGACAATCAAGGCATAGGGTCTGCAAATAATGGATCATATTCTAATGCTCAAACAAGTAAATCAAGACACTAAAGGAAGTGTATAAAGAAAAACATAAGTAGCCAACATAAACATGGCATACTAGACCATGGATCATGTGTGTTAGCAAAAAAATGTTAAGTACATAACATATAAAGTAAATTTTGGAATATATAAGCATGGATAAAGGCATGTGTAACTATATAAGCTCAAACATGATAATAGAAAATGACCATAGAATGATATAACCTTGGCATATCATGATCAAAAAAGTGGATGCCTCCAATTTCCACATGATATGAGTAAAAGTATGGCCTAAAATTTGAAAGTGCATAGATCATGTATATTTTTATGCTTGTATCATACTCAAAATATTCATGAAACACATATATATAAAAATAAATTATATTATTTACACTAACATGGAACTAACAACATAAATGCCAAGGAACTAATAGAACCTGTAAATGTAGAAAATATTTTAATATTTTTTTTTTAATTTTTTATGTATTTTTAAAATATTTGAAACCAGAGAAGCTACCCTATGATCTCATCCAATTTATGTTCATAGGTTTCTCCCCACTGTGAACTTGGTGCCATAAATTGGTGATACTGCCAAATTTTTAACCCTAAATTTGGATAAGTGTATTATTTGGGTTAGGGTTAAGAATATAGAATTAAATAAGCACAAAGATGATAAACATATCTAAAGCATGCTAATTAATTAAAAAATTTAGATAAAACATATACTAAATTTATTATGTTGAGATATGCTAAAAATGAAAAGTACATCTATGCTAGATGTTGTAATGATAATGAAAACAAGATACGTAGTTGGTTTTAATATTAATACAAATCTATTGAGGTGATATATAATTCATAATTAGTCTCTATAACACTAAGGTTTATTTATATTTATAGACACTATTTTTGAATTATATAACACCTCACTCTTATACACTTGGCAAATGCATATCATGAATGTACCTTCAGTTTATAGACCTTTTAATTATGAGGTGTATGCTAGGTATGTGCTAAGTGAATAATGAATGAGGATTGATCATGTATTTATACTAATTCCTTTGGATAATATATCACATTAAATAACTTATGTAGACCATAAGCATATGTTTCAATTGTAAATTAGATGATATTAGGGCATTAAACACTTATTTTGGGATAGGACACTTACATCAATGATGTATTTGGTAGACACTATCTATGAATTATATATCACCTTATTCTAGTGCACTTAGCAAATCCATATCATGGATGTAACTTTAGCTTTTGAACCTTTCCCACTGACAAAAGGTTTCCATACACTACCTCTTTGTGCTAATTTAATTATCTCTTAGTCAAACCAATATTATTCTGATGACTTAAACCTTATATCATGATAAAAATGTTATAAATCTACTTATCATCCATCTCTACAATTTTTGGACTTGTGTCTATTTTCAAGCTATCAACACACTTGCCTCCCAATCAAATTCCTACATCGATGAAAGTGTCCTATCCTGATGCAAGTATCTAGTTCCCAAAATTCATCTAATTTATAAAATAAAATGTATACTTATGATTGGACTAAGTGTTATAATGTGAGATATTCTCCAAAGGTATTGGTATAAATACAAGATCAATCTTCAATCATTCCACACCTAGAAAAAACCTAACACAGACCAAAAAACTCACAAGGCAATTTACTAAAGGCATTCAATCAAGCACTCAATTAAGCAAAGCTTCCCTATTTTCTCTTATTTCCATATCAATCATAGGGATATCACATCTATCAGTTTGAATTACTAGAGGAGCATCCTATGAGCCATATTTTCCAAGTTACAAGCTAGGTCATTCTATGCACTTACTTATCACACATTTCATGATAAACACACAAGCTAACACAAAGGGGAAAACTGCATAATTATAAGGCCCTCTTCAAATTATTAGCTATGTATGTAATGCTCATTGATAGAGGGGTCTTTGGGGCAGCTTGACACTATGTGACCACTAACCCATTTTTCCCATATCCCCTATGAAGATGAAGAACTACGGTTTCTCATTTGACAAGGAGTGATAATCCATGACCTAAATTTGAATGCATATGAGTGAAGGTTAAAAATAACCTAGAATTATCTAGGTGATCATATCTCATTTTATTAAGTATTCTATACTAGACACCTGCATCTAATCCAATTAGAAGTGTTGACATCACCATCTTAAGTTGATGTAAGTGTTCATGACTATAGAGGTATAATTTCCATAATCAAGGGACTAAAACAAAATCCAAATCCAATATATTTTATACCTGTTCTATATCCAAATCTGTATTAGCATCAAAACTAGCTAAGTATATTGTTTTCATTAACATTATAATATTGAGCATAGTTGTACTTTCCATTTTAGCATATCTCAACATAATAAATTTAGTATATTTTTTGTCTGAGTTTTGAAACTAATTGGTCAACTTTATATATAGTCTACCATCCTTATGCCTCAGTCTATCTCTACCCCTTTAACCTTAGATTCCTCCAATCTAGATTTTAGGGTTAAACATTTTGGTGAACCCTATCTATACAAATTCAAAATATTATAGGGTGTCATTTTCTAGGGTTTCCTATTTTATTCCTAATTTATCTATTTACTTATTTTTCAAAAAATAAATTAAAAAAATCCTCTATGGCCAAATTTACCCAACCAGGGGATGAATTTGAAAGATAAGAAAGGTATATTTGTCAAGCTTTATCCTTTGACAACCAAAGATATCAAATAATAACAAATGAGGACAAGTGGGCATATGTGATGCTTGAAATTGAAAAATGTATTCAAAGTCCTATCTACCATCCCAAACCCACTATTCACCAATGATTTATATGGGAATATTTGGTCCATGATATTATCCACCAAGGCAAGTCATCTCATCATGTTCTTCATGCACATTCTACCACAGAAGTGGATACATATTCCCAATATGCTCCTTCATATGATTGTCAAAAGTTTTGAAAGCTACATAAGGAAATTATGGTTGATTTACAAATCACAAATGAAGGGTGTATTCCTTCAAGTAATTTAATTCAAACCCCTAATTTTCCAACATTTCCAAAAAATATCCCTCTTATCAAGGGTGATGATTCTATTTTCCCTTCATTTGTCATTGAAAATTTTTGAAAGGTTAACCAAGACATCATGCCATCCTTTCCAAGTAATATTAAGGCACCAATAAGAAACAAGCATTACAAACCTAAGGTGACAAAGACTCATATTGTTCCAAGATCTACAAATGATATACCAAGGGTACCATAACATAGAGATCCTAAACCATTACCAAAGTATCCTAAATTTAGTGATTTAGAACTTGCACTTACTATCCATGAGGATGATTATACTCATATGCCTAAATTAAAGAGGGGTGGTGGGTTAGAACCAATGATAACTATAGAGTAAAATTTTACTCTACGTTGCATTCTATTTTTCAGCTACGCACTGCCAAATTTTGTCCTCGCATTCGTTGGTCCGAGAAGGCAAAGTTGTGATATAGAGCATGGGCTCTATTTTCCTTATGATTCATTTTTGCCTAAGTGTTTAAATCAAGTGGAAGTTGACAAGTACATCGACTGAGGCATCCTTCCTCAAGTAGAAACACCAAGTTTCATTGTTCGAGGCACCTTTCATACTTTTTATGAGTTAGTCAGAATGTGCCATGTGTCTCATAGTGGCTCAGTGGAATGTGCTAAGTGTCAGCATCCACAGTAACATATCAGCACCCACATTTTATCTCTTTAGAAGTAGAAGGTTTCAAAGAGCTAAGTATCAAGATCAGGCAGAAAGTGCCAAGTGGCAATAGTGGAAGGTCTCAGTGTTGCTTTCTAAAAGTGACAGAAGCTTCCACATATCCCAGTTGAAGAAAGTGGAAGTCACCATGTGTTAGCATTTGAAATATGTTCATTTCAATGCCTTGGTTCAATTTTTGGTACAAAGCCTTAGTTCAATATTTTTGGTTCAATGCCTCGGTTCATGTGTAAACGGTGCGTAGTGTTGAACCATTAAACCATTTTTGGTTCAATCATTAGGTTCAATGGCTTAGTACAATCGAGCAGTTCAAAGGAGCATCCCAAAAAACCAAAGGGGTCAAGTGCCCTTTTAGAAGGCAGTAAGGTGCAATCAAACCATTCAAGTGGAGGTTGCCAAGTGTCATCTATCGAGCCCTTTCTACTCCATTCCTAGAAGCAGTGAAATATGCCACGTATCTTGCAAGAAGTAGTGGAAGCTACCACGTATCACCATCTAAAATATCTTCATGTTTCATTATTGAATAAAGACTGTGGTGGGTCCCAGGTTTTATTTCTAAAAATCTGTGGAAGCTGCCAAGTGTCACCATTCATAAGAGCTTAACATGTGTCCCAAACATTTCCATAGTATAGCTAAAGAGCAATGGAGATTGCCACATGTCCTAAGTTGAAGCAAGTGGAGATTTCCACCTGTCCCAATGCCCCTTTTCAAAGTTGCTCAGGTAAGAGATGAAATGAGTCTTATTTATGTTAAGCTATTAAATTTTTGAGAAAGTGGATAGCGACAAGTGTCAAAGGTGGAACATGGCTAAGCAAAGACACAAAAGAGTATAAGCTATGTGAAAAGTGTCACGTGTCTTCAATAGGTGTTATGAAACATGACAAGTTTCATCCTCTGGTGTTTGCTAAAGTAATAAGAGTAAATTGGCTAAGTGTCACCTAGCATTCAAGAGAAGGGAGTGTCTTGCAATCTATTTCAGCCAATGAACTGCCAAAAGATGAAGCATTCCAGAATCTATAAGATATCTTCTATTAGACACGATCAGTTAGAGAAGATTTGATTTGAGCCGTTACATTGGGAACAAGTAGATAATCCAGAGTGGATCTGAGGCTATAAATAAGGGTGCAGAGATCACTAGAAGGGAAGGGAGATCCATTATCAGAGAAAATTTTTGAGAGAGAATTATTGTAACAAGTTTAGACTTTTTAGAGCTGTGGCTAAGTAATATCATTTGCTTTTGTCTCATTTTCTTGATTTGAAAGGTTTATATAATTGTACGTGTTTTTTCACCTTTTGTATGACTGGAAGATTCAAATAAGAAGATTGAACCATATGCCTTTGTTGATATTATCTGTGTCATTTGTAAAAGTAGTCTAGACTGTAGATTTTCTAGAGTTGAGATTAGGAATGTCATTTGCTTTTGTCTCATTTTCTTGAGTTGGAAGGTTTACATAACTGTGCATGTTTTTGCACCTCTTATGTGATTAGAAAATTCAAATAAGAAGATTGAACCCTATGCCTTTGTTGACATTTTCTGTATCTCAGCAAAAGAAGTCTATGATGTGAGCCTTTGTTTCTATTGTTTCAATTTTTTACATTGATCATGCACTTGTTTGCTCTTAAATGTAAATGAATCTTACATATAGTCTCATTGTGCTCAAGATTAAGGTCGAATTATATCTCAGGCACATCACCATAGATTAGATTTTCTTTCTTGCATTGTGTTTCTGATTTAAATTCCTATCCCTTTTCCCAGTATATACTCGATTTAAAGAAGAGCTAGCTTCTCTAAAATCTGGAGGTTGTTTCAAGACGCAAGTCTGATATCTTGAAACTTCACAATGTTATTGATTAGAATCAAGTGCAATTTTAAATCATCAACAATTTTTGGCACACCTGATGGGACCAATCTTAAAGTCTCTTTCAAGATCATATGAACCAAAGAGCTACAAGAAGTCATAGATGTAGACCAGTCACCAGATCACAATCTACTACAAATCCAGGTATTCTTTTACCACCTTTGGTAACAAGTCCAAGAACAAGAACCAACCAGTTTGTATCAATACCAAGAGCAAATATGGGATCCCCTATACCCCCAAGAAATTATGCAAGCTAGAATATTGGTAGTCCCTTAATTCTCCCAATACCACCAAAGACTTGGGACCTTATCCCATTGAATGCCTTAAAAGCTCTACCCAAATTCAGTGGGCAAGACTCTAAAACACATGAAGAGCATTTGCATGATGTATCAGATGTTTGTGATATACATGTTGTCACATAGCAAAATGTGGACATAAGATTACTAGTAGCTTCTTTTAAAGGGAAAGCTTTAGAATGGTATAGGTCTTTGACCCCAAATACCATATCCACATGGGATCAGCTCAGAGATCTTTTCTTTGAGAGATTTGTAGAGAAGGGTGATAAGTCTTCTTTGTTATAGCAGTTAATCACCATTCAAAGGGGACCACAAGAAGCCATGACTGACTTCAATTCCAAATTTTAAAATACTTGGGACAGAATCCCTATTACAGCTAGACCATTACCAGGTATGGCCATAGTGTTTTATCTTAAAGCTTTGAATTCAGATATATCTATTATGATTCAGTCACTTAGAGGACACACTTTTCCAGAGGCTTATGAATATGTAGTCAGAGCTGAGAACAATTTGATAGATGCTAGAAAATTACCTCCAAGGCCTCCCATGCCCATGTTCCCAAAAATTTACTTGCCATTACCCCAAGAAGTTCCTAAATTTTTAAGCCCATATGTGTCTATGTACACTTACCCTCAACCATCTGCTAAAGAAATTGTCCCCACTTAGTCATCTGAGCTGGATGATATCAAAAATATCCTAAGGATATTTTCTAATGAGCTGATCAATCTAAAAAAATAGCATAATACTTTCTCTAGGCCTCCATATCAAGGATATCAAGGAAACAAATTTTCATCTCAATCAAACCAATATCAGGGTCCTCCAAGACAAACTAACCATCAGCAAACAAACTAATTAGTTGCAGTCCCCACACCCTCACAGACTATTCCTCCCAATTCAAATAGGGATATTGTTCCAGGGCAAAATAACTATGTAGATAACACTAATTTTTGGTGTTTCCCTTAGAACAATGCTCATGCACCTAGAGATTGTCCTATTGGTAATCTACAACAAAAGGTGGCAGAGCAAAGAAGAATGGATGGTCAGTTTGCAAGTTCCAGTGATAATCAAGCCTACCAATCTCCTGGTATGTAGAATTTGGTCCTAGTGGCTTAGATGCAATGGATGTCCTTGCAACAAGAGGGATAAATAGCCCCAAAACATGCTTTGTTCTCATGGGTTGAAGATGAAGAATCAATTTTCTTGAATGAAGCATCTACCTCCAAAAAACTGATGGTGCAATCTGATTATTACACCAGATCAAAGAGAAGGATGGTGGAATAGCCTGAGATTGTAAATATTCAAGTCATGGAGAATCCTCCATTTCAAGGACAAAGAAACACTGTTGTCAGACAAGAAGTGCCTCAGCCAGTGCAAAATCAAGGGACTGCAGCCCAAATTCAGGAAAAAACAAGATACCCCTATTTTCAAAAAGCTCAAACTCTTAGACCAATAAATGTGGTGGATCAATTGAAGAAGACTCTAGCACAAGTATCAATATGGGATATATTGGCTATTCCTAAATAGAAGACACGACTACAAGAAGTTGTGCAAGGCCAAGCAGTGCCCAAAGGTATTGTTACCAAAGAAGGACCTGCTAGAAAAGAAAAGCTAAAAGATACAGTCCATCTACAAACAATAGCCCTAGTGAATAATATATAAAAGGTAAGCAAATCCAAACCTGATCCCTTCTATTTAACTTTAATAGTTGGCAATAAATTGCTGCATAATGCAATGATTGATTCAGGGGCTAGTATAATAGTAATGCCCAAGCAAATAGCTGATGCTTTAGAGATTAAGTATGAACCACTCACTAAAGGGGTCATACAGCTAGATGGCAAAGTAGTACAAACCATAGGGAGAATTAAACAACTCCAATTACAATTATATGCTTGTCCAAATATAATTGTAAATCAAGATGTAGTAGTGATAGATATACCTCCTATTTTTGGCTTATGTTTGTCAAGAGACTTTACAGCCAAAATAACAGGATATATGTCCCTTGATTGGTCTCATTTCATCTTAAGAACCAAATATGGTTCAAAGATCAAGATATTGTCTGAACCATTATATAAAGATCACACCACTAATGAGCCCACTGCAAAGTTAGAAGCAACTGGTGCTATGATGAATAAAGAAGAGAGGGTCTTTGTTGAAGAGCTAGGTGAATGGACTAGGTATAATCAAGAAGAAGAAAATGATCATTTATCAGCTATGATGCAAAGTGACCCATATGGAAATTACGACTCCATTGGTCTAGGCACTTACATTATACTTGATGAAGATCATAGAATTCCAAATGTTCTGGAGGAAGAAAAGTCAAAACATACCTCTTCTATTAATCCTCGGGTCTCTTATGAATTCCAGACTCCTAGTGAGAAATCACAAGGATATATTTTGACCCAAGATGATGAGGAGGAGCATGGATAATTCTTGGACCATGATTTAAATGATTTGTTTAAAATCATTGAGTCTGGTTATACCATTTTTCAAGATAGCTGTGAACTGGTTACATATTAGCAGAACAGTATTGAGCCTCAATTACATGTGCAAAATTTTTGAAAACTTTCAGAATTATCATTTCAAGATATTGGTAATTTTGAAGTTATTAAGGAGGATGATCATGCAGTAGAACTAGAGTTTGAAGTAGAAGGAATTAAGTCATTAATTGATTTCCTAGTAAGACATGCCAATAAAGAGTAGATATTTGATGAGCTTCCAAGAACAAGAAGAGTCTATATATGTTGGAAGAATGTTTGACTCAGACTCACTTGAATGTAGGTAAATCAAGGAGGCATACACTGAGGGAAATTCACTAAAGCCATACCCAATTCGATCACTTGTATGGCAACATAAGCTGGCTTGTCATGAAAGAGAATTTAGAAATTCTACTTTTGATCCAGGAGGGAGATAAAGATGCTTCATTAATGTAGTTAGGTAATTTCCCTTTTCGTATTGTTTTGTTTTCTTGCCTTGTTTTTCTGCTTTGTTATTTTCCCACTTTTCTTTTAAATAAGTGTTCTTTGAACACGTAGTCGACAGCTCAGAAATTTTCAAATTTTTCATAAATTCTCCAATACATTGAATGTCTTCCAAATCTTTAGAAATCCCCAAGGTACCTTGCACCGCCACTTGCATAACGTGTCTATCCCACTATTCCATAAAGATTGAGTAGGATCCACTAACGGTTATCTAAGTTTAATGCCATTTTGAGACTTGATAGGTCAATAAATATCTCTTAGCAAGAGTTAAAGTTTACAAGTTCTCAAACATTCTTGCATCTACACGAAAATATCTTGCTACATGCATTTTCTATAAATTGCTTCAATGAAAGTGTCTCTATTTTTCAAAAGTTCATACAAGTTACCACAAAGAAGATACAAAGATGGAGGGGGCACAATCTTCACAACAAGGAGCTGGGATGTATGAATCCCTGGATAAGTTTCTTGCAAGTAAATCATATGCTTCAGCTCTTGTGCAGCCGTTGAAGACCTATCTAAGGACCAGGTTTCCTGAAGTTGGTCCAGCAAGTGATTCAACAAAAATAAAAGATTATGTGAATGGCATCATGGATCCAATTCTTCAGAGAGCCAGTAGAAAAAATCTTAGAGAAGGGGCACATCAAAGGTGTCTATAGAGAGCCAGAGTAGGGAAATTTGAAACATTTGCCATGAGGATATGGACCTCACAACTAGCTCAGTTCATTGTCCCAGTTGTGCATTCATGCCCCGACCTGGTTGAATTATGTACAGACTTGCTCAATGCACCTTCAAGCATTATTTAATGAGGCTCATTCATGGTGCAAATCACATTGCAAGCTATCAAGGATATTTTAGCCCTACATCATGATAGTACAGGTACGTTTCCCATTGTTGCTAAGATGCAAAGAACATGGGCAAATATCAACACTCAGACAAGGTTCTTGAGATCTGAGTTACAAATGGGTGATGATGACACTTCGGTACCCACACTCCCTGCACCAAGAGCTCAATTCACATAGGCTAGCCAAGACACATTGTCTATGATGGCTCTCATCTTTGGCATGAAAGATGATATGGCAGCATATGTAGAACAAATGGCTATCCTTTTTAGGTTGAAGACCATTGACAAAACCCAGGAGTATAGGCTTGACTTTTTGAACAAATTGCTTTCTCGATGGTAGAACAATTGGCTCATTTCAGATCAAAAAGAGTGTTTAGGTATTCTTCCTATTTGTTCCACCTCATGCTATTTCATAACTTTGAACTCTTTACCCAACATATGTATCTTAATATGTATGACCTAGATTTTGATCTCCAAAGGACCATTCCTGTGTCTGCATGGACACACATTTTGTCAAAGACTAGTGACCCATATGAGTTCTGAGAATTATTTGTCACTCCTACTTTTACCATCTCAGTCCTGAACCAATTATGAATAGATTATTCCCCAGTGTTTCAAATCTTTTGGCTAGTTGTCCAATTCCTTGTGATTTCTATTTTGGATCCCACCATATCATTATAAGAGTCCATGGTTTTTATGGGGAACCAATATTGCTACCTAAGATCTTGACTCTTAGGTTAGCATTCCTAGAGGTCACCAGACAAGTATCCATAATTGACAATGAATTTGGCTTAGGGAAAAGGAAAATAAAAATGTATAATCTACCATGGATGACCAATGGCATGTTTTTGGAAACCAGAGATGCTAAAGTTGTATTACTCAAAAAGCTAACCTTTCTGGGTTTCCTTCTAATAGAGGACAAATGGGTTTATGACCCAAATGATTTCATAGCCTCCTGGATATGAACTAATAGAGTCACAATCAAAATTTCACATGAGGGCCACCCTTTTTGGGAAACTAGGAAAAATCTTAGGGAAGACAATCCTGGGTTTTATGTTGAGTTAACAGACTTGCCACTTCCATAGAATAGGCCATGGGAGACATTCTATGTTAAGTAGAGAGATTATGATCCTAAAGTCAGAATGACTTCTGGCTTAAGGAGAGCTTTAAGGAATAAATATTGGGATACTAAGAAGATAGAGGCCTATTGGAAGTATAGGCAGGAAATTTGTCAAACAACCATTCTTTTAAGAACGTAGACACAGATGAAAGATGGGAAGAACTATGGGATGAATGTCATCTCTCCCCTGAATCTATCCTAGAGACAAGTAATTTATCAAGTGAAGAGTAGGAAGCTAGGGCTGGGTCAAGCTAGGAATCACAAGCCTCAAAGCAAACTATAGCTACAGCTATTATATCAGTTTGGCCTCAATCCCTCAGCACTATAGAAATGCAAAAAAGTGTGGTGCCTTCAACATCACAAGCTTCCCCATCAGCCCCAATTATAGATGTTCCTAGTTCCCCACAAGCCTCATTGAAAGGAGTAGAAATATAGCTAGAAGAAGAGACACCCAAGAAACAAAAGAGGGTATAGTTTCAATTTACTTCAGAAGAGGAGACAGACACATCATAGTGCCAATTACAGGGTACTGTAATTGCTCCTTAGGTAGGTACTATTCCTTCCTCTCCTTCTCAGTCTATTTCTTCCCCTATCACTTTTGCCATCCCCATTTCCCACTTCATCCCATCGGTGCCACCTTAGGCCTTAACATTACCTCATTTCTCCCCTTCTGTTCTCAATAAACCTTCCCCTCAGATTGTCCATAGCCAACAATTGGCTATTCAATATGGTCTTCCATAAGGACATGCTTTTGTGGGTGGGCACATTGCCTCTCCTTCTACCTTTTAGACCCAAGCAGAGGCTTCTAAGAAGGCAAGGGAAGCCCAAAGAGAGAAGAAGAAGATTAAGGAGAATAAATCTTTGGCTACACCCCATTTGCGGTCACAATTTGACCCCATTCAGCAGTAATTGATGGTGACCCATTTGTCACCAAATGTAATAAAGCCATCTGAGCAAATGCAGCCAGAGGACTACATGATGAATGTATTAGCCATCGACATGTCACTCTTCAGGCCATAGGACAAAGTTGAGCTACTAACTGAATCTACTTCTACAGTTACTAAAGACTACTTGAAGATATCAAGAAGGCTATAGAAGATGGAAGCTGAGCTAGCCAAGGAAAAGGCAAACTGTAACAATTTGACCTCAAAAATCAATAGAAAAAATAATGAGGTAGAGAATTTGAATAAATAGTTGTAAAATATTGTTTGTCTTCAGACTCATCAGGTAGTTCAGGCCCAAAATGATTCTTTAAAGGCAGGGCTCACACAGGTAAAGGGTGCAGTGATGACCCTTAGGCACAAAAAGGTATCACTGCAAGAAAAGTATGAAGAACACCTGTTGTAAGTTACCTAATTACAACAAAAGCTATTGGTTGAACATAATAATGCTACAGTCATAATAGCCCAATTTCACTCAGAGCAATAGAGAGCAACACAATTGACACTAGAGCTAGCCAATAGGCCAAAGAGTGTCAGAGTATTAAGTCTGGTAAGAGAGCTATATGAATCCATGTGGAAGAGAATCTCTTTGGAGATTAATTAGCTCAGGCCTTCTCTCACCTTCCTGATAAATGCATAGGAATTGTGTAAAAAGGTGGAGAGTTCAATTGTAAATACTCTGGCTATAGTCTCTAAAAGAGTAATGGACTCAAAAATGTTGTTGTAAAAGTTGTATGATACAACGGATGCAACACTGTCATCAATAGGAATCAATGATAGAATGGTCACTGCCAAGCGGGTAAATGAAGTTCTTAGTTGTAATTCCATAGCCAATAGTTGTAAGGAGCTTCTGGATGTCATGAAGGAGGGAATCAATGAAATGAAATAGCATGTTGAAGATCTAGTGCAACTAGGTTTTCCTTCTCTGTTTCCTGATGACAACACCATGCTAATGGTAGAAGAAATTGAACCTTTGCTATTGGCCAAACAGAAAGATCAAACAATTTTCTAGAATCTAAGGGATGATTCATCAGTCCCTAAAGTAGAAGCTGTCTTGGTTCCTGTTTCCTAGCTTGAATTCAAATTGAAGGCTACAATTCAAATTTTGTAACATTTTTCACACAAGGATATTAACCTTGATTTAGCCTTCAATGAATTGTAGATTAAGCAAGGGTTATCTAATGAAGAGTGGTCCACCTACCAAACAACATTGTTGAAGCTATAATTTTGAATTTTTGATCTAGCGAGAGTCATGGGTTCTTTTTTAGCAGGCCCAAAAGTCCTTGGGGTCACCAGTAATTGTAGAGTAAAATTTTACTCTACGTTGCATTTTATTTTTTAGCTACGCACTACCAAATTTTGTCCTCACATTCGTTGGTCTGAGATGGTGAAGTCGTGATACAGAGCACGGGCTCTATTTTCATTTTGATTCATTTTTGCCTAAGTGTTGAAATCAAGTAGAAGTCAATAAGTACATCGATCGAGGCATCCTTTCTCAAGTGAAAATGCCAAGTGTCATCATCCAAGGCACCTTTCATACTTTCTATGATTTAGTTGGAATGTGCCATGTGTCTCATAGTGGCTCAACAAAATGTGTCAAGTGTCAGCATCCATGGTAACATATCGAAACCCTCATTTTATCTCTTTAGCAGTGGAAGGTTTCAAAGAGCTAAGTATCAAGATCAAGTGGAAAGCACCAAGTGGCAATAGCGGAAGGTCTCAGTGTTGCTTTCTAAAAGTGATGGAAGCTACCACGTATCCCAGCTGAAGAAAGCAGAAGTCACCACGTGTTGGCATTCAAAATATGTTCATTTCAATGCCTTGGTTCAATTTTTGGTATAAAGCCTTAGTTCAATATTTTTGGTTCAATGCCTTGGTTTATTTGTAAATGGCGCACAGTGTTGAACCATTGAACCATTTTTGGTTCAATCGTTAGGTTCAACGGCTTAGTATAATTGGGCAGTTCAAAGGAGCATCCCAAAAAACCAAAGGGGTCAAGTACCCTTTTGAAAGCCAGTAAGGTGCAATCAAACCATTCAAGCAGAGGCTACCAAGTGTCATCTATCGAGCCCTTTCCACTCCATTCCCAAAAGTAGTGAAAGATGCCACGTATCTTCCCAGAAGCAGCAGAAGCCACCACATGTTGCCATATGAAAGATATTAATGTTTCATTTTTGAATAAAGACTGTGGTGGGTCCCAGGTTTTATTTCTAAAAATATGTGGAAGCTGCCAAGTATCACCATCTGTAGGAGCCTAACATGCGTCCCAAACATTTCCACAGTATAGCTAAAGAGCAGTGGAGATTGCCACGTGTCCTAAGTTGAAGCAAGTAGAGATTGCCACCTGTCCCTATGCCCCTTTTCAAATTTGCTCAGGTAAGAGATGCAATGAGTCTTATATCTATTAAGCTATTAAAGTTTTGAGAAAGTGGATAGCGATAAGTGTTAAAGGCAGAACATGGTTGAGCAAAGACACAAAAGAGTATAAGTTATGTATAAAGTGTCACGTGTCTTTAATAGGTGTTTTGGAATATGACAAGTGTCATCCTCCAGTGTTTGCTAAAGTAATAAGAGGAAATTGGCTGTCACCTAGCATTCAAGAGAAGGGAGTGTCTTGTAATTTGTTTCAGCCAATGAACTGCTAGAAGATGAAGCATTCCAAAATCTATAAGATATCTTCTATTAGACACGATCGGTTAGGGAAGATTTGATTTGGGCCATTATATTGGGAACAAGCAAACAATCTAGAGTGGATTCGAGGCTATAAATAAGGGTGCCGAGATCACAAAAAGGGAAGGGAGATCCATTATTAGAGAAAAATTTTGAGAGAGAATTATTGTAACAAGTTTAGAATTTCTAGAGCTGTGGCTAAGTAATATCATTTGCTTTTGTCTCATTTTCTTGAGTTGAAAGGTTTATATAACTGTACGTGTTTCTACACCTTTTATATGACTGGAAGATTCAAATAAGAAGATTGAACCCTATGCCTTTGTTGATATTATTAGTGTCATTTACAAAAGTAGTCTAGACTGTAGATTTTCTAGAGTTGAGATTAGGAATGTCATTTGCTTTTGTCTCATTTTATTGAGTTGGAAGGTTTACATAACTGTACGTGTTTTTGTGCCTCTTATGTGATTGGAAAATTCAAATAATAAGATTGAACCCTATGCCTTTGTTGACATTTTTTGTATCTCAGC
Source organism: Torreya grandis (assembly GCA_037957365.1). Taxonomy (NCBI): domain Eukaryota; kingdom Viridiplantae; phylum Streptophyta; class Pinopsida; order Cupressales; family Taxaceae; genus Torreya; species Torreya grandis. Next base: position 476,680 of record JARHVA010007326.1, on the reverse strand, counting down.
AAAAGAAGTTTATGTTGTGAGCCTCTGTTTCTATTGTTTCAATCTTTTACATTGATCATGCACTTGTTTGATCTTAAATGTAAATGAATATTACATATAGTCTCACTATGCTGAGGATTAAGGTTGAGTTATATCTCAGGTGCATTTCCATAGATTAGATTTTCTTTCCTGCATTGTGTTTCTGATTTAAATTCATATCCCTTTTCCCAGTATATACTCAATTTAAAGAAGAGCCAGCTTCTCTAAAATTTGGAGGTTGTTTCAAGACGCAAGTCCCATATCTTGAAACTTCCCATTGTTGTTGATTAGAATCAAGTGCAATTTTAAATCATCAACAATAACACCTATGCCAAGCACCACCATTCTCTTGGAGTATCTTACTTTTATGATGAGTAATATTGGGGATCATTAAAAATAGATTTATATACTTCAAATGCAAATGGTTTTCCATAAAACTGATGAAAATGTTACCTCATTCAATAATCAACCTCTTACACAATGTATACTTTAATATATGTGTCCACAATATTTTGAATTACTAGATTTACCTCTATATTTGAGTCATAAAGACCCATTTGACCACATGATTAACTATATACATTATTTTGGTTAATGGGAAAAATATGAAAAATCATTACTAAAGGTATACCATATGAATATTTCTAATGAAGCTCATAATTTTTTCTATATCCTACCAAAGGGTTCCTTAACCACTTTTTCATAATTAAGAGATGCATTCTTCATGGCTTTCAATATCCATAAGGTGCTAAAACTTACATTATAACATTTGAATAATTTAAAATAATGTGATGATGATTACCTTCAAGATTATACCATTTGATTTAAAAGTACATAATATGAGCTAGCATTTAGACTTTTAGATTCGAAGTTTCAATTAATTTTTAGTAGAGGTCTTTTTGCTTCATTTAAAGAAATAGAGTTGCATAAACAATATGAGTCAATTACCCATTTATATGTGGATGTGCATAGATATACTTCATTGATACATACACATCCAAAGGAGATTAACATAACCCCTTATAAATACCAAAGTTTTATACCTCACATAAAGAAGGGCAATGAATTACCAAATGAACATTATGAACAAAAATGTGGTGTTCCTAATTTTTATATGGGAGATTTACAAAATTTACTCAATATGGGACCAATCCAAGGCCCACATCTTATAAAAATACCCTAAGTGGATCATCAAGAAAAAACATTGATGCCAATAATATTTAACAATCACATTTTTTATGGGTGGTGCTTACTTTTGGCATAAACATCTAGATCCTATACAAATAAAAACTACTTTCAATATAAGATGTTCACAAGAGCTTGGTTTTTACCTAAAATACTTACAAAACAAAGGATTTTGGAAAGACTCCTTGGGAAACATAACACTACCAATTTCTTGTGGTCCAAAAGTGATTAAAACATGGGTTTGGGTTATTCTAAAAAAATCTCCATGTGCATTTACATTTGGCAGTCTCTTATTATACCAAATGGAGGCCACAATTGACCAAAATCATCTATTATATCATGAAGGAAAATTGATCCATATTCAAAATGATAGCATTAAATATTCTACTACACATGTAAAATGTGAGGAGGAACATGTTATGTACCATTTACACATATCAACCCATGATTTCAACAATGTAAAGAATCCAAATTAAGGTTGCAAGGTCTCATATATTCTAAAAATAACAAAAAAAATAAAAATAAAACTTCAAAAATCCAAAAATATGTTTAGCATTTACATGTTATATTTATCTTTGGATATATGTTGTTAGTTTTATGTTGTTAGATGGCATATCAGTATTTTTTACATACACGTGTTTCACACATCATTTGAGTGTGATCTAGGCAAACACAGATGCATGACCTATGCACTTGGGATGTTGAGCATTCCTTCTACTCATGTCATGTGGACATTGGGAGCATCCAATTAATTGATCATGATACACATGTTATATCATTTTATGGTCACTTTACATTATCATTTTTGAGATTATATACTTACACATACTTTTATCCATGATTATATCTTTTGCAATGTACTTGATATGCTAGGTGTTGACAAATTTTTCCCCCAAGCCAAAAAGGTCAAACCTTATAATTAAAAAATTGAATTTTCATGCCTCCTAACCTTTTTTATAGACATATTATGCCTTGTGATATCTTCAAATGGTATTTTTGATGTCTTATTAGCATAATTTAAGGTAAATTTTAAAAGTTTAAGGTAATGGCTTGGTGTACAGACATCGAATTGCAAACAGGGCTAATCTATATGTATTGACAAAATATTTTCTCAAACAAAAAATATCACCTGGATTCTTCTGAAATTTGGACAGTTTATTCATGTGATATAAGACTAAAAACCCATTAATTCTTGGACAAAACAAAATTTTAGATTTAAAGATAAAACTCGATTTTCTAACTTATCTGGCTAGATTCTGCATGCTTAATCTTAAGCGAAAGCATGAAGTTTCAATTATCTGTATAAAGGGATCGAGAAATCACCACAAAATAAGACTCCACACTCATCAAATTGATTCATAAAATAATCAATTCGTCATACTTCAATTATGTTTTAGCTGGGCGACTCTCCTAGGTCAGAACCATCGCATGACTCCACTACGACCCAAACTTTTGAACGACCCAGCAGTAATATCTTCACAGGTTCATCGATTCATATGATTTGTCATGCAGCATAGACTCAACATTTTTGTTTTTTTTTAATACTCAGATCTTGTCTACAAATATCAACAGCCTTTTCAAATATTCGATCTTAGAATCAATTTCACTCAAAAAAGATACAGACTTTATTAATGATTACAAGAAAATATATCCAGTGTTTGTTTGCATATTGCAGATCTCTCCCACACACCCTTCATTAATTCACCAATATACATATATCCCCTGTTTCACATGAAAATCCCCCATTAAAATCATATTTTCTCAACTTAGAACTCAAATCCTATACTGGGCTTCACACAACAACCTCCCAAAATGAGTAAAATAGTTTTTCTAACATAAGAAGACTCAAATCACTTAATATCTCGCCCAACAAACTTAAAATCATCTGAGGATAAGATATTGGTTTTATTTTACCAATATTTAAATATATTCAGCCCCCTTGTTTTTTTTTCCACACATATAGGTCTTATTTCATGCTTACAGGATACTTAGACAAATGTGAAATTTTAAAAACTAAAGAAATGGAGGGAAAATAACTTAGTACACCTAGACATGCTAAAACTCAACCAAGAACATGACAAATATAATCCTAGCATGAAGATGCTCCTACATCATTCTTCCAAGGAGCAAAAGAAGTATTCTTCACTTGTTTTTCTTCATCAATTGTTCTACGCTTGTGCCCAGCTTAAAGATGTCATTTGTAGTTAACCATGTTGCATCTTCAGTTGGTAGATTCTTCCACTTAGTTAGATACCAGAAATATTCTTTGCCCCTTGTCTTTTTAACCACTTTCTTGTCTAAAATGCTCTCAATCTCCTTTGGCACTTCCTTTGGTAGTTGTTGCTCCCATTGAATAACTTCATCTACCCCCGTTTCAATCTCTTTAGCTAGTTGTCCTTCATCTTTGTATGGATATAGATCTGCAACATTAAATATTGGAGAGATTCCAATTCCTTTTGGCAATTCTATTTCATATGCATTATTTGAAAACATCCTTATTACCTTGCATGGTCCTATTTTCTTTACCTTTAGCTTGTTGTATTCCCTTTTTGGGAACCTCTCTCTTCTAAGGTGAGCAAGAACAAAGTCTCCAATACTAAAACTGACCTCTCTTTTCTTTTGATCTGCTCTTCGCTTGTACTTGATGGTGTTTTCTTCAAGTTTCTTCTTTACCTGTTCATGCAAATTTTGCATGGCATTGGCAAATTCTTCTGCATCAGCACTCTTTGTCTCCATGCTACTTAGATTTCTTAATTCATACACACCTCTTGGATGCATTCCATACATAATTTGAAATGGACTCAATCTTGTAATTCTATTAGGAGAATCATTATAGGCAAATTCAGCTTGTGCAAGTGCAAGATCCCATTGTTTTGGATGCATACTTACCAAACTTCTCAAGATGTTGCCTAAGCTCCTATTACAACCTCTATTTGGCCATCAGTTTGGGGGTGATAGGCTAAATTGAAACTCAATTGTGTACCCAATTTCTTCCATAAGGTTCTCCAAAAGTGTCCAACAAATTTGGTATCCCTGTCAGAAACAATGCTTCTAGGCAATCCATGCAATCTAACATCTTGAAAGAATAGATTAGCTATATTAGTAGCATCACTTGTTTTTTAGCATGGAATAAAATGAGCCATCTTTGAAAACCTATCTACCACTACAAATATGGAGTCATGACCTTTTTGATTTCTTGGCAAACCAAGTACAAAATCCATGCTTATTGAATCCCAAGGCCTATTTGGAATGGGTAGTGGCTGGTACAAACCTACATTTTGACTACTTCCCTTGGCATATTGGCATGTTTTACACATTTTAACAAATTTCTTGACATCAGTACCCATACCTAGCCAATAGTAATGAGCACTCAATTGTGCTAATGTCTTATTCTACCCAAAATGTCCTAATAAACTACCACTATGCTTTTCCTTCAACAAATTCTCTCTCATGGAACTCTTGGGTATGCAAAGCTGGCTACCTCTAAACAACAGACCCTCTTGGACCATTAAATCTATCCAAGGACTTCTATCAACCCCTACTGGATTCATGCAAGCTTCATATGGTTCCTTGAAGTCTGGATCTTCCATATATAGCTCTTTCAAATCTTCAAATCCCAAAATGCTTACTTGAGATTCCTGCATGATCAGATTCCTCCTGCTTAGAGCATCTGCAACCTTTTTAGATTGTCCTTTCTTATGCTTAATAGTGAATTTGAAGCTTTGTAAAAATTCAATCCATTTAACATGCTTTTGACTCAACTTATTCTGATTGTTAATGAACTGTAAAGCATAATTGTCAGTGAACAAAACAAATTCTTTAGGCAAAAGATAGTGCCTCCATTTCTTCAAAGCCTGTATAAGAGCATAGAATTCTTGATCATAGGCTGAGTACTTCTTCTTAGCATCACTTAATTTCTCACTAAATTATGCTATAGGCTTCCCATCTTAGCTTAAAATAGCGCCTATTGTAGTTCCACTAGCATCACATTCTACTTGAAAAAGCTTATTGAAATCAGGCAAGGTTAGGATTGGCTCTTTAGTTACCTTCTTTTTCAATAATCTGAAACTCTTATCAGTAGCCTCAGTCCAACAAAAACTTCTTTTATCACCTTTGATTGTATCTATCATTGGAGCAACAATTCCACTAAAATTTCTTATGAATTTCCTATAGAAGCTAGCCAAGCCGTGAAAGCTTCTTACCTCATATGTGCTCCTAGGTGTAGGCCACTCAAGTATAGCCTTAATATTCTCCTTATCCATCTTCAATCCTTCTTTTGAAATCACAAACCCCAAATATATCAATTATGTCTTCAAGAAACTGCACTTTTTAACATTGATTAGCAATTTCTCCTCATGTAGCTTATTCAATACCATCCTCAAATGTTTCAAATGATCTTCCTTAGTTTGACTAAACACCAAAATATCATCCAAATACACTATCACAAACTTACCAGTAAACTCGTTAAGCACTTCATTCATTAGCCTCATGAAGGTACTTGGTGCATTGGTTAGTCCAAATGGCATGAATAACCACTCATAGAGTCCATCATTAGTCTTGAAGGCTATTTTCCATTCATCCCCTTCTCTTATCCTAATCTGATGGTAACCACTTTTCAAGTCTATCTTAGAGAAATATGTAGCTCCACTCAAACAATCAAGTAAGTCATCAATTCTAGGCAATGGAAATCTATACCTGATAGTAATCTTGTTGATTGCTGTGGAGTCTGTACACATCCTCCAACTCCCATCCTTCTTAGGACTCAACACTATGGGGATAGCACAAGGACTTAAACTCTCTCTTACCAATCCTTTGTCTAACAATTCTTGAACTTGGTGCTTGATCTCTTCATTTTCCTTTGGTGTCAACCTATAGGCAGCCTTGTTTGGAAGATTTGCTCCTGGAATCAAGTCTATGTGATGGCTAATGCTTCTCAATGGTGGTAACTCATTAGGTAAATCATCTACCACAATGTCAATGTACTCATTCAACATATCTTGAATCTCTAATGGAAAATCAATCAACTTAGTACTAGTGACTACACTCCTTGGCTTACCAATCACAGCAAAGTTTACCTTTTCTTTCTTCATTTGATGTAGAAACTCTTTACACTCATTATCAATACTTTAGAATTATGTCCTACAATAGCAGTAGTCTCTTCTTTCAATGGTGTGAGTGTATGCTTGATCCCATCATTTTCAAACATATATGTATTCTGCCTTCCATCATGCATGGCCTTCCTGTCAAACTGCCAAGGCCTTCCAAGCAAGATATGGCATACATCCATGGGCATGACATCACATAAAATCTGATCCTTATATGTTCCTATCTAAATATCTACTTTACATTGTTCACTTACCAAGAGTTTGTGTCCTTTTTGTAGCCAAGAAACTTGATAAGGTGTAGGATGTACCTCCTTCTTCAAGCCTAGTTTCTCCACCATCTCAGTTGACACAAGATTGTCAGTACTCCCACTGTCTATGATGACCTTGAAGCATTTCCCCTTACTTTTACATGTGGTTCTAAATAGATTTTTCTATTGAGGTGGTTCTACAACTTCTTTGTTTGGCTTCAACAAGATTCTTTTCATCAAAAGAGACTCACCTTCTTCTGGGGTATCTTCATAAGCTGCTGCAACTTCTCCATTTTTTTATTCACCTTGGGTCACATGTACACCCCTCTCATGACTGGTAGAAGTGTTCTCCAAACACTCATATGCCCTGTGTCCTGCATACTTGTTGCACCTAAAACATTTGCCCATGAATCTTCCTCTTCCTCTTTGATATCCTTGGTATGGATTTCTTCCTCTTGGTGATTAGCTGCCTCTTGAGCTTTGTGAGCTATTGGCCTCTTCTTGAGATGTTTGCAACTGTCTTCTACCTCCGTGAAATCCTCTACCTCTGTTGGATCTGTCCCTTCCTCTTGAGAAGGATGTTTGTTTTCTTGCAATCTTCTCCTCAGCTTTCAAGGCAAATTGGTATGCCTCTTCAATTGTCTTAGGAATGAGAAGACTAATCTCATCTTGAATGAAAAATTTCAAAACATTAGTGTATCTAGCTACCTTCTCTGTGTCATCCTCAATATGACTTGATCTTATGGTTAACCTGTAAAACTCTTCAGTGTATTCTTTTACAGACATCTCTTTTTGCTTCAAATTTTGTAATTGCTTGAAAAGATTGGCTTGATAATCTTTAGGCATAAACTTACCTTTCATTTTTGCTACCATTCTATCCCAGCTTCTGATCTTTGGCTTCCCTTTCCTCCTCCTTTCTTCTTGCACTCCATCCCACCACAGGCATGCATGACTCTTTAGCCTTGTCATGGCATACTTGACTTTCTTATCATCTTCTTCAATTCCTTCATACTCAAAGTATTTATCTAATGCACTAATCCAATCAATTAATTCTTCCATATTCAAATTACCTTCATACATTGGAACCTCCATTTTTGGCTTTGTGTTCACCTTCATAATGGCTCTAATCAACCTATCTTCAGTTGTTTCTTCTTCCACCACCAATTCATCCTCTTGTGGCTCCTCTTCTCTATCACTAACTTCACCCATGTCAGTGCCTCTTCTTTGAGCCATCTCTAGGTCTTGTAGCCTAGCTGTTAGGTTCCTAATCTCTTCTGCCATTGCAACCTGTCCTCCAGGTCTCCGTCCTCTAGCTCCACCTTTGTTCCTAACTCTCATGGCCATCTTGCCTCTTCTTCACAAATCATGTTCTTCTTCTCTTTGACTTGGATCTTTAGATTGTGCATAATCCCTTGGGCTCTAATACCAAATGGTGTACAGACATCGAACTGCAAATAGGGCTAATCTATATGTATTGACAAAATATTTTCTCAAACACAAAATATCACCTGGATTCTTCTGAAATTTGGACAATTTATTCATGTGATATAAGACTAAAAACCCATTAATTCTTGGACAAAACAAAATTTTAGATTTAAAGATAAAACTCAATTTTCTAACTTATATGGCTAGATTCTGCATGCTTAATCTTAAGCGGAAGTATGAAGTTTCAATTGTCTGTATAAAGGGATCGAGCAATCACCAAAAATAAGAGTCCACACTCATCAAATTGATTCATATAATAATCAATTCATCATACTTCAATTATGTTTTAGTTGGGCGACTCTCCTAGGTCAAAACCATCGCATGACTCCACTATGACCCAAACTTTTGAATGACCCAGTAGTAATATCTTCACAGGTTCATCGATTCATATGATTTGTCATGCAGCACAAACTCAATGTTTGTTTTTTTTAATACTTAGATCTTGTCTACAAATAGCAATAGCCTTTTCAAATATTCGATCTTAGAATTGATTTCACTCAAAAAGGATACAGACTTTATTAATGTTTACAAGAAAATATATCCGGTGTTTGTCTGCGTATTGCAGATCTCTCCCACACACCCTTCATTAATTCACCAATATACATATATCCCTTGTTTCACATGAAAATCCCCCATAAAAATCATATTTTCTCAACTTAGAACTCAAATCCTATACTGGGCTTCACACAACAACCTCCCAAAATGAGTAAAATAGTTTTTCTAACATAAGAAGACTCAAATCACTTAAAATCATCTGAGGATAAGATATTGGTTTTATTTGATCAATATTTAAATATATTCGGCCCCCCTTTTTTTCTACACATATAGGTCTTATTTCATGCTTATAGGATACTTAGACAAATGTGAAAATTTAAAAACTGAAGAAATGGAGGGAAACTAACTTAGTACACCTAGACATGCTAAAACTCAACCAAGAACATGACAAATATAATCCTAGCATGAAGATGCTCCTGCATCATGGCTCATATTGGTTTGTTCTTATTTTGTTATGTCATGTGTTGGTTAAGTTGGTTAAAAATATGTTCAAGGTTTAGGAAGACTTTTTAGGTAATATAACATGTGTCCAAGTCATCATAGACTCTCTTTAGTCCATACAACTGTCCAAAAGGTGGCAATCTTCTTCTTTTAATGTGTGACTCATTTAACATACTTTTTTGATCCATTTTGTAATGTTCCAAGAGAATATTTTAAGGTATGATAGATAATAATCATAATGAGTTTGGTTCACATCATTATACATTCCTATAGGCATGTTTAATCTCTATTAACACTCATTGCATTAGATCAATTAGGCTTCTCAAGTATATAGTTTTCATAGCATAAGAAAGGTTTTTCAAAAGGTTATTTCATTTTTTTAGAGGAAGGTTCATTTATAGGAACTTAAATTCATAATAAATATCCCTAAATCCCAAATCCATGATTTTTATGTAGTTATAGATCAAAAAATTAATAAAACCTATGCATCTCTCCTATCAGCTTCCTTGGCAGCCCTAACAGGGTCAACGGTTTTCACTTGGTATGCAAAAGAGAGAGATAATTATAAGGAATGATATTAGGGTTTGATAAGGGTCATTATTAACTTTAATTTCATGGCCATATTTATTATATTTATGGCCCCTCCTTTATTAACAATTGCTAAGATCTCAGGCAATCAGATTTGCCCTCTCCATTCACACAGGGTCAGTTTTGGAAGGTTTTAGTGCATCTTTGAGATTGAATGATACAAATGGTGGTTGTATGGGTTTCCCATGAGTATTAATATTCATTCCATATTACTTTACATCACTTATTGGTATGTTAAAATAGGAGAGAGAGCAAAACCTTCTTTATGAATGAGTTATAGGGCTAGATGATAAATCACAGGAAAGGTTTGATTAGTTATGAGAATTTTATCACCCAAAGTGATCTCAAAGTAGATTAAATAAATTAATAATTCATTAGACTAACCTCCTTAGGTTATCTCTCTACTGGTATCCATCACTTTAGGTGGTATTTGAAACTATTTAAGGTAATATGCCTCCAATGAGGAAGGGCAGTCATGTAAGTAAATGTACATAGGGTAGAGAGAATATGAAGAAGCCAACAATGGCTTAGGTGTGTTATATTAGTGTTAATTTAACTCTTAATAAATTTTAGGATAATATACATCAGGTATAGGTCATCTAGGTTCATCATAAAGATACATGAGAGTGGGTTTAAACCTATTTGCAAGTCAAGATGGTCTCCTCAGGCCTGTCTGATAGAAATGTGGTTATAATGAAAAAAGGATTGGTTAATAAATCCTATTACATGATTAATATCATGTTAATAATACCATTAATGTGATTTATACTGATTACAATGCTATTATTATTCAAGTAAGTTCAGTATATGCATAACACAAAAAAGGAGTCTTAGGCATGATGGTGACCTACAGGCCTACCATAGGTCTTGATGGAAGTAGGCTTGTTTGTGATGTAGAATGGATTACAATGAATAAAAGGATAAATGAGAGTAATAATGTGGTTTTCACCCCTAGTATCATCATCAAGAGACTAGGATTGTCTAAATAATCCTATTCTAATGATGCCCAACACTAAAAAGGCCCAGAACATCACCTACATACCTTAGTATATGAAGGTAAAAACCTACAAGTTTTAGGTGTTTTGAAGATTTGGGGATAATGTGGAGGATTTATGGAATGATATGGAATATAAAAAGTCTTAAAATGTGTCATTTATTACCTAAAATGGTAAATGTGGACCTACAAGTTTGCAAACTTATAGGTCCACCTTTTGAGCTAAAAGATGAAATCCTTCTTGAAGTGGGGTGTCTTAAGTTGCCTAAAAGTGGTCTTTGAAAAACCCCCCACCATCCAATACCTTAATATATAATTAAAAAATATGTATTAAAATATTAAAATTGCCATGAATGAATACATAGGTGTCTAAGGTGGATTAAGTACAAGAAAGAACAAAGAAGCCTAGACAAACTTAAACATTGTAGATAGTAAAAGCACCTCTAAACGTATGATGAAATTCTCAAGGTGCATGGGAAAAAAAATTATAGATATTATGGGCCCTCTCAAATATGATTAAAATTATTTCAAACCAAAGAGTTACAATTTTAAGGGCTTTTGAACCCAAAGCCACTCTCTCGGTCTCTTACTCGGTCTACCTATCCAAGAAACCATTTTCTTCATGTGAGAGCACAGTTGACAGGTTTTATGGTGTAAAATGGATATTTTAGGTTATTATATGTGTATTATACTTCAAATTGATGGAACTATTTCATTCAACCACTCCAACATCTCTATAAATAATCATTAAGACAAAAAGTCATTCCAAACCCTACTTTAGCCTCAAGAAGAGCTCGAGAAAGCATAGTTTTTGCTTGGAACTTGAAGGAGGTTTTGCATGGAACTAATTATTATTTTTGGATATGGATAGTTATATTTAATCTAATATTTTGGTATTTTTAGGTAACTTTGTGACCTATTCTTTATGAACAATCCGTTAGAATAAAATAGGTCTAAAACCCTCGTAAAACCCTCACAATAACCCAATGGAAAAAATTAGCCTCCTAAGTGCCTAAAGTGGATTTAAATGAATTTAAAACTCCTTTAATGACCAATAAACAACATTGGTAACCTAAATGAGTCACTAATTTGGCACGTGTAGGGCATGTTTGTACAGATTTTGGCCTAAGAATGAATGTCATAGGTTTTAAAATGCATTTCTTGAGAACCCTTCATGGAGATTAACTAAGTGAGACCTAGAAAAGTACCTTAGAACCATGTATGATATAGATAAGGTATGGAAGTATGATCCTAATGCCTCATTAATAAGTTTCAATACACCTACATGCCTCTATGATCTAGTTTCATTAGAATGTTTTAAGATCTCCAAGAGCCCAGACCCTAATGCACCTACAACTTAGTCTTGGAGATGGTTTTGAATATAAATAGAGGTATAATAACTCCTACAGGATCTTAAGTGGTATTTAAGTTGTGGTGATATTCCTCAAGAAATAAAAATTCCTAGAATTCAATAATTATACTCATTATGGTGGTTTCACTTGAGCTAAGTGAGTATCCCAATCAAATTACAAGTTTTATCAGCTTGGAAACACTTGAACCTTAATCCTTAGCTCCATCAAGATGGAAAGAACATGGAATTGGCTTAGAATGGTTTTGGAGATATCAAAAAATTATGAATAAGAGTGACACATGGTATAATATAAGCTTGTAACTCCTCCACCAAGAATGGGTAGTTTCACATGAGGCTGATGAGTCAACAAGAAGGTGAAGGGTCATTCCACACAACTTTTGACAATGGGAGAAAAATCACATCAAGTTGAGAAATGTTTAAGGAGAATTTAATACTTCTCTCTAATAATTTTCTTGATTATAAATTGTTTTCTCATGGAGTGACACTTGTCAATGAACCCTCTATGCCTCTTTCTCTCTTTCCTTTCTCACTTTCTTTATCAATATGCCTGATTTTAACATTTATTATATCCTCTACCTAAGTATGGAAAATCCTTGATAATTTGTATGTCTTTTATCAATAAATAATATTGGTTTTACCTCCATATATGATTGTACTTAATGTGTGTGTATGGATATTTTATCTCGTTAAGTTATTTGTTTAGTCTTCCTTTAAATGTTGTCCTATGCTAACACCTATATGCAATTTTAAAGTTTATTTTGTAGGTCATGTGAAGTGTTCAATTGAAATGCAAGGGTTTATTGATTTTTTCTATTCATTAGTGTCATTTTGGACCTCTTATCTATTTCTCCTAGCCTAAACATCTTTCACAACTTTCACCTGAAGTGTTGATGTAGGATATGCATATTAGGAGTAGTGTATGTTCAAACTAGTCTCATGGTTGATGTGCACATGTAGTTGGTTGGTAGTGGTCAATTAATTTGGTGTACCACCTCCCAAGTGAGGTTTCTTTCATGTTATTCTTCTCCATTTTCCTTACAAGCTAGTAGTAAAGAGTTTTGAGCCTAATTGATACATCAAGGTGAGCTAGCCCTATAATCTAGAGATTGAATCCACCTATTAGGCCACCCACATCTTATGATTATCTCCATGTTACCCCAAATTGTGAAGGCTTGAATGACCTTCCAAGGGTGAAAATTTGGATGATAAAAATTCTAGCATGCTAGGTGGGATAAGGTCCAAAGTGGTTGAAGGATTATTGGTGTTATCCTTCAACATATCATCCTTTGGAGGCATTTCAACAAACATCAATGGCAACTCCAATTGTATTCAACTAGTTTTAATAGCCCAGGTATCATTTTAAGTAAGTACTCTTTCATTTTTTTTCCTTTCTCATGAATTTTCATGGCTAATTTTGGTATTGATTTCTATTTTACTCATGTTGCTGAGCCATATCAAACTCATGTTGATCATTGCCAGTTGTTTGTTATTATCATCAGTATGTTGATTATTATCATCCTTGATGTCAAGAGTATTACCCTTCTTCTTTTACTCAATATTATTACCAAGATATTCCACCTCTTTGGCAACATTTTCATCCTTCTAATAAATATGGTCAAGACCATGTTGCTCTTAGTCAACATAGTCATATTTCTAATCAATCTATCTCAAGCTTCAACAAACTCTCTTGGGCTATGAAAATTATATGATAGGGCTTATTAGATAAAGGGAGTATGGTCTAATTGTTCCTAGTCATCTAAACCAAAATGTGAGAGACTCATTGAAATTGATTAAGAGAGAGTGGGCACCTATTAAGAGATAAAATTGAAGAAGAATCACTAGTGACATGATGGACATAGGTGGCCTAATTTAATGCATTGAATACAAGCTAATAGTTTACGAAGGACAATAATTTCAGTGATATTAGCCTCCTGCACATTATCATATACCATATCATCCCTCTTTTATGTCACCCATTCTTCCTCAAAATATTGATTCAAGTGAGTTTCAAAGTGTCCTAAGTCCTTCACATACCCCTAAAGCCTTCCCATCATAAAATTCAATCCAAGAGAACATCTAAAAGAGGAAAGAGGTTATTGTTGAGAGGGTTGAGGATCAAGACAAATTAGAATTAGAGTTTTTTATTGATACTTGGAGGGAAACTAATGAATATATCTTGGAAAAAAACTCCATTCCCCTTATTCACAAACCCCTAAAAAAATCCCTTAAGATTTCAAGATGGAATCAAGAGGTGAAGTCATGGGATAAACAAAGTGGAACAAGTTTAGATTGGTTAATTGAAACCAAAGAAAACCCTAAACCTATTCAATTCACACCTGTATACACATAATATTTTTAACTTTTATTGATTACTGACATTTTATGTCTTGTAGGAACCCATCAAGTCTCAATCTCTAAGTGCATGCCTTAAGGGGTGGACTAGGAAAGGGGTGGGTAGACCATTGGTGATTCGTAAGATTATTTTCCCCTTTTCCACTTTCCACCTACACACTTGTATCCTAAAAGAATTTACCCTAAGCTTATTCTTCTCTATTATACCCATTCCAAACATTTCTCATGATTTATCCTCAATTTTCTTGCCTTGACCCCCTTTCACTAATTGACTGTACTAGGTCAATTGGGTCGACCCTGTACATTTTTTAGCCTTTTATTACTATATAGGGTCAATTGGGTTGACCATATACTATTTAAGGATGTTTTTCACTTGGAGTTTTGTTATCCCTTTGACTGACCTAGCTTAGGACCTAATGATTTACCTCTTGAAAACATACAGGGTCGACTGGGTCAACCCTGTACAGCTAACATATTTAGAAGGATTTAGGGTAAGATCCACCTATATATACAAGTTCATTTCCAAACATTTGAGAATAGAGAAGTGAATAAGAATAAGTGTGAATTAACATCTGCTTATTGACATTTTTACTTGAGGAATAAAGTTTAAGGTTTCATATTTTCTTTGCAGATATAGATCTTGTCTTATGGAGAAGTATTTTGGATGCATAGATAGGTTGTGTATCCTAGAGATGATTTATCTTTGTTATCCTTACATATAGCAACAATCTCTTTCAAAGCATCTTGGCCAAGGGAGAGATTGAGGCTCAATGTGTTCATCTTCAAGGTAAGTATTCTTAACTTTATTTCTCCTTTGTAAGAGTAGATAGATAATGCAGTTATGCTTCTCTTCCAAGCATTAGGATTCCATATACATTGATGTGAGTATATGTCTTATATGCATGTTTATTTTAGTTTGTTTTGTTTTTAACCCCCACTTTGTGCCACAAGATTTGGTGTGCATTAGGTTAGATTTACATTATTGTTTATTAGATATAGAGTGAACATTAAACCTAGGACTCTTTTAGGGTTGTTGTGTGGTTATGTTATGTTTTAGGCTTTGGAACCCTTCCTAGCATGGTGTATTTTTATAAGTGATCCCCTAATCAGGTCTAGTGGATCCCCATATAGGTCATGCTCCTACTTGAAAAATGTATTCTTAATCGGAAGTGTAGGTATTCTCTATCTTCTCTGAGCTAGGATTGATTTATAGACATGATGCATTTTTTATTACATACATTCTAGTGATCCTAACATGAACTAACCCTTACAAGATTTGTTCACCTTATTTCATTATTTCATTCTTTTTCATCATTATTTTTATCATATATTTGTTATACTGGGTCAATTGCATCAACCCAACTATAACTTTTATGCATAGGTTTTTAGGTACATGTTATTAGATCGACCTTATCAACCTAGTACAAGTTTTCTAGACATCCAGTCTAGACTACTAGGTCAACCCAATCAACCTTGTACATTTCCAGGTACTTATCAATAGGTTTCCTCAAAGTTTGATCGACCTAGTTGACCTAGTTAGTAGAATTTTCAAGCATATATCAAGGTTATTGAACAATAATATTCATTCCCTGCATCTCTGATCCATTAAAGTTCCCTTTTGCCTCTATATCTCTTTCTTTATAGTCTTTCCTTTTAGATTTTGTAGTCTTTAAAACTGCCCTTACATAGTCAACTAGATCAACCATGTCGACCCAGTTCTGTGTTTAATGTGTTGTCTTGATAACTGGGTCAACTCTACCAACCCTATTCATTTTTAGACCTTGCTTCCATAGTATAGGATAGACCCTGAAGGCCCTATTCTATATTATGTGCATACATTTTTTACTATATCAACATTGTACCTTGTTTCAAATTTGGAATTAACCTTATATACTAGTAATTAATTTACACTTTCACTTCTTGTTGCTTGCATGCTTAGAATAGATCACATAGTTTAATTAGGTGGTTTTTCAATAAATCATTTAGTTTCACTATTTTATATTTTATGCACACACAACCAAATCACAAAATCTAAACAATCATTTTAACCTTTGTCTACCCAAGGCCAAACTACTTAGATTTCATCACCAAGGGAGAAGCCAACTTGATATTTTGGTCAAGTATAAAGCGTGGTTAATGGTATATTTTGGATAAGCACCCGATACCCTTATCATTGTAGTGTGTGAAGGGGATAGGCCCCAATACCAAGCCTATATCATTACCACTATAGACCCCTTTCAACCAAAACTACTTGAAACCATCCTTAGATTGCTTTTTAGTTCCTTATAGCTAACTTCCCATCACATTTAAAAACATATCCTAATAATATTATAAACATTTAGGTTGACAAATTGGTTAGTTATTTTATTTTCCAAGTTGATTTCTTGTTCTTTTCTCAATTGTATTTTGTATAGTAAAAACTTGTACTAGCTACCATTGATGCAAGGTTTTGTGTTGTGTGCCTCTATTGGATTGGCTAACATTAATCCAATTGACTATTTGTTTTGCTTCTGCTATTTCTTTTCAAATTACTTGTAAAATTTATCTTTTTTTAGTTCATAAATCTATTATAGGCTTCTTTATTTTCCCTATTTGTTGTACAAGATCAACCTAGTTGACCTTGTACTATTTATAGACCCTATTTTCTCTTTCTAGCCTCTATTCATTATACTGGATCGAACCAATTGACCTTATATTGTTTACAGACCCTATTTTTGTGTTAGGTCAACCCAGTCAACCCTATACTATTTATGTCATTTCCTATTTCCTTAATTTCTCATATATCTTTCTTTCCCTTCATCATGGACTTTCTGTTTGATGATAATACTAAGTTAAAATCAATAGACATGATGAATTTTACCAATCCTCATTGGGTCTCTCATA
Source organism: Torreya grandis (assembly GCA_037957365.1). NCBI lineage: Eukaryota > Viridiplantae > Streptophyta > Pinopsida > Cupressales > Taxaceae > Torreya > Torreya grandis. Next base: position 459,454 of record JARHVA010007326.1, on the reverse strand, counting down.
GACAGAGTAGGGATCCTCTCTTGGATGTTAGTAATGTTCATATGTCCACTCTCACAATGAACTATGGGACCCCTCCTAATACCTCTTTGCATCATAAACCTCTCTTCTCATTAGAATAGTAACCCAAATTAGAGTATACCCCTGAAATGCTCTTATTTATCTCTAAATTTCCTCAACATTGAGGAAAATATCCTTCTACCATTTACAATCTTATGATTAGTGGTTAATCCAAAGAGTCTCATTAACCTAATCCTACATTCTCAACTGGATTTAGGGGCACCACTTTCTTTTATTCTTAGCCTCTTCCTTCAATTATGACCCCTTCTCATACCAAGACCTCTTCTTCTCTAACTTCTTCCACCTCCATGCCTAATATATCCACTAACATGGTAGGTTCTACATCTAGTGGGCCTCTCATAAGATCCACTATCCTTGATCCTTCCACAAGTGCATCATTTGTTACCCAAGGTAATCATGTGACTTGTGCTTGTTCTCAACCATTCACTAGTCCATCTTTTGCTACACAAGTAAATTTTGCCACTAGTGCCTCACATTCTCATAATTCCTCACAAGTTCCTATCAACATCAATAGTGGTATCCAAGCCACTAATACCACCTCTAATGCTTCTAATAAAGCTAATAAAACACATCAAATATTATTACAAACACTCAATCAAATAAATACCTTTTAAGCTCATAACACAAATCAAATGATGAGAATGTAAAACCACCTTCTTTATCTTCAATCTTATCCTCAACCAATGGCTTAGGGCATACATAACCAAAATTTTCCCCCTCCTCCTCTTCAATATTCTCAAGGCAATATCATTCCTCAACCTCCTTTGGTCAACAAAACCATTAAGAATCTCCAAAATGAGCCTCTCACTACTCAAATTGCTAATATTAATATAGGAGGTATCACACATACAATTTATTATAATGGATCAACTGATCCCACCCTTCATCTTAAAACATTTGTAAATATTTATAAGGATTGGGTCAAATTGAACACCTTTGTTGATACCAAACTATTGGCCAAAACTCTCACAAGTGATGCCTTGGATTGGTCCAACCAACTTAGAACTCATTCCATTACTAGTTTGGAGGATTTAGTGAATGATTTAGTTTAAGAATTCCAAATTATTTAACTTCTCAAAAACACTTTGGCCCACTTCATAAATTGTAAACATGAAAATGAAACTACTCAAGCTTTTGTTAAAAGGTGGAAAAAAATTTCAAACAAATGTGAACATAACATGGTTGATGATAATATTTTCCATCTCTTTACCAATGCCCTTTTTCCTAAACTTTAATATCAAGTTTGCACTCTCTCTCCACATACATTAGAAGAGGCTATTGACCAAGATAAATGATAAGATTTCCTTGTGTATCAATTTGATCCACCCAAATATTCTATGAATCCTCACCTCTTACATAAGAACAAAAATTGCAATGTTACCAATGATGGTGTTATAAATTCTTATGACAACATTCACAATGTTCAAGTTATCATTCCTACCCCTTCATCAAAACCAGCTCCCCCTTCTCAATAATATACCAATCCTCACTTATCTTCAAAAAAAAACATTAATGTTCATAAACCTCTATCCTCAGTTGAATTTATTAAGCATCTACCTAGGCCTCTTCCATGAGAACTTTACCCTACCCATCTTATGAAATCTTGGTATGATCCTAACAAGTTTTGTTAGTTTCATTCTAGTTGGGGTCATTCTCACGAGACCTGTAGACAACTTCATAATTTAGCTATGGAATTTCTTATTGGTCCTAGTTTTGATCATGAATATATCATTTGAAAGTGTCAATAATCTTATGAAATTGCTTTCAAGGATTATAAATCACATGATAAATCTCAAGCCTTGAACCAAGCCAATGCTCATTTAGATATCTACAAAGACCCTCTTCCTAATCATCAACCTATCAAAATAATCAAGACAAATCCACCCCTTCCACCAATAATGTATAAAGTATTGTTGAACCATTTCCAAAGAGAATGTTGTTAATATGACTAATATGTGAAGGGTGGTTGCTTTTATTGATTCCCATCCTATCTACACTCTTCCTTCATCTAAAACATGTCATGTTATCCAAGATTCTTCCCCAACACATTTAAATGAGTTAGATCAAGATGACCTTATTACTTTTGATGACCCAATCTTGATTCTCCCTTGGATAAAACTTCCTTTTATATTTCTACCACTCTTTTGTCATCTTCTAACACTAATGTTACTCAAATTTCTACTAATACTTCTACCAATTCTCAAAATCAACCTGAATCAACTACTTCATCATCACAAAATAATTAACAACCTTATTCTAAACCTTATTATTCTTATCAACATAAATTCCAATGCACTTCATTTCCTCCTTCCAAGGACCTCCTTAATCATTATGCACCTCTATCTAAAAGCATTCTTATAGGCTATGATGACTGGGATCCCATCACGAAACTCATTAATCTCCCATCCCAAATTCTATTCCTTGAGCTTATGAGGACTTCTTCACATCATAGAAACCATCTTATGCAACTATTATTTGAGATGAATGTCCCTCATCCTCCCCTAATAGAATGGGAGGCAGCCTTATCTGGATCTGAAGATAGTATATTACAATAATGTGAAGAGATGTCTATCAACATTGATGAAACTATGGACACTTCTCTTTCCTTAAAATTTCCTATAGATTTTATGGTTCTTGATGAGATTTTAATTCATGTGGATGATCCTCCCTTATTCATTAGTGTTTAAATAGGTGATATCCAAGTTAATCATGCATTAATTAATGAGGTTTTTAGCACATGTATTGCATCTCTCAACTTCATTAATACCCTTGGATATTTAGAATACAATATCAAGTCTACATGTATCACCTACCAAGGATATAATAGAATGAAAATGCCTCCTATAGGTTATGTGTGGCTTCCCATTACTTTTCCACCTGCCACCGTTCATGTGAAGGTGATGATATTTAACTTTCCCCTTTTTAATAACATCTTTCTTGGTAGGCCATGGACTCACCATATGAGAGCTATTGATTTTTTATCTACCAATGAATTAAATTCCGTCATAATGGATCCATTTATAGGATTTAAGTTGATACTAACCCTTGGAATTTTTGACAATTCCAAGACTTTGGTGTCTTCAAGATTCCTACTCTTGAACCTTTTCCCAGTGTTCCATTTCGTGAGTCTAAACATCTCAACTTTCCCATTAATTCAACCTGAGGTTACAATGGACATCCCAAACTCATTGGTAACATTCCTCCTTACCTCTTATATTCTGATGATGATGAGCCCAATGATATTAACCTAAAGACTAAAACTTATGATCTCTCACCTCACCTCATCTCACAGCATCTTACTTCCTTGTACCTTCATTTTCGTAAGCCTCCTTGTGATGATATTCCCATAATATTAACCAAGACTCGACATTCTATTCACCATACTTCCTTAGATGATAAGGTCATCCCTACTTGTGTCATTGATCTTCACACCTTGGATTATGATGATGGTTATTCCCTAAATGATCCATTTTTAGGTGGTCTTGTATAGGCTCATAATGCTAAGATTATCCATTATCATTCTTATTTACTTGAGTCTTTTCACATATATTATTGACTTCATTTATAGTTATTAATTTTAATATTTTTATTTTTTATCATAAGGTAGATATGGTGCCAACACATCCAGCTTATGAGGAGCCTTATAGGAGTATGCTCATGGTTCTTGCTATGACTGAACCTTATCACTTTTCTAGGTACCCTGATCCCCATAGTTGGTTTACTACTAAGATTAGTGTGACCCTCCTTAGACCTTCTATAGATCATGTTCTTCCCTTAGTGGAGCCTATTCCTACTCTTGCTATATTTGGTCATGTTCTTGCTCATGTTAGTGTTGAGTCTACTCCTACTTCTCATCCCATTGGTCCTTCCATTGAGCCTAGTTATGTTCCTCCTCCATCACCACCTTCCCTTGGTGATGGTTTGCTTCCCTTACCTCAAATGGCTATGTTTCCCACAAAATGGATCGATGAGTCTTCTCCAACTTCTTCCACTCTTTTTACACCTCCTTTTGTGAGTGTTTTTCCTAAGACCACTCATAAGCATATATGTTGCTTCCATAGGATAGATAATCATTATTCTACCCATTGTTTCAAGTTGCAATAGTATATTGATACTTTGTATCCTTCTTCTCCTTATTTAGACAAATACATACCTCTTGTGAAGGTCCTACTTGAATATATACCTAAGTATGGTGAGGTGTATTGTCTATGACACCAATGTGGTACCCATCACACCGATCATTGCCACATCCTTCAACAATACCTTAAAGATCACCTTATAGCTATTATTATACCTTATTCCATTCCTCTCATAGGTCATCCCTATAATAAGGCTTCTCATTATTTTCCCATAGATCTACTTCTAGTGGTTCCATCCCCTCCTATGGTCCCTTCATGATCTTCTATGCCTCCACCCATGGTTGTTTCACTTGTAGACCTTCCCTCACCCATGAATCCTTCTCCACCAATGATTCTTACATCTCCCATAGACCCCACTCCCACACATTCTCCCAAACATCCCTTGCTTGATTTCCCTCCTAAGCATGATCCATAGAGTATTCCTACTTTTTCAATTAAGGAGACTAGAAGTATTTTCCTAGTTTTCATTGAAGATTGATGAGACATTAGCAGTAGTTCAAATCCAGCTTCATAGAGATTTATCTGATGTCTTGGATAATGTGTGTGGGAGATTTATAAATATTTATGAGCACATGCATGGTTATTTTACATTTACATTTTGATTAGATATGTGATCCAATATTATTTTTGTCTATCTATTATAGTATTTGACGCTATGTCAAATTCATATTTTTCATATATAGTGATTTTACCTTTTTTAATATATTTTGCTTATATTATCATTTATATTTGCATATGATTATCTTTATTTATCATTGTCTTGTCTTTATTTCTTGAGTTTTTCTAAAAACTTTCTTCTTGTGCCTTCATGATCATTTGATTCCTTATCTCTATTTTTCATAGTTATTTATCATTGTGACTTGGTTATACCAACCTTGTTCCCTTTGGCCCTTGTTTTCTATTACTATGTGATCAGTTAAAAAATAATGTATCTCATTATACTTTCCTTTCACCAATCCACCTTTGGAACTCCTTTTTCCCTTCTTCCTATTTTGTAAACTAAGCATATACATGATTGAGACTTGAGATCACATGCTAGTTTGTTATTATTCCTTAGTGTCCTAGTCAGTTTTTATCTTTGGTTACTTAGATTCCTTTAGCCTTAGCCTAAATCTCATTAATGTGTATCACTACATCTCTCATTATTGGTCATTCCAAATCTGTATGGAGGAGGAATCTTAAAAATCCATAAAAAGTTAAAATCTAAAACATTTTGCAAAAGGCAATGATATAAAAGGCAAAAATATTCTTTAAAGTCAAATCACACTAAAATATGTGATTCAAAGCACATCTCCTTCTTCTATTCAAATATCAAACTCCATTGTTTGCCTTACGATAGAGCAGAGGTATTTTGGAGTGCAGTAGTCCAGTAGATTGGAAAAGGAGAATAAAACAAAAAAATCTTTTAGTGCTACCTACTTTTTCATGCAAGTACCCAATCTTCACAGTAGACTGATGCCTCTATAAGGGGTCCTAAGGAACAAGGAACATGTTGTGAGAAGGTATGTCTATTGTACCTTTTTTTTTTTTACCAATCTACCTTCATGAGTTGATCTTACTAACATGCTTATTTTCCTACAAATCTTTATGCCTATAGCGAATAATTTTCCTTTGTACATTGATGGTCACTAGTCACTTAATGTCTTATCATGTCCTTAGTATACCTCTTACCTCCTAAGGTCTTCTCATAATACACCTAAGTCTTACTTTTTACATTCTTTTTTTCATTCTCTATACCCCTCATATTTCCTTGTGAGAAATATTATTTTGTCTAATGATCACCCCCCTTGGGATTTCATTTGTGAGTTGTTTTGTAAGACCATAGATAGGACCTGATGTTCTTCACAAATTACCACCTTTTTATTTCTTATTACCCACATATTTTGTTGCCTATTTTTCATATTTATTCCACCCCACTGGTGTTCTCTTTGTGAGTTGTAGTGTAAGACTGCAAATAGGACCTGACATTCCTCACAAAAATTTCCAATAATACAAATCACAAACAAAATTACATGTGTCAAATATGAGATGATTATGAATTCACACATCATTGACAAGATTCTTATCTTGATTTAGTGTGTTTTATGTGTACTTTATTTTTATTTCTCTTTTATCTTCTTATTTTCTGAGTGCATGTAAGAATACAACCATTTCTCGAATTTTTCATACTTCCCAGCTTGAATTAGTGTGATAAATTTAAGACCAATCTTTTTCCAATTTTTTTTCCTCTTGTACTTCCCAATGTGATTTAGTATAATTGATTGACTTAATTTAATTTTCTTTTATACCATTTATGCCTTTTTATATACCTTCCATTTTATTGCATTGTCTTCATATTTCCCAATGCAAATTATTATGATTTTACTTGTTTTAATTTGATGCAAAAATCTCACTTTGGTTTAAAAACAAATTCCTTTGTTTTACCATTTTATTTTACCATCCCTTGGTTCTTTATACTTAGTCATTTTCTTGTTATTACACATTTCCCAACTTGAAATAGTGTGTAGTATATTTTTGATTGATTATATTTTTACAAGTCCTTTTTACATGTTTCTTTTTAACCATGCATGTGTTCTACATATTACTACAAAATAAACCACATCTCATATATTTCCTATAGCATATAAAATAAACAACTAAATACATGTGCTAGAAATGAATATATCCAAAGCATCTGCAACCACAACCATAATGATGACAACATACACAATCAACATCAATATGCCAAATTGACATATATATGTATATATATATATATACATATATATATATATATACATATCTATATATATATATATATATATATATATATATATATATATCTATATATATACACACACATATATATATATATACATATATATACATATATACATATATATACATATATATATATACATATATATATATATATATATATATATATATTTATATATACATATATATGTATATGTATATGTATATATATATGTGTGTGTGTGTATATATATGTGTGTGTGTGTATATATGTGTGTGTGTGTGTATACACATATATATATACACACATATATATATGTATATATATACACACATATATATATGTATACACACACACACACACACACATATATATATATATATATATATATGTATACATATACATATATATATCATGAATTTTTTATACAACAAGGACAACCAAATATATAATACTCTAGCTCTATGGTTGGGCTTCATCTTGTCTATCTTGTGGACTAGCCATGTTACCTATTAAGGCCTTGATCTGACTCCTCCATATAGTATGTTTTAAAAAGGTTATATGAGATCTCAATCCCTCTACCTATCCTTATAGTTGCACTACATGCACCTGTGCCTACACTAACTAGGTCAAGTTCATTGTATGTGCTTATGTCATTGGCATCACTATAGCCAAATGTAAACCTCTCTCCTCTGTCAGGGCCTACCATGCTTGTATCTCATCTAAACCCATCTCTACTAGTGGTTGTATCCTCTCTCTCTCTGTACTTGTATCTACCTTGTTGCCTCCCTTACTAATTTGAAAAAGCTCACCTGAGCTAGGGTAGATAGTACACTAAGGTCCTCTAATATATTAGGGTCATACAACTATAGAGTTTCATATAGGATGTCATGGAGTGATCTACTCACAAGGGACCCCCATCTCTCCTTCTCATCCTCAGCTATGCCTACAAAATTACACCTAGATAGATATTAGATCACTGTTATATCTTAAAATATCTATCTAGTCTCTATTTCAAAATAAAAACTTAAGCAATAATTTAATCATCTTTGTTACCTATCTATGTTTTGACCACTATGGTCTTGCCATCTACATGACTACCTAGCACATTATCTCCATCAATGTGGCCTCCTAGCACCTCCTCTATAAGTAACCTCCTTAGCTCAAATCTAATTGTCATGGATCACATATACCTCAGCCTATGCTTGAGTGGCCTCTCTATCATCTAGCTCTCTTTTAGCTCACTTATTGGGTCATCAAGGATGGTGATAGTCTCCACTCTCTCCTACTCCTACCTCTATCAACATTGTGTTTTTGGTGGTCATTACTCATCTTGTTGTATGGATGGCAGTGGTATATATAGTGCCACTACCTCTGTACCCCTCTCCTCCTACTATGCTCCCTATTGTGTTCACCCAGTCCATGGTCGCTCATGATGTGGTCTGAGTGTCAGCCTCACCACTGATTGCCTTAGTCCCCTCCTCCCTTGTAGTTCTCTCACATGCTAATCCCACTACTTGGGCATAAATATAAATGCCATTGGATGAGGTAAGCCCATCTATCTTAGCACCCATACCACTAAATGTGGCTCTCTCCATTAGGTGTAGTGTCCAACCATGTTTATCCTCATTATAACTAGTATAACTATGTCTTAACTTAGCCATGTAGTCATTATGTGCCCATATGGCTACCACACTATGTTTATGTGTCTCATCATTTTTAGCTCTAACACATGGGGCATGGCCTACACTACCTAGTCCTCTCTCCATTTTTGCACTTGAGGTGACCTATCATCCACCGGATGGGGCAACCCAACTAACTGATACATGGAAAACCTCTCATATATCCAAGCCATCAATAATATGATCAGTCCTATTGACTTCCACCCTCTAACCATCACCTCATACATATCATGTACAAGCTAGACCCAAATGATAAAACTAAGATCATATACTACTCCCTCATCTAGGATCATCCTACTTAAGGCTACCACAAATAGTGGTACCTTGTTGTCTGACTTGTGACATAGCACTCACTATATCACAAGCCCTATCATAGCTTTTCAAATATCCAAAATATATGGTGTATATACATCAAACATGCTAACTCTCCTACCCACCAATATCATTTTTGATCTTGTAGCCCACACAGTTAAGACTTTCCTCTCCTCCATGTTATCTAGTATACTTGTAGTCACCTAGTTATATGTTGTTTGGTATGCTAAGGATATCATAAATTATTCTAGTTTCATGATGTCATGAGAATATTTTCCACTATTATATGCCTATATTCCAAAACTTTTGATTTTTAGATATTTTTTACACTAACTTCTATAGGTTCACCTAGTGTTCTTCACATTGGATACCTTCACTTTCTCTTGCAATCTACTTCTTTTATCTACAGCACTAAGGTAAATATAAGTATGCATTTTTAAATTTTATCCTTTCATTTATCTTATTTACTTATTATTATACTGTACTTAGTATTAGTATTATGTGTTATCATGTTTTATTTCTTGAAGCACCATCTCATGTTGTACTTACATGACATATGATGAGCTTTGAGCAGGGCATATGTATATACATAATATTTTTAACTTTTATTGATTACTAACACTTTGTATCTTACAAGAACCTGTTGAGTCTCAATCTCTCTGAGTGAATGCCTTAAAGGGTGTACCAAGAAAGAGGTGGGAAAACCATTGGTGATTTATAATATTGTTATCCCTTTTTCCACTTACCATCTACACATTTCTCTCATAAAATCATTTACCCTAAGCTTATTCTTCTTTGTTGTACCCATTCCAAACATTTATCTAGCTTTATCCTCTTTTTTCTTGCCTTGACCCCCTTTCATCAATTGAGTGTACTAGGTTGATTGCGTCAACCCTCTATAATATTCAACCTCTGATTATTATATAGGGTTGATTGGGTCGACTCTATACTATTTATGGATATTTTTCACTTAGAGTTTTATTAGCCTTTCAACTGACCTAGCTCATGGACCTAGTGATTTACCTCTTGAAAACATACAGGGTTGACCATGTATAGCTGATATATTCAAAATGATTTAAGGTAACATCTACCTATATACAAGCTCATTTATAACCATTTGAATAGAGAAGTGAAGAAAAATAAGTGTGAATTAACATCTACTTATTGGCCATTCTACTTGAGGAATAAAGCTTAGGGTTCCATATTTTCTTTGGAGATATGGATCTTATCTTATGGATAAGTATTTTGGATGCATAGATAGGTTGTGTAGCCTAGAGTTGATTTGTCTTTGTTATCCTTACATACCACAAAAATATCTTGTAAATCACCTTGGTCAAGGGAGAGATTGAAGTTCAATGGGTTTGTCTTCAAGGTAAGTATTCGTAACTTTATTTCTCCTTTATAAAAGTAGATAGATAATGCAGTTGTGCTTCTCTCCATGCATTAGGATTCTATATACATTAACGTGATTATATGTATTCTATTCAAGTTTAGTTTAGTTTTATTTATTTCTAACCCCCACTTTATGCCAAAAGCTTTGGTGTGCACTAGATTAGATTTACTTCTTATTAATTAGATATAGAGTGAACATTAAACCTAGGACTTTTTTAGGGTTGTTGCATGATTATGTTACATTTTAGGCTTTGGAGACCTTCCTAACATGGTGTATTATGACAAGTGATCACTTAATTAGGTCTAATGGATCACCATATTGGTCATGCTCTCGCTTAAAAAATGTATTCCCAAATAAAAGTGTAGATATGCTCTATCTTCTCTAAGCTAGGACTGATTTATATACATGATGCATTTCTTATTGCATACACCACCCATCCCTTCTCAAGAGCCTAAAACCTTCCAATCTTGGAAATAAATTCAAGAAGGAATCCAAGGCAAAAAATAAGTCCTTGTTAAGAATCTTTAAAAACATAAGACTTTTCCATCTTGGAAATAAATTCAAAAGGACATTTAAATGAAGAATGAAGTCCTTGTGGAGAAAGTTGAAAACCAAAACATTTCAAGGTTTGAAGGATTCATTGGTGAATGGAAGGAAGAGAGGGATAAGCTTATTGATCATGAGGGCCTAAAACTTATTTGTGAGGTTAATCATTCCTTCTTTGAGGAATAAAATTAGATTGTATTTGTATTTGAGCCTTAATAAGGCTATGAGGAGGATGCTTAAATTGAATATGAGGAATAACTCACCATTAGAACACCTTTAGATGAGGAGAGAATCATATCATTCTTTGAAAATGAAGGGGGAGATTGTTTTCCCAAGTGAGAAAAAGGTGGTAAGATGGTGATTGCAGCTGAGGTGTAGCTAGATACCTCTAAATATGTCTCAATTAGTGAAGATAGAGGTACTTTGATCAGAAATGAAAAGGATGTCACTATTTCCAGCCATGCCAAATCAAAAAACTTAGTTTCAGCCTTGGAACAAGAGAAGGATCGACCTCTTGATGAGGAGAATATAGTTATTCTTAGTCAATAAAGTGGTCAAAAAGGTAAGCCTAATCTATATGTTCAACCACATGTTTAAGAGCAAGGTGAGCTTCAAGAAGAAGACATACCAGTTAGCCAAGAAGAAGGTGATCTTGGAGATTTATTTGATGACATGACAATCACTCTCCTTTAGAATGATAGTCATAAATAATATGAAAATGGGGCCCTTGACTAACTTACAATAGTTGATAACAAATGTACAACATTCAATAAGTTTTAAGTGGCCAAGAAGAGGTATGTTTTGGTTTTGAGATCCCTAGTTTCATTGAAGATGAGAAACTCACTCCTTATTGACAAGAAGAGATTGCCAATGAACATGAGATTAAAATAGTGGAATAAGAACTAGAAAATGATCTTGATAATATGGAACAAAAATAAGATCCAATGGCATCTAATATTGTTGAGGAAATAGCTGATAAGCATTAAAACCCCTCTCTTAAAGTTGAAATTTCTCCTAGTGAGCAAAAAGGGAAGCCTAAAAATGAGGTTATAGAAGTTGAAGATAATTTCCAAGAAGACACTAATCAAATTATGCTTCAAAAATATCATGTTGAAATAAGGGATCAAGTTTTAGAGCTCATATAGGGTTTTGAACAAATTGAATAAGTTCTAAGACACAATGAGTCTCTTCAAGTGGCCATAGGCAATCAAGAGCAACCTATGGATTAGGCAGAGATAGTATTATTTGTGCCAAACAACCAAGCTTGGGAAAAGTATGATTTTTTTCTTAACTTAAATATTCAATCCATAGACAAGGTAATGAATCAATAAGGTTTGATTTCTAGTCAAGAATATTATGAGTATGCCAACATCTTAGAATGTAGGTGGAAGCTCTCACTCTATGAGTAATACCTGATTAGACTTCATTTAGCATGTGACAATCTAAATTCATAGGAGCATGATGAGTTCAAGATCTTTCAATTTTATCTTAGAGTAGAAATATATGTTGAGGTTAGTTTTGTGTAATAGGTTGCTTACGCTTTGTTTTCCCTAAGTGTTTGTTAGCATAAGTGTGGTGTGTTGTCTAGTTTTAACCTTGTTATTTGTGTTGTTATTTGTATTTGTGTGTTTAGGAGGTTTAATAAGTTATATTTACTTATGAAATCATATTTAAGCAAAGTTTAAGGTCCCATATTAGTCATTAGTTGAGTGCAAGTGACTCCATTTCCAAATAGAAGGACAAGGCTACTAGTCTATTAGCATTGTAAGCATGCTACCCCTGTGAATTGCCAAAGTATTGACCAATTTTTTCCCCTAGGCTAAATAGGTCAACCCATATATCTAAAAACTTGAATTCTCATGCCTCATAACCTTGTCGATATCCATCATATTCCTTGTGAGGTCTTTAAATGGCCCTTTTGAGGTCTTAGTAGCATAATTTAAGTTAAATTTGACAAGTTTAAGGTAATGGCTCATATTGGTTTGTGCTTGTCTTGTTATCTCATGTATTGAAAAGGTTGATTTAAAAGGTTTTAAAGGTTTAGGAATACTTTTTGGGTCATATAACATGTTTATAAGTCATCATACACTCCCTTTAGTCCATACAAGTGTCCAAAAGGTGGTAATCTTCTCCCTTTAACGTATGACTCATTTGAGATGCCTTCTTGATCCCTTTTGTAATGTTCCAAGGAGAATATTGTAAGGTTTGGTAGATAAAAATAAAAATTATTTTTGGGAACATTATTACACATTCTTATAATCATGTTGAAGCTCTATTAACACTCATTACATCAGTTCAATTAGGGTTCTCAAGAAGATGATAGTTTTTATGGTAAAAGAAAGGTTTTTAGAAGGTTTTTATAGGTTTTCAAAGTGAGGTTAATTTATATAAACTTTTAGGGCCTCATCCATTTCCTTAATTACCAAATCCATACTTTATATGGAGTGACAGATCCAAAAATGAAGAAAACCTATGCATTTCTCTTATCAACTTTGTTGGCAACCCCAAGAAGGTCAATAATTTTCACTTGGTGTGTAAAACAGAGAGAGAATTAGAAGGAATTATCTTGGGGGTTAATAAGTTTAATTATTAAATTAAATTCCATGGGAATATTTCTTAGATTTATGGACCTTCCTTTATGAAAAATTGCTAAGAGTTCAGGGAGTCATTATTACCCTCTCCATCCACACAAGGTCAATTTTGGATGATTTTAGTGCATCTTTGAGATTGACTAATATAAATGGTGATTGTATGGGTTTCCTATGAGTTTTAATGGTGATTCCACATTAATTTCCATCACTACTTGGCATGTTCCAAGAGGAGAGAGAGAAAAACCTTTATTTTGAATGAGTTACAAGCCTAGATGATAAGTCATGGGCAAGGTTTGATCAATTATGAGGATTTTCTCAACCCAAGTGATCTTCAAGTAGATTTAATTAATTACTCATTCCTCCTAATAACCTCATTAAGTTATATATTAATTTGGATCCATCACTTTACGTGGTCTTTGAAACCATTCAAGGTAATATGCCCCTAATGAGGAGGGATAGTCATGTAAGCAAGTGTACATGGGAAAGAGAGACTATGGAGAAGCCAAAAATGGCTCAAGTGTGGTATACTAGTGTGAATTGAACTCATAAAAAACATGATAATAGGATGCATTAGGTACATGTCATATAGGTTTATCAGAAAGACACATGAGAGTGGGTTTGAACCTATTTTCAAGTCAAGATGGTCTCCTCAGGGTTGTCTGATAGAAATGTGGTTATAATAAACATAGGATGGGTTAATAAACCTTGCTTCATCATTCATATAATGTGAATAATACCATGAATATGAGGTATATTTATTACAATGCTATTATTTTTCAATCAATTTTAGTATAGACAGAACACAAAAAAGGAGTCTTAGTCATGATGGTGACTTACAGGCCTGTCATACCCCCAAATGGATGTAGACTTGTTTATGATGTAAGATGGATATCCAAGGGACTCCAAGGATAAATGAGATGAATAATAGGGTTTTAAATCTTATTATCATCATCAATATACTAGTATTGTCTAAATAAGCCTATTCTAATGATGCCCAACACTCAAAAGGCTCAGAATATCACCTACAAGCTTGAGTGTATGAAGGTAAAAACCTGTAAGTTTTAGATGTTTTAGATATTGGGGGATACTAGGGAGGATTTATGGCATGATCATGTAATATGTCTTCAAATTTTCTATTTTATACCTAAAAAAGGTAAATGTGGACCTACAAGTTTGCAGACCTGTAGGTCCACCTTTTGAGCTAAAAGATGAAATCCTTCTTGGAGTAGGGTGTCTTAGGGTGCCTAAAAGTGGTCTTTGGCCAATCTTCCACCATAAAATGAATTAAGAGAGAATAAAAAAATTATTTATTACAACCTAAAAAGTTACATTAATGATTTAACTAGTGTCTAAGGTGGATTAAGTGTAAGAAAGAGCAAAGAAGCCTAGATAAGCTTAAACCCTATAGATAGGAAAAACACATCTAAAGGTATGATGAAACTCTCAAGGTGCATGGGAGAAAAATATTAGAGAAATTAGGGTACCTCTTATATCCCATGAATATTATTTCAAAACAAAGATTTGTAATTTGAAGGGATTTTAAACCCAAAGCCACTCTCATAGTACCTTACTCAGTCTGCCTATCCAAGAAATCATTTTCTTCATGTGGGAACATGGTTGAGAGGTTACATGGTGTAAAATGAATATTAGAGGTGATGATAATTTTATTACATTTCAAACTCATGGAATCATTTCATTCATCCGCCCCTAAAACTCTATAAACAATCATTGAGATTAAAGGTCATTCCAAACCTTATTTTAGCCTAAAAAATAGCTCAATAGAGATAATTTTTACTGGGAACTTAGAGGAGGTTTTGCATGGAACTAGTTGGTGTTTGGGTATTATAAATAGGTATATGCCCTCAAATATTTTGGTATTTATAGGTAACATGGAGACCTATTCTTTCTAAATAAACCCTAAGAATGAAACATGCCTAAAACCCTCTTAAAACCATCACAGTGACCCGATAGAAAGAATTAGCCTCCTAAGTGCCTAAAGTGAATTTAAATGACCTCAAAACTCCTTTAATGACCTCTACAAACCCATGGTCACCTGAATGAGTCACTATTTTGGCACATGTGAGGCATGGTTGTACATATTTTAGCCTGAGAATGATTTCCATGGGTTAAAAATGTAGTTCTTGAGAACCCTTCATGGAGTTTGGCTAAGAGAGACCTAGAAAAGCACATTGGAACCATTTATAATATAGAAAATGTAGGGGAGGATGATCCTAAGGCCTCATTAAGAGGTTTCAAGACACCTAAATGCCTCTATGAGTTGGTTTTATTAGAATGTTTTAAGAGCTCTAAGAGACCAGACCTTAATACACCTACAACTCTATCTTGGAGATGGTTTTGAATAGAAATAGAGGTATAAGAACTCCTATAAGGTAATTAAGTGGTATTGAAGTTGTGGTGATACCCCTCAAGCAATAACTAGGCATATAATTGAATAAGTAGACTCACTATGGTGGAATTCACCTGAACCAAGTGAGTTTCCTAGTCAAATTGTAGGTTCTACCAACTTGGAGAGTATTGAACCTTAAGCCTCATCTCCATCAAGCTAGAAAGAACATGGAATTTGCATAGGGTGGAATTGGAGAACTTAATAAAGCATGACTAAGAGTGACACATGGAATAATAAAAGCTTGTAACTCCTTCACAAAAAATAGGTAGTTTCACATAAGGCTAATGAGTCAACAAGAAGTTGAAGGGTCATTTCATGCCAATTTTAATAATGGGAGAAAGATCACATCGAGTTGACACATGTTAAAGGAGTTTCTAAGACTATTATCTAAGAGTTTTTTTTATTGTATCTTGTTTTCTCATGGAGTGACACTTGTATATGAGCCCTATATGCCTCCATCTCCCTCCTTTCTCATTTTATCTATAAGTATGCCTAATTTTGGCATTTGTTATATCCTCCACCTAAGTATGGAAAAACCCTACTCATTTGTATGCCTTTAATCAATGATGACTACTGGTTTTACCTCCTTCTATGATTGTACTTAGTGTGTGTACATGGATAGTTGATCTTATTAAGTGATTTACTTAGTCTTATTTAACATGTTATCATATTTTAACACCTATATGTAGTTTGAAAGCTTATTTTATAGGTGATTTAACCTTTTAGGGTTTTACATGTGTAATTACATATGTTTGGTTAAAGGGTTAAGATGTCTTAATTGGTTAAATGAATTGCAATAATTAACCTATTGATTTATAAATGAATTTAACCTTAATTGACTTTCTAATAATAAAAATAAATAGGAAGAAATATAGACTTAGCTGAAAATAGACTGTCATGGATTATCTAGGTTCTACAACTTGAGATCTGAGTAGTTTTGAGTATCAAAAGTAGATTTTTGATATTTGTCTATTCACTAGACAATAATTCCTAATTTATAAAGTAGTGCCATCCATGTGTAGTGTCCAAGATGGGGTGCTAATGTCCTTTTTATGGGACTATTCCTACTTTTAGGGAACACCTACACATATGTCTGTGTGTTTTGTTCCTCTGAGACTTAAACCTATAGTTGTGTATTATACTTGTAAAGCTTGATTTGATGTACAAACCCTAATTCTCTTTACAAGTGTGATATGATCAAGATTTGAGTATGTGTTAATAGGTTGGACTAGACATCCTCAACACCTTGTTGTGTAGAGATTTGCCTTCTTACTAATACTCCAAAGAGGGATCAAGTTTGATGTAGTTATCCCATCTAGTGTTTAATGTATGTACAAGTGAATGCTAGAATGAGAGTGGCCTTGGATGCCTTGAATGTGCTTGAGATTTGGAATGCTTGAAAATTGGACATAGGGTTGCTATAGATGGTAGTATGTAGAAAGTAGGGTAGAATAGGGATAATGTACCTTGATTTTTCACAAATTTGTCTTAGGTTTGAATAGATTTTGTATCTTTTTTTCATCTAGTCAATAGAGGTGGATCAAACTTGTATTTATAGGATTCTATTAATTATGTGGATAAGAAAATGAGATTAGGCCAACCATAAGAAGGGTACACATTTGAAAAAGTATCCATTGGTAATAGTTAGGGATAAGGATAGTAAAGCCTAGTCGGGGACACTAGCGCCATGTGGTTGTAGTGTCCCACATGTGGCACTAATGTCCTTTTAGCAGAATTTTAAAAAAGTTATATTAGGGTCAGAGATGATAGTTTAAGGACTATGTCTTGAATAGTTCTAAGTGAATAAGGTTTATTAAATGATTGTAAATGCAAGTCTAAGGCCCTAGAATAGGTCTATGGTAAGCCTATGGATAGGGTGACTCAAATGACACTCTTAGCATCCAATTACCACTTTTAGGTGATTACATTTGCCTTCCATTTATGCTAGTAATGTGGTAAAGTGAAATGACTAGTATAAATTAAAAATAAGTATACTTGGACTTATCTTGGAAGTGAAGCCCATGTAGCCAAGTTTGAATATGTGAATTTGGGTCTACGTATATGAAACATGATCTAAAGCAATGTTCTGCAATAAAACATACAAAAATTAGTCCTTACTAATGAGACAATTAAAAGCAAAAGACTATGATGAAATGAAATAACTAAGTAAAGAGAGAGGAAAGGAATGAATAGACCTCATTAGGTATGCAAACCAATGCATGAACTTGGTGATAACTTATGTGTGTAAAATTACATAGTGATCATATCATTGAAAAAATTGAACTAAAGTGATGGATTACTCAATCCTCATATGGGTGGCTTAAGAACTCGATCTAGTTTTGACTCCATCATTGCCCACCCCTACTTGGTGGATCTTGATCTTTATGAATAGATAAGATAAGACAATATGTGTGTCAAACCCTTTCATGTAGGTGGATAAAGAACTCAAGTAGGCCATGACTCCATGATTGCCCCCTGTATGAAGTGTTGACACCTAATTACAGACACAACTAGATTTGAACTAGACTTCAGATTGATTCCTACTAACCATTACAAATTAAACCTAAGAATCATTGAATGTCCCAATTTTGGCTATGCATCATTCATCAATACTCAAAATCATGTTGAGGCATCCCTATTTGGTATATTATCCCATACTCAATAATAACTTCTCATGGATTCATCCCCAATCACCTTATAGTATAACAACTATCAATTTGGCCTATGGACCCATTAAGTGGGGCACTTGATCAAATCTTGAAAGAGCGAAAATGCTAATTAAATTGAATATCTAATCAAACAAGATTAAATGCTTAGTTGAATTATCCATTTGTAATTAATTAATATATAAAAAAGGAAATTTCAAAATTCAAAATATCAAGCCTTTTCATCATTGCCTTTATGGGTTGTCAAGGTCTTCCAAAATATCTCAAAATATCTAATTTGAGAGCCATGCCTAGTAATTGAAAATCATAATTACATGACAAATTTTAACTCAATTGGAGTTAGCCTTAACTCACCTAGGGTTATTTTTAACTCATTCCATGTTTAAACTCAACATTAGCTCACCGTGGGTGAGAGTTAACTTTTGAGGCTATAAATACAAGTCCATACCCATTGATGTTTAAGCTATTTTGGTGTAAAGTTATTATGCACAAATATCTTCAACAAGCTATTTTGGTGTAAATTTATTATGCCTAAATGTCTTCAAATCTTTGATAGTGTATATTTATAATGCTAATTTGAAGAGATAAGCTTCATACAAGTAGTGTTACCATGCCCAATTCTTAATCCAAGTAATCAAGGCAAGGTGCCAAGGAGAGAAGCAATAATTAAAGTTTCATTATCAAAGACTTCTTGATGCACAAAATGAGAAAACCACATCAACAAGCCATTTGGAGCTCCAATGAAGGTAAAATAAGGTTTTATTTTATGTTTTAGTTGTGTTTTCATATGCATATTTGTTACCTATGTTATCCCTAGTGTCTAGGCTAGAGGTGTTAGGATTTTAGTGTGTTAATTTGATTTTGTTTTATTGGACTAACACAATACTAACCTCCCCTCTAGGTATTCCTTGTTCACATCATGGCATGCCTAGTGGGACCAAGTTTCCCGTATGGCCAAAGATATTGATATGTTGGTTTTAGTTTTTCTAATGGATGCATAAAAATCTTCAAGTTTCAAGCTTTAGCTTCATTTTTTACATCTTTTTATTTTAAACAAGTTATAGGTTGCAGGGATCCATGTTTATTTTCTAGATCAACATCAATTACAATAATTGACCATGATCTCTATGTAAAATAGGAATCGACCATGATCTCTATAGAAAATCGAACATGGCAGGCAACATGACTAATAATGGTTTTACTTGATTTTTCTTGCCTTCATTCTATGTTTGATGAGCTACAAGTTGTTTGTATAACCCATTTATTTTATAATCCATGAAATATTTTAGTTTTAAGCTAATTTACTAATCACTTTTCCATCAAAACAAGCTCTATTATTATGTGTTTTATAGGAAATGTTGATGATCTGCCTAATCAATGTTGATTTTTGTAATCGATATTGATCTATGTAGATATATGATGATCAGTCTCTAATACAAGAAATTAGAAACCTAAGATCTAAATTCAAAATGTTATTTTCTCACTTGATTTTGGGCTTCTAAGCAAGTAAACCCTCTAATAATTTTCAGGTACTGAGGTGGAAAGAGCATAATTTAAGCATGGTTACATCTTACACACATTGTATTTGGTGATTAAAATGTACTTAGTTATTTTTATCTCTTAGTTATTTTTAAAGTTTTTGTAATATTCAACAACAAAGCCAAGGGGCTCAAACTTCACTACATACTTTGATTTGGTGATTAAAATAAACTCTCACATTAGTTAGATACTAATAAGAGTTTTCATTTTTATGTTTATTTGTTGAAAGTCTTTGTTTAAACAAAATGAGTGTTATATGTATGCTCTCCCCCCATCCCATTTAGGGATCTTGAGTGATCAAAATTTATCAATCTTTGCATTTGTCTCTTCGGTCCAAAAGCATGGAAGGAAAGTCATTAAGGCCCTCCCCAAAATTTGTATGATTTAGGTGACCCCAAAATGACCCTAAAGTCCTTCCACTTGTCTTTATTTCATGTATTTTATCTTGTGGGTGGGAGTTCATTACCTCTTCACAAGTTCTCTAGGGAAGCATTGACCCGAGAATTTATCTCTCAACATCATTTCAAACTTACTCCTTAGTGGGGTATATAAATTGAGGGTGACCCACTGGGATGCTTGTTTTGAGTGGTTAAAACAAGCTCTGTTAGTGGTAATCGACCTCAAAATATAAGGGAAACTCAGACATCACACAATATTAAGCAATTAACAGATGTAGTGGTTGTGAAAAGGACAAGACCTTTTCACAACACATTGGTTGATGTGGATCCAAATGACATGATTGTGACCTAGTATTTGACATGCATATAGGACCATCTAGAAACAAACAAAAATTAATAGCTTAGATAACCCCACTTATCACAAACATATTGTTAATGGAGGGTGAGTAGCTTGAAGTTATATGTCATTGTAAAAACTCTTGAGAGAAGAGGGGGCCTAAAAACCCTACTCTTCATGTGCTTTTAATTTTTGGATTAAACAATTTAAAATCCTCTCAAGAGCAATTATATAGATGGAATTTGACAATATGATGCAAGCTTATCAGGTTTAGGATTTAGGACATTACACTTAGGTGTTTATGTCATTTTTATCCTTTTTACTTACATGGTCTTATGTCAAAACTATTTTTTTGTCATACCATATCCAAAAATGAGTCTTGTTTATACATCAATCCTTTGTTTGAAGAGGCATTATGTCATCCATTTGACATCACACCTTTGCCTTAGACATTTATCAAACCTTTGTGTGGGGTGTCATTTGTTTGGAAAGGGTGTCATTACACTACCCATTTCATTTCAAGTCTTGTTCCTTAAAGTCTTAAAACAAACCATTTGTCATATATTTAGAGCATGATAATGTCTTTACACGACTCAAATTATTTCAAATACTTATTGCCTTGTGTCCAAATTTTAAATTTTTAAAACCACATGTGCCTTTTGGATCTATGCCTAGTTCCATCATGTTGTTTGTTCTTGTCTAGATGTTTTATATTTTAAGAAGCCTAGTCTTCTAACTAAAGTTTAAAATTAGCCTTGACAAGTTTAGATCCAAATATTGATTGGTTTTTTGCTTAGGCCTCATGTAATTTTGGCTTAGAGATTTACCTTTCAATTTTAGGTTGTGTAACTTAGGTTAATTTCTTGCTCAATTTAAAGACTATTTTAGTGCCTAAATTTGGAGAAGTAGCCTATCTTTCATATGCCTAGTGTTCCATGTCTTTTACCAAATGATCAAGTTTATGTTTGAATCTAAATGCCTAGTTTGTGTCCAAGTGTTTCAATTTTTTTAGATTAACTCTCTTTCCTTTTAGACCTTGTTTTGTTTAAATTCTAGCTTTTATTCCTTATTCCCAAAAGACCTAACAATACCTATTTTGAGCCTAGATTTTGTGCCTTGTTTTATAAAAGACCTAGAAACCATTTATTTCTTTAGACCTAGGTTAGACTTGTTTGAAACACTTTTTACCTAAGTTTGGAATTCTAATTTGTATTAATCCACTTGACCCTTTTGTTTAATACATTTGACTTTCGAATGTTTTAGATCAATTTTTAGCACTGACCTTTTTAGAGATACAGCTCCATCCTTAGACCAAGTTAGACTATGATTGGACCATTTATCCTTTGGACCTTGTTTTTTAGAGTTTGTATAACTTTAGGCCTTTTTGTGAAATTTTCATCATTGATTTGGATATGTCTCTTTACACTCATAATAGAACCATGTACAATCCAGGTTATGATAATGTGGTCACATAAGATGAATTTGTTTCAGATCCTTACGGTGATGATGTAGTTTGTGAGATGGATCCTTATCCTCCTTACAATACTCAATCTAGAGAAAAAATTTAAGATACTCAAGCACAATATTCAATGATACATTCTTTGGGCCAATTAACATACCAATTTCTCCCTCTTAATGATAATAGTACTCAATCCCCAACCTATACCATTAACCCTCCTTCAACCTACATGAGTAACCAAGCTCTACAACATCTAAGGATCATTATTCAAAGACCTCATCCTTTAGCTTGTGATAGAAACCAAGCTTCACAATACCATACCATTATCATCCTATGACCTCATATTTTGGCTCATGACAACAACCAATCTTCACAATGCCCTACTATTACCATTCTAGCCCCTCATCCTTTGACTCATGATGATAACAAAGCTTCACAACTCCTTACCATTACATTTCAGGCCATCATCCTTTGGTTTGTGTGAGAAACCAAGCTTCCTAATTCCCTATCATTACCATTCTAAGACCTCCCAAGAATGGTAGCTCATTATCCCAATAAGGTTGCGAAATTATGACTAAATGAGTCACAACTACCATCCTAGACCAGCAACCAGTATTTATTAAGCCCATCATAGATGAACCTATTTAAAAAGAGATCATTATCTAACTATCAACCATTATTCATCCATTGTTAACCATACCCCATTTTATAAAATCCATGCTGATCATTGAGCCATAATTGATCCAATCATTACCTCTTCAAGAGCCATCATTTAAAGACCAAGAAATGCTCAAAATTGAAATTTTGTAACTATTTGTAAACCAAGGCCAAAAAAAACAACCAATTCATGATGTTTTTGTTGAATCACCCCTTTGTGACAAGTTGACCTATGATGAATCACCTTATGATACTTTCCTTTTTGTCGAGGAGTCTCATTCTGAGAAGCTAGTATTTTTTGAGTCACTTCTTACTGATTATAACAACCTTTGGGCAAATCATTATCTCAACCATTATCATGTTTTTAAAGAGCCCCCTTTGACAAGCCAATATTTATGGAGTTATCTCTTGAGCTTTTTCCCCTCGTCTCACTTTGATCCCAATCTCTATGGATCCCATTATGCCATCACAAACCATTAATTATCTAATACCAAATAATCCACAAGACATCATTATAGTAGCATCCACACCAAATGAAGAATTAGCATTAACATTAGGTTCCATTTTTGAACTGACATCAGATTTAGAATTAGAATCATAATCAATGTCAGTCTCAACATCATATTTAGCATCCCTTAGGTTAGACTCAGCTTTAGAATCAGAAAACATTCATGGTTGTTACAACATTGGCTACACATACCTTGCAGATCATTTTCAATATATATTTAATCCTTCCATTGTTTTTGAGGATGATTACTCAAGCATCGACACAATTTATCCTAATATCTTCTATGAGGATTATGTTGCCTTTTCCCATTCCATTACCATTCCACATGCCATTATCACCAACCAACCTAGCCATTATATTAACATTCCACCTCCTATGAGTGTTGATTAAGACTAATAGAATCAAACCTTTTTGAACGACATCCATAGTGACATATCAGTTAAATAATACCAAGGGTACCAAGACCACATTCATGTAAAATAAGAACAATCTCCTAGTGAAACCTTTCTAGAGGTGCTAGGGGGAAATCAAAGTCCAAACTCAACATTTTATAATGAAACCTTGTTTGAGGCACTAGAAGATAATCAAAGTCAAAAGTCAATGATCCTCAATGAAACCTTTATAAAGGTGATATGGAACAATCAAGAAAACTTCATTGGTGAAAACCTCTTTGAGGCACTAATAGCTGAGCATAATAATTATTCACTGCTTGATGAAGACATTATTAAAGATAACATCAATGCAGCTTCCAATCCAACATAATTAGATGCTAGCTACTCTCAGGCCCAACCAATATAAAAATATAGTGGTCCTATCAAGAACATATTCATAAGTCTTTAGCCTTGCCACAACCAAATTTATGTTGAATCTAAAATCAACAACATTGTGTGTGTCTGAATATCCCAATATTCATTTATTACCTAACCATTATACATTCCATTATGATCCATTTATTAATTTTAGACATATATTACATTGCCAAATTATACCTATTATCCATTATTTATCCATATTTACCATCCCTGGTCACACTTTCCTTTACAAAAACTACAAAGACATCTTGTCTTAATATTTAAAGTAAATATAATCAATGACCAACGAAGATCACAACATTATTGGAGTCCAAATATACAAGTTATTAATAGAGAATTTATTCAAAAGAGGTGTGGGATAATAATTTATAACATTTTACTATTTTAGTTGTATCATATGTTGATCAAGATGTGCATCTCCACATCAGCAGGAACAATAAAAATATTTTCTTTACCAGAACTATTTACCTTGCCTTTTTCATTTTCCATTGTTTCATACCCTACCATTTACCTTACCTTATCACTTGGGGGAAAACCTATTACCATTATACCCAATTGTCATAACATCACCATCCTTGAATAATGTCATATGGTATATCATTCTACCATACCTTCACTATTGACCAAACTTGTTTTTACTCACCTTACCTAACCCTTTTGACCTTGGTTCCATTGGTTCTTCTGGCACCTTTCGTGAGGGAATTTCAATCCAATGTCACTAGTTTTAGAATTATATGTTCAAATAGTAGTCTATGAAGGTAGTATGACAATGGATATGTCAATTTCAACTTTCATTTAATATTACACTTGATTGGTACTACTAATTATAACTACCATTAGGCAAATCAGTATTCTACCTAGTGTTACTAATTATAACCACCTATGGGAAAATTAGTACCACTAACCCTTTGTCATTATTTCCTAATTATAATTGCCTATGGGAAAATTAGGAATAACACCTTTACCATTCGTTACCGTATCACCTCACCCTTACTATTATCATTTGCCTAATTTGTGAACTTGTTACTACCTAATTGGATATCACTACCTTTTGTGTAGGTAGAACTATAGTATCTTGAGGTCTTAATGGGACTATGTTGGCAATGCTTGATTCACATCAAGGTCAGCTCAATCACCCCATTTCCTACACTCTCACCATTTTATGAGCAACCTAAGCCAATGCTCTCACCATTTTGTGAGTGGTATCTTTTTGATCTCTAACATCTAAAAATACCCCAAAAATTCAAAAATCTCAAAATCTTAAAAATTATAAAAATTGACTTACCATCTCCTAGAGAAATATATAGCCTCAAAATCCAAAAACATTTGTCCTATTTAAACCTAGTTAGTCATCTTTTATTTGCCCTACTAGGTCAAATCCATTGTTCATTCTAATATATTCCACTACCATTAGGGTTGTGACCTTCCCTTTGCATAAAACCTTGCTTCGAGGCAATACCTATTTATCCTACCATTGAGCCTTCACACATAGATATTGACTTGGTTAATAATAGAATGATTTATGTTACTTCTACTTTCAATATTTTTGTGTGTTTGTTTACTTGGTTGTTTATTGATTTATTTTCCTATTTGTTTACTTTTGTATTTGTGCCTTGACTCAGTATATATGCATTCATTAGGTGATTCCTTGCACATTATTCTTGAGTTTATCCATATTTATACATCAACATTGTCATCATGGTTTTTATCATTGGTGCATTATTTTTAATTATTTATTAGATCAGGAATCAATCCTTATGTATATTTTAGCTACATTCTCATGGTGTTCTATATCATGATGCATATTGTCATGTGTTATAATAAAAATCAGCTCAAGAAATTTTATAAGTAATGGTGTCATAGAAAATTCTCCTGGTCTACCCTACTGAGGTATGTGCCTATGCCACTGATTATAACTACCTTTGGATAAATCAATGTCTCAACCTTTGTTACTGATTATAACCACCTTTATAAAATTAGTACTTTTTAAATCAATGCATGCAAGCATTATCTTGATTGGATTGATCTTACCTATGGGTTAATTTTTTGCCTTATTCTTACTTCTTTTCGAGGGACCATCTATCAATCGTATGTGTTGGCTACTCCCTCGATGGGGCATCATTATAGGCTTCCTAAACATTGTTTGGAGCTTCTTCTTCAATCATTATCTTT
Source organism: Torreya grandis (assembly GCA_037957365.1). NCBI lineage: Eukaryota > Viridiplantae > Streptophyta > Pinopsida > Cupressales > Taxaceae > Torreya > Torreya grandis. The sequence continues at coordinate 433,021 of JARHVA010007326.1, read as the reverse complement.
TTACATTATTAATGGCCTTTTTAATTCTTTGATAATACGTTACTATGCCTATAGCTTTCAATGCCTTACTAAATAGGGGCAAACTATAAACACCCAATTTTGGCCATAATTGGCTTTCAATCAAACTTCAAACTGATTCTTACTAACCATTATAAATTAAGCCTAAGAATCACTGAACATCCTAATTTTGGATGCACATCATTTATCAATATGCATAATCATGTTGAGGAATCCTTGTTTGGGATATTGACCTATATGCAATAATAATCTCTCATGGATTCATCTTCAATCACCTTGCAGCATAACAACTGTCAATTTGGCCTATGGACCCATTAAGTGGGGCACTTGATCAAATATTGAAAGAGCTAAAATACTAATCAAATTGAATTATCTAATTAATAATATTAAATTCTTAGTTTAATTATCCATTTTCAATTAATGAATATCTAAAAATGGAAATTTCAAAATTTAAAATATCAAGCCTTTACATCATTGCCTTTACGAGTTGTCAAGCTCTTCCAAAATATCTAATTTGAGATCCGTGCGTAATAATTGAAAATCATAATTACATGATAGATTTTAGCCTAATTGGAGTTAGCCTTAACTCATCAAGGGTTAGTTTGAACTCATTCCATGTTTAAACTCAACCTTAACTCACCTTGGGTGAGAGTTAATTTTTTAGGCTATAAATACAAGGCCATACCCACTGATGTTTAAGCTATTTTGGTGCAAATTTATTATGCACAAATATCTTCAAAAAACTCTTTTGGTATAAATTTATTATGCCTAAATGTATTCAAATCTTTGATGGTGTAGATTTATAATGTTAATTTGAAGAGAGAAGCTTCATACAAGTAGTGTTACCATGCCCAATTCTTAATCCAAGCAATCAATCCAAGGTGCCAAGGAAAGAAGGAGTAAAGAAAGCTTCATTATCAAAGACTTATTGATGAAAAAACTAAGCAAACCACTTCAAAAATCCATTTAAATCTACAAATAAGGTAAATGAAGGTTTTCTTTCATGTTTTAGTTATGTTTTCATATGCATGTTTGTTACCTATGCTCTTCATAGTGGCTAGGCTAGAGGTGTTGGGATTTTAATGTGTTAATTTGATTTTGTTTTATTAGAATAACACAAGACTAACCTCCCCTATACATATTTCTTGTTCACATAAATTAGATGCATTAGTAACTATATTTCATAAAGTGTTGAAAGTATTTAATGAAGTAATCTAACTATGTATTTGGATTTACAGCCACTCAGGTATATTAGGCAACTCTAGGCCACATAAGAATCTGATGACAACCTAGAATGTGATAAAAAGTGTATATATCATAGATAATTACATAGAGTTTGTCATTATATATGATTAACCTATATGAAATTGAGTATATGAAAACTATGTGCCATGCACATGCTCCTAATTTGGTATCTGAGTATGCTGACTCTGAATCAAGTATGTAATAGTTGAATCTATGTACTGATCTAAATGTATGAGTGATAATGCCATGCATGATTCCCCTAAATCTAAATAACTGGTATGAATCTAGATAGAAATTATTTAATCTAAGTTAAATCTAAACATAACTAACAAACCTTTGACTATATCCATGCAAATCTATATTATACTTGGTGTATTGGTCTCAATGAACTAGATTGTCCTGAAGCTAGGGTTAATGGATAGTAGCACCATGTGGTGTTAGTGTCCCAATATGGGTGCTAATGTTTACCTGGTCTGATATTTGTGTGGTCTAAACTGACTATTGAAACTCTATTATATTATGTGTCTACCCTCAATCTGATCTCTATAAATGAGTTTGTGTGTTGAAATGTATTTGTGAAAATCAAAATAGGAGCCTGATATATGAAATAACCCTTGTAAATTCCCCCTATTTTGTGGGTAGTTGTGAAACCTATGTAATAATTTCCCTCTAAATAAATATTATGTAAAATGTGTTAGTTAGAACATGATATTCCAATATAATGTACAAACATAACATCAAAATGTAAATGTATCTGAGCAATAATAGAAAATGTAAGATGTATATTGTAATCTACCATTAGACAAGGGTGTTAAGATATCTGTAGGAAATGGATAATAGTAATAAAATATAAGTAACATGCTTCAATGATATATCTACCTATATATGTTCCTTATATGTGTTACATGGTACATTCACAGTTTACATGGTTATCTTATCCTTTTGAAGTAAGGTGACTACTAGTTGTTACTTTATCTCACCTCAAAATGGGGGCATATCAATGCGTTCATGCCATAGATACATGGCTTCCACAATTTTCATAGTTCACTAGATTTAGATGTATAGTGGAGGCATGTTTTGGAAACATGTTCTCCACACATACACCAATTTTTAGATTTAGATATATAGTGAGGGCATGTTTTGGAAACTTGTTCTATACACATACACCAATTTTTTAGTTTCAAATTATAGTGGGGGCATGTTATGGAAACATTCTCTCCACACTTATACACTTTTCAAATTGGCCAAATTACATAGTTATATGATTCAAATACACATTTGTGGTATAATTATATACATAGGTATCATTTTTATACATCGTTTCAGCATGAGACAAATCTAAGGTGCATATGATATGCAATGTGCACATAATATTACAAAATCAAATCATTTTCAAAATTTAGAACACTTTAATGGACTATCATAACCCACTAGGCTGGACTTTTATAAAAAGTATTGAGCCAATCTACTATAGTATTTGTTCACTTTTGGCATGGTCGAGGTGATTAAATCACTCAATCTCACCAAGTTTATAGGTTGGAATTTATTACATCATCCAACCTCACTAGTTTTATAGTGTGAGTTGACTTAGTTTACTCAAGCTCACCATGTTATAAGTATTATTGGGTTGCACAGTTGAGTTAATCTCAACTATCGAGTGGTAAATCACCTTTTCTCCAAAGTTGGGGTCATGTGTCCTCCAATATCTCTATATCTTTTGAGATATATACACTTTCCATATTTTATATCTATCTTAATCATAGCTCTAATGATTCATAATGATACATCTTTTCAAATCATATTGCCAAAAGGCAAGGCGGTTGCATCAATATATAAGTGTACTCCTAAACCTTATTGCCTTTCAATTTCAATCATTTCAATGCTTTCAATTTTAGATTATATGCACTGACTATACATTTTAACATGCTCTTAGTTGTAGGTCAATCACTATCAAAGCACTCAAGTTGGACTCAAACAAAGGTAAGGTGTGTTATATATACCCAGGTATGCATGCCTTTTCATTTAAACTAGAATTTTCATTACTAGATTAAAGAGGGGGGGAATATACACACTATTTATGATTATATATCACCTTAGTCTTATACGCTTGGAAAATACATATTAGGGATGTACCTTTAGCTTATAGGCATTTCTTATTTCCAAAAGGTTGGCATACACTACCTATATATGCTAATTACTGATCTCTTAGTTCAACTAATGTTATTGTGATGACTCAAACCTTATAACATGCTCAAAATGTTATTAACCTACTTATCATCTATCTCTATAAGTTATGTATTTGTGCTTATTTTCTAACTACTAGGATACTTGCATCCCAATTAGAAACCTACATCAATGCAAATGTCATGTCCCAACATAAGTGTCTAGTGCCCCAAAGTCATCTAATTTACCAAATTAAATGTATACCTATGGTCAGCCTAAGTGTTTTAATGAGATATACTCTCTAAATGGATTGGTATGAATATAATATCAATCCTCATTCGTTCCACACCTAGAAAAGACCTAACATAGACTAAACAACCCACAAGATAATTTACCAAAGCCATGCAATCAAGCACTCAAGTGAGTAAAACTTCCCTATTTTATCATATTTCCATATCATAGGGACATCACATCTATAGGTTTGAAGTACTGAAGGAGCATCCCATGAGCTAAATTTTTCAAGTTATAAGCTAAATCACTCTATGTACTTATTTATCACAAATTGAATGATACACACACATGCCAACATGTAGGCAAAAACTACATAAGTTTGAGATCCTCTTCAGAGTATTGGCTATGTAGGTAAGACTTATTGATAGATAGGTATTTGGGTCAACTTGACATTATTTTCCCACTAACCTATTTTTACCATAGCCACTATGAAGATGAAGAACTCAGGTTTTCAAATTTGACAAGGAGTGACAGTCCATGACCTAGATCTAAAAGCACCAAAGTGAAGGAAACATAAAACCTATAAGTATCTAGGTGGTCACATCTAATTTCAATAGTTATTCCATACTTGACACCTACATCTAATCCATATAAAAGATTCAACATAACCATCCCAGGTCAGCACAAGTGTCCATGACTACATAGGTATAATTTTTAAAATCAGGTGATTGATCCAGAATCTAGATCCAGTCTACTTTTTGTATGTTCTATATGTTGATTTATATTAGCATTAGATTTATCTAAGTATCTTATTTTCATTATCAATGTAATATCTAGCATAATTATGCTTTCCATTTTTATCATATCTCAACATAATAAATTTATTATATGTGTTATCTACGTTTTACAATTAATTGACTAGCTTTAGAGATAGTCTACCATCCTTGTGCCCTAGACTATATTTACCCCTTTAATCCTAAATTCCCCCAATCTAAATTTTAGGGTTAAATATCTCAATCTTGTACACACTATTTTAGAATTATATATCACCTCAATCTTGTACACTTGTAAAATACATATCATGCATGTACTTTCAACTTATAGACCTTTATCACTGTCAAAAGGCTCACATACATTATCTCTTTATGCCTAATTTCTTATCTCTTAGTCTGACCAATGTTATTATAATGACTCAAACCTTCTATCATGTTTAAAATGTTATAAACCTGCTTAACTTCCATCTTTACAAGTTTTGGACCTGTGCCTATTTTCCAACTAACTAGTCATTTACATTCCATTGAGATGCCTATGTAGATGCAAGTGTCATATCCCAATGCAAGTGTCCAGTGCCCTATAATCATCTAATTTATAAATGAAATGTATTCATATGATAAACTTAAGTGACTTAATTTTAGATATTCTCCAAAGGTATTGGTATAAATAAATGACCAACCCTCATTCATTCATCACCTAAAAACTCATAAGGCAACCTATCGGAGACATTCACTAAAGCACTCAAGTGAGCAAAACTTCCCTATTTTATCTTATTTCTATATTAGTCATAGATAAATTGCATCTATAGGTCTAAATTACTGAAGGAGCTCCTATGGGCCATATTTTCCAAGTTACAAGCTAGGTCACTCTATCTACTTGCTTATCAGACATTGCATGATACACACACAAGCTAACACCTAGGGGAGAACTACATAAGTCTAAGGCCTTCTTCAGAGTATTGGCTATGTAGGCAGTGCTTATTGATAAAGGGGTCTTTTGGGTAGCCCAACACTATGTTACCACTAACCCATTTTTCCCATATCCAATAGGAAGATGAAGAATAAGGGTTTTATTATTTGATGAGGAACGACAGTCCATGACCCATATTTGAATTTGTCATAGTAAAGGTGACACAGAACCAAGAAGCCTCTAGGTGGTCACATCTAATTTCAGGAGGTATCTTGTACTAGACACCTACATGTGATCCAAATAAAAATGTTGACATAATTATCCCGTGTCAATACAAGTGTCTATGGCTATAGAGGTACAATTTCATGAATCAAGAGACTGATCTAGAATCTAATTCCAAACTACTTTCTATTTGTTGTAGATCCAAATCTATATTAACATTAAAACTAGTTAAGTATCTTGTTTTCATTATCATTTCAATATCTAGCATAACTCTACTTTATATTTTAACATATCTCATAATAATAAATTTAGTATATGTTTTATCTGAGTTTTGTAAATTAATTAGCATGTTATAGATTTATTTATTGCCTTTATGCTTATTCATTTATATATTCTTAACCATAACCCCAATAATATCCTTATCTATATTTAGGGTTAAACATTTGGTGAACCTGACTTATATGAATGTCAAAAAAAATGATCAGGGTTTTTAACCTCTTAGGTTTTCATCTTGCCATGATGGATTTTTAGATCTAAAACTTTACCCTGGTTTTTTACACTCATCTAGTCACAAGGGTTTCATGTTCAGATGCTTTCAGATTGCTTCTTCCTTGATTATCACATTTTGGCCTCCAAAATGATTCATTTTAAAATTCCTCAGAGGTATTTTATACTCGGGTTAGTACATTCAAAAATCTCTTTTCTACCAAAATTTGATACGAATTTTTTAATTTTGACAATTTATTATTTTTAGTAAATATTGACATACAAGGTAAATAATTCACTTATTTTGTAATTAGTTTTTGGGTTTTGTCAAATATATATATTATTCAAAAAACACTTGTATATCTCTAAAATAAATTCTTTTTTATCATAATAAATGATTCTTTATTAGGAATATTCTAGGGTTTTGTCTGTAAAGCATTCCATATTGTTAGGCATATTTCTGATTCACAATAGATCAAATTTAAAATTCTTTAGAGGTTTTTCATAATATGTTGATATATACAAAAATTACTTTTTTTTCCAAAATATTATATGAATTTTTCAAATTTAGCATTTTATAATTTTTATTAAATTTAGACCTACATATCATACATTGTCCTTTTGTTTCCCTATTTTTATGGGTTCATCTCATTTCTAATTTTTCCTAAAAAACTATTTTAGATTCCAAAATTTTTTAGCCAAAGTTTTTATATTGCTTTCTTTTCATGTAGTACATTATGGTGACCCTGACCTTTAGTCTTAAAACCCTATTTAACCTAGGGTTTCTTGATTTATTATTCTCTAGATCCTAATTTCAAATATTTAAAATTTAAAAATATGATTTTATCCTTTTATATAAAAATATTTAATATGGATATATCTCATAGCTACTTCAATTTTATAGTACATCATGGTAAATTTTACTTGTTATGTTTCATGTTTAATGAAATCCATTAAAAGGAGTAACTAGCTTGATCAATATAATAAGAGGGTTCTAGAATAAAATTAGAATTTAAGCCCTCTTTATAACTCTTATTGCAATAGTATTGAGCCTCTTCTTCCTAACCCTAAGGAGGGTGATAGTTACCATCCCTCCAACCAGGTCCATGTTATCACTCCTTCAAGGGGTGAGGTATATGGTGTATGCATACCGGTTCAATCTAAGGTACCTAGGGTTTGTGCTTATGAAACCTTAAAATATCGATTCATCTTATGAGAATGTCAATAGAAGAGTGGCAAAATAATTTAAGTTCAAATATCACATTGTTGGAAAATTAGATTACATACCTACAAAATCCAACACATGGTAGTGTTAATTATGTGTTTGCATCCCCATCTACTAATGTTGTGTCAAATATGGTTTTCTATCCAAATATAATGCTACAATAAAATACATTTAAAATGAGTGATTCAAAAGGTGACCAAAAGGATAATAAAATTCCAAGTGAGATCTTAAGAGAAATGACTTAAGATAAAGTGATCAAATTACCTCTTCCACATCCTACCATAAAATATAAATATTATTGTGCATATCATATAATACATGGGCATCATACATATTATTATTTTGAATCAAAAATAAAAATAAAAAGTCATAAAGGTACTGGTGATCATATCATTGATACATCAACCAAGAAAACCACTCACATTATGAGCACCTCTCCTAAATCACAAGTTCCAAAACAACAAATATGGGTACCAAAGGATAATTTGAAACATAAAAAATTCTAGATGCAAAACCTAGAGCAAGAAAATATTCAAAAGGCAAATTTAGAGCAAGAAATGTTACAAAAATATCAAGATGAAAAAGCTAAAGTTTTAAATCTATTTATAAAGGGGGAAATCAAGCCTTTCCTCATATCAAGACCCTTTTATTATCACTACTCATGTAGAGGGCAAGCAATTTATAGATATCAGGGTTATGGACTATCGAGATATAATTTTTTGTTCTATGTCATTTATTAGCTCTCTCAAAAATAAGTTTCAACATGTGGATGAAACTAATGCAATTCCAACAAGTATGGGATCAATCTAGTTTAGAGTTTCATTTATTTCAAATTAATAATGTTATGTTACTTTTCAAGCTATTTATAATCTAAATGTTTATAATATTGTGCTTGGAAAATCATAGTTACACTCAATAGGAGCAATGGTTGATTAAAAAAATTATTACGTATCATTTTATCATCAAGATAAGATTACATCCTTTTCTAAAAAAGGAAATATGTCTCCATAAAATATACAAATAGATATAATTGATGGCATATCAGTAAAGACAAAGGACATAAAACTTGCAAAAGAGAAACCAAAGGCATCTTGGAATAACATTTTTTTAAAATCCAGCATCACTAGAGAGCAAGAGACATAATATATTAATTATTGCATCCCCTTGATACAATAATATGATACATTTTTTTATTTTTCTATGCACACATATAGCACATCTGGTTCAAGATAGGTTATACATTTAACACTCCTCGTAGGTCCTCATCCTCATAATGAGATCATAGGATAGTCTATTATTTGGTTGTCTATTCCAAAAAAATAAAAATAAAACCAAAAATATGTTCAGCATTTACATGTTCTATTAGCTCCTTGGAATATATATTATTGGTTCCATGTTGGTAGATAGCATATCAGTATTGTCTATACACACATGTTTCACACATTTTTTGAGTGTGATACAGGCATACATAGATATGTGATCTATGCACTTTTAGATGTTGGGCCTTCCCTCTACTCATGTCATGTGGACATTGGGGGCATCTACTTTTTTTATCATGATACACCCAGGTTATATCATTTTATGGTCATCTTACATTATCATGTTTGAAATTATGTACTTACACATGCCTTTGTCCATGTTTATACCTTCCACAGTGTACTTGATATGTTATGTACTTAATGTTTTTTACTAACATATAAGATCCATGGACTAGTATGTTATGTTCATGGTGGTTACTCATGCTCTCATTCATGCACTTCTTTAAGTGTCTTACCTTGTGGTTATCTTGCTTGTTTGAGAATTTGAATATGATCCATTATTTATAGACCCCATGGTTTTGTTTATCTTGTTGACATTTAAATATGTCATTTCTTGTTGTATGGGCACTTGAATATGTCATTCTTGATTTTATGGACATTTGACTAAGTCATGTCTCTTTAATTGTGTAGCATTTGAAGATGTCCCTTTTTTTAGGTTTCTTTATACCATTGTATTTTAACTTACTTGAGTACTTGTGCATGTGCTTCAATTATATATCTATCTAGACATGTTCCCTCTATATGTTACATGATACATTCACAACTTACATGGTTATATTATCTTTTTGAGGTAAGCTATCTACCAATTATTACTCTCCCTCACATCAAAAGGTGGGGCATATTAGTGGGGGCATGTCATAGAGGCATGGTTTCTACATTTTTCTCAATTCACCAAAATTAGATATACAGTGGGGGAATATGTCAGAAACATGTCTTCACACATACACCAATTTTTAGATGTAGATATATAGTAGGGGCATGTTTTTCAAACATGTTATTCACACATACACCATTTTTTAATTTCATATTATAGTGGGGGCATGTTATGGAAACATGTTATCCACACTTACCCATTTTTAAAATTCACTAAATTGCATAATTATATGATTCATATACACCTTTAAGGAAAAATTCTATACATTGGTACCATTTTTATACATAGTTTCAGCATGATACATATCTAAGGTGCATATGTTATGTAATGTGCACCCAAAATTACAAAATCGAATCAGTTTCAGATCTCAAAAAAATTCTATAGACTATCATCACCCATTAGGTTGGACTTTTACAGATTGTATTGAGCCAATCTACCACAATAGTTGGTTTGCTTTATGATATGGTTGAGGTGATTCAATCACTCAATTTTTCCAAGTTTATATCTTGGACTTGATTACATCATCAAACCTCACTAGATTTATAGTGTGAGTTGACTTGGTCCACTCACGCTCACTAGGTTAAAAGTATGATTGGGTTACATAATTGAGTTAATCTCAACTATCAAGTGGCAACTCACCTTTTCTCCAAAGTTAGGGGCATGTGTCCTCCAATATCTCTCTATATACATGCACTTTCCAAATTTTATATTTTTTATAATCACATCTCTAATGATTTATAATGATATATCTTTTCAAAATCAAATTGACAAAAGGTAAGGTGGTTGGATCAATACATATGTGTACCCCTAAACTTTATTCTCTTTCAATTTCAATCATTTTAAATGCTTTCAGTTTCAAATTATATGTACTAATTATATACTATAACATGCTCTTGGTTTTAGGTCAGTCACCAAAAAATCACTCAAGTTGGACTCAAGCAAAATTAAGGTGTGTTATACATACCTAAATACGCATTCTTTTTCCTTTAAACTAGTAATTTCATTAATAGATTAAGGGGGGCGAGGAAGGGGGGGGGATGTAGACACTTTTAAATTATGTGGCACCTTTGTATTTTACACTTGGAAAATACATACCATGTATGTAACTTCAATTTTTATACCTTTCTCACTACTAAAAGGGTCACATACAATATCTCTTTATGCCTAATTACTTATCTCTTAGTCTGAATAATGTTATTATGATGACTCATACCTTATATCATGATTAGAATGTTATAAACATGCTTATCATCTAGCTCTACAAGTTCTAGACCTATGCCTATTTTCTAGCTACCCAAACACTTACGTCCCAATGAGATGCCTATGTCAACGCAACTATCTTATCCCAACATAAGTGTCCAATGCCCTAAATCATCTAACTTATAAATGAAACTTATACCTATGGTCAGCCTGAGTGCTTTAATGCAAGATATTTTTCAAAGGGATTGGTATAAATACATGATCAACCCTCATTCATTGCTCACCTAACAACTCACAAGGCAACTTACCAAAGGAATTGAATATAGCACTCAAGTGAGCAAAGAGTCTCTATTTTCTCCTATTTTTATATTAATCATAGGTATAACACATCTACAAATTTGAAGTACTGAAGGAGCATTCCATGGGCCACATTTGCCAAGTTATAAGATAGGTCACTCTATGTACTTGCTTATTACACATTGTATGATACACACACAAGACAACACATAGGGAAGTACTACATGAGTTTGAGGCTATCTTCAGAGTATTGGCTATATGGGTAGCATTCATTAATAGAGGGATATTTGGGATAGCTTGACACCATGTGCACACTAACCCATTTTTTCCATAATCAATATGAACATGAAAAACTAGCATTTTGCTATTAGAAAAGGAGAGATAGTCCATGACCTAGATCTGAATACACCAGATTGAAGGAGACACATAAACTAAAATAATCTAGGTGGTCACATCTAGTTTTAATATGTATTTTATAATAGAAACATGCATCTAATCTAGATAGAAGAATCAACACAAACAACCTAGGTTAATGTAAGTCTCCATGACTACATAGGTATAAAGACTGACCTAGTTTGTAACTTAAAAAAATTGATGGATGCTCTTTCGGTACTTTAGACTTGTAGATGTGATGTCCTTATGACTGATATGAGAATAGGATAAAATACAGAAGCTTTTCTTACTTACGTAAGTTGTCTTGTGAGTTACTAGGTTTATATTAGGTTTGTGTTAGGTGAGGAATGAATGAGGGCTGGTCCTATATTTATACTAATCCCTTTGGAGAATATCTCACATTAAAGCACTTAAACCAACCATAGGTATATGTTTCATTTGTAAATTTTATGACTTCAAGACATTGGACACTTACGTTGGGATAGGACACTTGTGTTGACATAGGTGTCTCACTGGGATGTAAGTGTTCAGGTAGTTAAAAAATAGGCACAAGTCTTAAACTTGTAGAGATAGATGATAAGTAGGTTTATAAAATTTTGAGCCTAATATAAGGTTTGAGATATCAGAATAATATTGGTCAGACTAAGAGATAAGTAATTAGGCATAAAGAGATATTTTATGCGAGCTTTTTGGTAGAGAGAAAGGTCTATAAGTTGTAAGTACATCCATGATATATATTTTCTAAGTGTAAATTTTATATAATTCAAAAATAATGTTTGTATCCCCTCCCCTTTAATCTAATAATGAAATTGCTAGTGTAAAGGAAAAGGAATGTGTACCTGGGTGTGTATAACACACCCTACCTTTGCTTGAGTCCAACTTGAGTGTTTTGATAATGACTAACCTAAAACCAAGAGCATGTTACAATATATAATTAGTGTCTATAATTTGAAATTAAAAACATTTAAAATGATTGGAATTGAAAGATAGTAAGGTTTAGGAGTACACCTATGTATTGAGAAACCACCTTGCCTTTTTGCAATTTGATTTAAAAATATATATCATTATGGATCATTAGAGCTGTGATTTGGAAAAATATAAAATTTTAAAAGTGCATATATTTATAGATATAGAGAGATATTGGAGGACACATGCCCCCAACTTTAGATAAATGGTGAGTTAGCACTCAATAATCGAGATTAGCTCAACCATACAACCTAATCATACTTATAATCTGGTGAGCATGAGTGGACCAAGTCAACTCAAATATAAATATGGTGAGATTAGATGATGTAATAAAATCTAACCTATAAACTTGGAAAAAAATGAGTGATTTAATCACTTCAACCATGTCAACAAGTGAGACAACTATTATAGTAGATTAGCTCAATACAATCCATAAAACTCAAACTTGGTAGATGATGACAATCCATAAAAGTGTTTTGAGATCCGAAATTGATTCAATTTTGCAATTTTAGGTGCACATTGCATAACATATGCACCTTAGATATGTCTCATGTTGAAACTATGTATAATAATGGTACCAATGTATAGGATTTTACCACAAATGTGTATATGAATCATATAATTGTGTAATTTGGCCAATTTGAAAATTGTGTAAGTGTGGAGAACACATTTCCATAACATGCCCCCACTATAATCTGAAACTAAAAACTAGTGTATGTGTGGATAACATGTTTCCAAAACATGCCCCCATTGTAAATCTAAATCTAAAAATTGGTGTATGTGTAGAGAACATGTTTTCAAAACATGGCCCCATTATATATCTAAATTTGATGAACTGTGAAAAATGTGGAAGCCATGCCTCTATAGAATGTCCCCACTGATATTCCCCCCCATTTGAGGTGAGAGAAAGTAGAAAGTGGTAGTTACCTTACCTCAAAAGGATAAGATAACCATTAAATTGTCAATATACCATGTAGCACATAGAAGGAATGTGTCTAAGTAGATAAATCATTGAAGCCAAAAGAATGTGATCACACCAAGTCTTAAGATGCATGATGTAGATCATGGCAACATTTAGAGAGTAATAGTACAATCTCAATAAACAACGAAACACACACACAAGATCACTCAAAAGTAAGTTAAAGATAATGGTCTAAGGAGACCTTAAGCAAGGGGCATGCTCAAGGGGATTATTTATTGATATATGTGGGGGCATGCCATAGAGACATGGATTCCACATTTTTTACTATTCATAAAATTTAGATATACAATGGGGGCATGTTTTGGAAACATGTTTTCCACACATACACCAATTTTTAGATTTAGATATATAGTGGGGGCATGACTTGAAAACATTTTCTCCACATATACACTAGTTTTTAGTTTCAAATTATAGTAGGAGCATGTTATGGAAATATGTTCTCCACACTTACACAGTTTTCAAAATTTTCAAACTGCACAGTTATATGATTTAGATACACATTTTTGGTAGAGTTTTATACATCAGTACCATTGTTATACAAAATTTCAACATGAGACATATTTAAGGTGTATATGATATGCAATGTACACCTAAAATTACAAAATAAAATTATTTTTAGACTTTAAAACACTTATATGGACTATCATCACCCACTAGGTTAGAATTTTAACGATGATATTGAGCAGATCTACTATAGTAGTTGGTTTAGTTTTGGTATGGTTGAGGTGATTAAACCATTCAATCTTGCCAAGTCTATAAGTTTTACTTGTTTACATCATCTAACCTCACCATTTTTATAGAGTGAGTTGACTTGGTTCACTCGTGCTCACCAGGTTATAAGTATATGGGTTACACGGTTGAGCTAATCTCAACTATTGGGTGGCAACTCATCTTTTCTCAAAAGTTGGGGGCATCTGTCCTCCAATCTGTCACTATCTCCCTAGATACATGCACTTTCCAAATTTTATATTTGTCTTATTCATAGCTTTAATGATTAATAACGATACATATTTCCACATAAAATTGTTAAAAAGTAAGGCGAGTGCATCAATACACAGGTGTACTCCTAAACTTGGATCTCTTTCAATTTCAATCATTTTAATGCTTTCAATTTCATATTATATACATTTATTATATATTATAACATGTTATTGGTTGTAGTTCTATCACCAACAAAACACTCAAGTTGGACTCAAGTAAAGGCAAGGTGTATTATACACACCTAGGTCTACATTCCTTTTCATTTAAACTAGAAATTTCATTAATATATTAAGGGGGGTACACATATAGACACTATTTCTAAATTATATAGCACCTCAATCTTATACACTTGAAAAATACATATAATGGATGTACCTTCAGCTTCTAGACCTTTCTCACTACCAAAATGATTACATACAATATCTCTTTGTGCCTAATTGTTTATCTCTTAGTCTAACCCATGTTATTCTGATGAGTTGGACCTTCTATCATGCTCAGAATATTATAAACCTATTTATCTTCTTATATGCACCAAAAAATATATAGTGCGATATTTTTAATCAAATTTGAGGATGATTCAATGACCTCTTATTTTGTGCTCCATAGGGAACTCTCTAGTTTCAATCCCTCTCTAGACTTCCACAGTCCTCTTTTGACCCCTTTCGATCCCCTTAATCATGACCTTCCTATCCATTTCCACACTATTTTAAAAACTAACCATGACTTATGAAACCACTGCCCTAGGTGATAAAACCACCCCCCAAATTACAAAACTGCCTCTTATTTTCCACAACCATCATGATAGATTTGAAATAAAGGAGGTGGCTCTGCTATAAAAGGGTGGCTATGAATTAAAAGGGTGGTGGTTTTGTTATTTGAAAGAGTGGTCTTGTCAAGATAAGTATGGGTAATGCAACCACCCCTACATAAAGTGATAAATATGTCATACTTGAAATGCCTTCCAAAATTAGCTCCCGTAACTCCAAATTTCATGAATTTTACACAACTAGCTTCACATTTCTTGTTTTCATCACCTTGTGTTGCTTCCAATCATACCCAACTCACTCAATCTCCTAATTTTAACCTTCTTCAATTCATCTCAAGTTGAACTCATTGTCACACTTAATTTTAATCCCTTATGTAAACTCCATTCATCTCCTATAAGAAGGCTAATTTGGATCTAATTTTAGATCCAAAAATTGCCATTAGAGAGTGTTATCGATAAGATTTTATAGCCACAACCTTGCTAAAGTTACCATAAGATTTAGCCCCTAGTATTTTTGAGTCAACTACATAGTTGAAAATGAAAAAATGTCATTAGGGAGAGTAACACAGACCTTGAAAGCCAAGATATTAGCCAGCCTTAGTTTATTAGCTATTATTTTTATGGATTGTGTCTTCTCTCCTTTTTTATCTTGTTTCAAAGTTTGTACATCCTCTAGCTAGAGAGTTTCTTGGATCTACTTAAGAGCATACAGAGCTAGCATGTTGAGGATTCTTCCATCAACACACTACTTACACTTTAGATGATTTATTACAAAATCAAGTTGGGGTTCTTTAAACTTTGAGTATTTTTTATTTGTTAGATTAGATTCAATATAACTTGTTATTGTGATTAAATTATTTTTCCATTTAAAAGAGAAAATAAATAAATTTAATAGTGGAATAGATTTATCTTCTTTATTTGTCTTTGTTATAAAAACATAAATAATTTTGATTTATGATTGCATTCAATAGATTAATTCCTTTCAATTTAACAATACATCTTGTCAAGCATTCCAAAAAGAGATCTTAACAAATCTTTAATTCATTTCCAGCCAAGACAAATTTTATTTTATTCAAGATTTAGACAAACTTCTTGCCCCTTAAACAATCACCTAGGCAAACATAGAAACATAGGAAACTTTAGGTGAATGTACAAAGTTATTAGATTAATTATCTTATTAGTTTTAAAAGGTTAAAAGAATTGTCATTTATCTCTTTCAAAATAGAAAATTAGAACTTATATATTTTACTTTCATCCTATTGATTCATTAAAAAAATATTGTTTGTAGCAAGTTAGAAAGGTTGAAAAGCTAGCGTAGTTTACTTACAAAAAAAAATTCATAAAAAGTGTTTCATTGTTGTTGTTTTGAATTAGATCTCTTCTCATATTACTTATGCACAATAGATTTAGTTCATGCATTTAGTTCATTTCACATTAACCAATTAAAACAAACAAACACATTTCATCTAATTTGCATACAAATAGATCTAGTTAAAATTAACATCTTGCATAGTAGTATAGGTTTTTTCCATCTCCCATTGCATGCATTCCAAACATTAAAAAGTATAAAAAAAGAGTTTTGCTTTCAGTTTTGTTATTCTTTAATTTCATAACTTTGTTTTTAGCAAGCAAGTATTCATTGGTTAAAAACCTAGAAAATCCCAAAAATAATCAACAACAAAAGCCTTACCATTTGTGTTAGAAACCACATCATATCAAAAGCCTTTCCCATCCATGAAAGAAAGCATATCCTACATAATCATTGTCTATCCACATAATTAAATAATATCAAAGCCTTGCTTCAACATTCTAGCAAGTACAGTTTGCAAGCCATTGAATGAACAATATCATACATTTTTTCCTGGCTTTCACCTAGTTTCTTTTGGATGACCCTTCCCAAGACACCAAGTCTTATCCAGCATGGTCTATCCCCTAGAGTTAGAGCACATAGTCCCACCATTTTCACATAATCTGACATTAGTGCTAAGTTGAGAGGTGAGGTCTTTTGATTCACTCCAATTCCCCACCTCATTATAGAGTCCTTAGTTGCTATATAAGAACAAGAGCTCATCCTCGATCCACCCATCATTGTTCTCCCATAAAATAAGGAATGTCACTACAATATTATCCAAACTTAGTCACCCATTCATCCCATCGTATTCTCCTCATATCTAGACTCATCTTATATCACTCACACTTAGTGGATGACATTGGTTGGGTAAAGTCAACTTGACATAGTGGATCTTTACCTGTAAGTCATTCAGTGCAATCTCCCTCATTTCTCTGATCATAACATTGACTAAGAAATCTAATTTCTTGTGATATTAGAGACTAAAAAGCCTTGGATCTCTATCTCGATGTAAGTCAACATTGTCAATGATCATTGGGATGCTACTAAGGTATTTTGGTTCCATCAAAAGAACCCATTACCACCATCCCTCCTAAATCCCATTCCACTTAACAACCAACCAAACCCCTAGCCCTTTCATTATGTCAGTTGCCTCGATCAGGCATTAAGGAGTTGAGTTTATAGAATAGCATATGTTAATTTACGTGCATACAAATTTGTGAATGTAATGTGAAAGACTTCATCCTTTGTGTACCCCTTTCTTGTTTTTATCCTTTCCTTTCTCCATCTTTTCTCCTTCCATTTATTTTTTGGGTATCCATATACCCCCAAAATATGTCTAGACATGGCATCAATGCATCTCTTAGCCTAGAGAGCTAGAGGAGAGGCTAGTTTGGATCTATCGAACCATCATTGATGAGCTTTAATAACCCAACCTTTAACATTAACATAGAACATCAATCCTATGACAACACCCTTAATAACATTCAGGAAAGAAGTGGGGTTATCATTAAATAGATACATGACGTATCAAAAATTGCAAGCAATAACACTGAATCCAACACCATGACTCTTATGGGTGGAGGCTCGATCACTCCTTACATGGTTTTAAGGCCATCCATCAACTTGAAAATCCCAAACATAGAAAGTGTTTCCAAATATGATCATTATTTATGAAGGATCTATCATTTAGAAATGAAGTCAATCACATGCAAGTTTTTGTGCATCCTCCCAGTATGAATCAGGATGCCTCCAACCCACTAATGACTACTACCAATGGTACTCTCAAGGCTCCTACCCTAAATTAAACCCCTCATACAACCTCATCTCAGGCATCTAACCTCCTTACATCAGAGACCCAGGGCCTCAATACTAACACCAATTTGAAAGCTCATTAACACCCTAGTAGGTCATATCCATGACCTAGAAAATAATAAAAATATTTGAGATAAAGAACATGCCAAATCCCCCTTGTGCTAACTCATGCCTCTTCTTCCCCCATTCTAGAAACAACTTACCCCACATTGCAATAATAAATCTACATGCTTCCACCATTATAAGAGAAAATACCATAGTAAAACTGCATCTCTCAGCAAACTCTTAGAGACATTCTCACCCATGAGGTCCCCAACCCTGATGTCTCAAAAAATTATTCATCCTACTAACTATGCATTTAAACTCCAATAGGAAGTATATACATGTATTCTCCACCACTACCAAATAACGTAGTATCAAACAATCCAGCATTCCCTATTCCTCTAGGTCATATGCCTCCCACATATAATCATTCTCCATAAATGGGATATCTCCCACCCCATATTTCACTAGGCTACACAAAAATAACCCATATACCATCACAACAAACCCCGTACACTTTTCCATAACAAGTCATGATGCCTCCCACATCTCATAGTGTCCCCTCATACTTCCACGTATATTCAAAGTCTACTCAGTGAGATAATTATTCCTTGGCTTACTCTATGTCACCCTATCAATTTTTATCCACACCTCTTGGTATCTATTAGTCCCACCCATACACTACCTCACCTCCTCATACTAGTATCATTGTAGTGGTGATAGATTTTTTAAAAACATGGGAACCTATGTTGAATACCTTAAAGAGCCCCTTGACATTAGCATACAGGGAGTCCTTCTCCCACATCCCCTACCAGATCTTCCCAAATTCAAAGGGTAATGGGATCCCATACACATGTGAAGGCCTATACCACCATTGTCAAGGAGCTCCTACCTTAGGATGGGTTTGTATCAAAGATATTCCTCAAGACACTCAAAGGGATAACCCTCGACTGGTACTATCACCTCCCTAAAGGGTCCATACACTCTTTCTACCAAATTATGGCTGATATTATCCAAGATTTTTACATGAAAAATCTCCTAAAGATTGGCATACAAGATTTCTTACATATTAAACAAGAACACAATAAATTAGTTGCCCATTTCATTATAAGATGGTGGTAGGTCTTATATTTCTCTCTTAGTGCACCTAACATGGACCAACAAGAGTTATGTGATCTTTTCCTCCATTCCCTTAACAAATAAATAAGGGAATACATCCAAAAGTTCCCATACCAGTCATATGAACAGGCCCTCAAAAGTGCACTATGCATTGACTAGATAGCCATCGATAGTGGATGATAAACCTATATAACCAATAGGTGCATCATCACCCCTAATCAAAATAATGGAGGATATCAAAGTATGAACCAAAGCCAAAACAACATGAATAACCAAAGTCCTAAGATCTTGAACCACAATAGGAACACTACCACTGATGGTGTCATCGATCAAGCCAATAAATAAGACCCCACAAATAATGGTCAATACCCACCTATGAATAACACCACCAACACCAATAATGTTGGGGGTAGGAATAAAATTCCTCCTATTACCATTCATGTGATTGATTTAAACTAATAACTACCTTGTAATGCACAATATTAAAACCACAACCAAAATTAGTATCAATCAAATGAACAATACCCCTAGTTCCAAAACCAAAACTATTACCCATGCAATAACCAACAAGGGTTCATATAACAAGGATAGAACATGAGACCTAGGGATTATGATCCCAATGTCTATTGTCTCTTCCATAGATTCATAATCCATGATACTGGGGGTCACCAAGAATATAACAATTTTATACAAAGACTCTTGGAAGATCAAAGGCAAACATTTATGGATATGTTCCTAGGAGGTGTGCATGAAAAGACCTAAACCCTTCTAAATAGTCCTATTAATCCTAAAAACTACAACCTACAAATTTACCAAAACCCATTCCTTAACCACCAAATATACTTTGCTTAGGGTCAATAACAAAATAACTCATCAAGTCACCATGCTCAATATAATTAATCCATAGTAACAGGCAATCATGACACTGAAGCCTCCACTTTTGGGATGACAAACATTGATGTGGCTCCTTAGTTGGGACTTCAAGGTAAAATTTAGATGATAGGAGTCATAGAATGAGAAGTTAAAGAGGAATAAAGCACCATTACTTGCATTAGGGAGTACCAACCCATGACCATCTATCCATCAAACATCCTAGAAACTAAATCCATTCCTAAACTCATATGTAGTTATGACTTGATCTCTGACCTAACCAAAACATTATCTCATATATATTTTTTAGATCTACTCAAGAACTCACCTGCTCATCAGTCAACCTTATTTGATGCCCTAAGATTGGGGCATTTTTTTAGTGTCACTCCCCTTCTATAAGACTAAATCAACCACATTTATTTAGACGTGTTCTTGTCTAGTTAGGGATCACATGACCATAGCTACTTCTTTGACTTATGAAGCCTCCCACCTAAATCTGCATTAGCTAAGAGGGGAGATCTAGCTTTATTTTTGCAAGTATGGATCTACAATAACTATGCAAAAAGATTCATGGTCAACGACAAAGCGATGGTTAACATTGTCCCCTTCTCCTTACAAAAACTTGGTTATAGGGAAACCAATTTCTCTACTACACATAATACCCTCTATAGTTATGACAACCTCAAGTCCACTTTTATAGGAACCATTATGCTCCCAATTACTCTATGCCCCAAGACAGTCCTAACTGAATTTTATGTCATAAATAAAGATAGTAATTACAATATGATCTTGGGGCACCCTTGGATACATTGGATAAAGGTTATTCCTTCCACCTTATTTGAGAAAATATAGATCCTACACCTATGGAAGGTTTTCTTTGCCCAAGGGGATCATAAACCCTTTGATATGTTACAAGATACCATGCACAAATAACCAGGGCTGCATATTGATTATCACTTACCCATCAATGGGGTTAAAAAACCTCCACAGTTGGTCAATGTCACTGAAGCCTCAAAGCCTAAAGTGGTCATCCTAAAGAAAGGGGAGAAAGTCCCCCAAGCTATGTTAAAATATTAAATAGCTGAAAAATAAATAGTAAAGATCAAAAATATCCTTGACTCGAAGCCAATTATTAATGCTACTAATGCCACAATTGTGAAAATTATCAATTCCATGGAAAAAGACACTCCCCTAGTTTTTACCTTTAACTCATGAGGGGTGGGAATCGATGGCTTATTTGAACCTCAAGGCCAATAATCCAAAATGGGTTTGGATTGCCTACCTGAGCTTTGCATGGTGGAGGTATCCAAAGACAAAGAAACCCCTCCCCATAATAACCATCCTAGTAGCTTTCAACATGGCCACCTGATGTTCAACCACATGAGGACACGCCTTAGTTTAGATTCTACCCTCATCACTATCGATCCACTTTGGAGTATAATTTTTTATTGCACTATGATAAGGCCCTACCAATTCTTTAGTGTCCCTGACCCATTGGGGTTCCTCCCCCCAGAGATGTCAACCATCTTACATTGACCTGTACCTAGTCTCATTTCTCATCATGCTCTGAGCCCATTGATAATTGGTCAAACCACCCCTTTAGGCATCCCTACACCTAGAGAGAGGGTATGAAATGTGATAGTGGGTAAAGTATAAATCAATATAAAAATTCATAGTTACTCATATGTCCCCAAAGAAGTACCCCTTGTCCCCATCATATAGGAAAAAGGCCCTGGCAAATCACTCACCAAATTCTTGCAAGCTTTCCCACACATAATGATGGGTCAAATAGTGTTGCCTATTCCCTATCTATAATATTTTAAGTTACACAACTACACCCTTACACCTCTTTTATCAAAAAAAGACCCTAATTACACTGGCATACTATCCACACCTAAGCGAGACCGCAACTACGTCGATATTCTTCTAACTCCAAAAAGGAATTCAAATAAATGATATTTTGAATTTTTGTAAGATCTCACCTACCTTGATTTAGAGCTTAGGATACATCATTTTAGATTCCCAAAAGTTATTCTCTTCTTTCTCCCACTACACGAGACTAAGACACTCACACATCCATAGACCCTCCCATTCACTCCATGCAAAGGTCAAGCTCATTGATTTATTGATTCATAAGGTCAAGAGCCTTGAGGATGGTTGTCTAACATATTTGAAATTTTCATGGTAGAAATATATGAGAATGATAGAGTTTCCCTTAACTCTTTATGTCACTACCACCAAGGCCACTCGATACTTCATTATGTGGATCTAGATGATAGTTTGAGTTACCCCGTTGATCTTAGATCACATGTAAAAAACCCTTGTCTTCCCTCAAGTATAACCATACTTGAGGGTAGGGTTCATACCTTGATGATAGTAACCATTTAAATCAATGTCGACCCTCACTATTGCCTAAACATTCTCAAAATCAGACACCCTCCCTTACCATAAGAGCGGCCAATCTAGGAGTGCATCTTAATAAACCATCATAAGCACACTTTAACCTAATATTAGAAGATGTCAAAATCAGTCATGTCTTATCACCAATTATGTAGGCTATAGGACTATCTTAGGATGTTTTTTGCACTGAAAAAGGGTCATGGTGAATGGGTGTTTGAATTCCTAGAGGAGCCTATTTATGCACAACCAAACACTAGGGTCAGGGAACCAGGACTGGTAGTGCCTCACTAGTAGTATTATAAATTCCATAATTATGCCCATGAGCATCCAATTTATGTTGGAGACCTTGTCCTTAGACTTGACAGTTGGATTGACAAAAAAAAGGAGAGGATCAAAAATTTAAATCCAATTGGATAGGCCCCTACCTAGTAATAAAAGATTTCAATAATGGAGCCTATCAATTATGTACATTAGAGGGCAAAGAGTTTGGTGTGTCTGTAAACTGTTTGAATTTAAAACATTTCTATATCTAGTTCTCATGTACCACCCCATTTTTCACCTACATTGCATTTCCATATGTCATATGTCCACCAGCATAGTAAAAGTATTATTTTTGTGGTTATTTAGTTGGTTAATTTACACAATATGAAGATTTTTAAAATGAATCACATAACATTCACCCCATTCTCACATTTATTCACCACCTCAAAATCAACATGTTACTCTAGTCTTTATCTCAGTTATTATGAGCATGGTACACCTCTTTCCCTACATCTTCTAGCACAACTTAAAATAATGTTGGCCCATAGTGGAATTTAGAAACTTACTTATGATAGATTCCCCCTCTATGGTGTGTTTAAAAAATAAAACATTAGCATGCTCAAACATAAGTGATTTTTCCTACCTGCCTTGGCCCTTGGTGATGAGCCCTACATTTTACTAGTTGCATGGGACTAAGGTTTTGGGGTAAGAGCCTTACAAAACAAAAGAGAGAAAAATTAAAAGTTAAAATCTTATGCAAATACAAGAGTCAAAATCATGTGTATCTTACCCTTTTTTAACCTTCAATGTTGAGCCCTCTCATCATACTAATTATGTGGGCTTGGTATTGGGGGAGATGCCCTTACTCGCCTACATCTAGCCTTTGGTGATGAGCATGTGTGTCTTCCTAGTCACATGAGACTAGGTCTAGGGGGTTGTACATAGGAATAAAAGATAAATTGATGCAGAGCTAGTACACCTTTAGCCTACAATTTACATTCACTTTACTTGCAAACTAGCAATTTATAGATTCTCTTTAGCCTATGCTAGGCCAACCTAGTTCAAAATGACCAAAACTCAAAATACCTATTCAATCAAGGTTCCAAGATACTTAAAACATTTCATGACACTATATTAAATCATATCAAACCACTTTTATATCAAATTCTACCTTTCCCTTTGATTTAAGTTCTCCTTTCTTCATTGCTCATTCCATATAGTCCTTATGGACAACATGCAATCATAATACTAAGGTTTTTTAAAATTATTCTTGGCTTCTTGTCACCTTATAAAATCTCATAACATTCATTAAAGTTCCATTATCAATTCACAACCATACATCAAATCACTCTCATACAATTTTGTCCACTTGTCACACCTCTACTAGCCCTTTTATAGGCATTGTTGATTAATACAATAAATGTATAATCACATAATGAAAAACAAACATCAATTATTGATTCACATGTCATTATATACCTTTTGATCAAGTTTGAAGCTCCAAATCTTCCCCACATACTCTTTCTTTCTTTAGACCTATTCAATTAGGTCTCCTTTAGGCCTAATGCACCCTAGACCTATATAATCTATACTTATAGTACCATACACACTCTGAAACCATCCAAACAAATTAGAGCATCATAAAAATAGGTGGATTACAAATTTTTGGACTTTTTCCATGGTTGGAAATCATTTTATACATCAAACCCTAGAATCAGGGTTTTAAAGCCACTATTAGGCAAAGAGCCTATTAAAAGGCTTAAACTCCACTATAGGAGGTTAAAAGACCCCAAACCACCTAAAATAGGTCTATATATACCCCTATAAACTCATAAAATTATTATAAAGTGTTTATCAATCCATTATCATACCTTTCTACTCTAAATTATGCTTGACTAAGTTCAAACAAAGGACTGCTACAGGTCTGTTACAAGCTTGAGAGGGCATATAAGTGTTTATAAATATCCAAAAGCTTTTTCAAGTTGAACTAATGATTGATTCAAGTATATCTGAAGTTCCCACAACTCTTTCCTTTGATGAACAAACTCTCCCAACCTTTAAATCTTGCACAAGTTTAAATTCTCAATCATTTTGACTGTGTTTGATATCAAGAAATAGGGTAGATAGAGTTCAATTGCCTTTTCAACTTCTAAATACCTAAAAACATAAGAATAGGTTCTCTCTACCTTAAATTACCATACCCAAACCCTTCACAGTCACCATTGAATCCATAACATGATACAACATTAATATCACAGGGTACAGAATGTAGGTTTAGAGACTATGTGCTTCCAATAATGTAATAACAAGGTTTCAAAGACTAATTCACAAGTTCTTGATCACATGTATGTTATAAAAGGATTTATTTAAACCCTTACACACATTCCATTCAAATCCTTCTTAGACTCTAATGGTAAAAATATCCAAATACTCAGGATGTTTTCTTGTACAAACTATGGGTCTGTAGACACTATACACAGGGTGATACTCTCTTAAAAAAGTGACTTACACTCAAACTGGTTTGTGTTCCTTAAACAAATTTTATACTATTAATTGATCATACACAATATAACAAACATGAAATAACACTCTTACCATATTTATGGCTAAACACACCACCTAGACTGATCATAGTCATGCAAGTTTTCCTGCACACATAATTATATTCACTTGCAACCTTATTTAATCACCTCCAAATACAAAGCTTGCATTAAGAACACATAAATAACATATCATAAAGGGGCATACATAGTATTTATGAAATATTTCTTCAATTTAATATGCTTTATTGATATTTTCTCACATAAACTGGACTTACACAGTCCTTCAAACTCTTTTGGTAGACTTTCACCACCTTTTTCATATTATCTACCCTATTCAGCCTATATCTCCTTCTTACATACTCTATATCCTATATATAACCTTTATATTATCAAATATACACTTAAAACTTACTCCATAACCATTTCTTGAAACAAGAAACTTTCTATCAACTCCAAATCCATGTTGGGTGGTGAAATAACATGGCTGCCACCTCATTCATTCAACAAGACATATACTCACACTACTCTTAGGACCTTTATGAGATCACAAAAGGTATTTTACAAAATTATCTAACAATTACATTACTTTGTACTCACTTAGACCCACATAGAGCACCTAAACACACTCTCATTACATGTTTTCAAAATTGAAATTTTAAAAAGGTGGGAAAACTCCTAATGGACTCCTATTCAAATTTCACTCACTTCCAAGTTCACTCTTGGACATTCTTAAGATGCCCTTGCATCATAAATTCAAAATAAATATTAAATAAAAAAAGAGTGTCTAAAAATAAAGTTTTTTATAAATTTTTGTTTATATGTTTGTGTTCAAAGAAGGTAACCTTTTCCTGATGAGTAGCTCCATCAAATCATATTCCCTCTAGATGAAGCCCATAAAGTTAGTATTCTATAATTTTTATAGGGATTACACATCCCCCTTTACTCATCAAGATGAGGTCATCTTCCTCTGTCCTATGAAATTTTGAGTCATGATTCAGCTCCCATCTATTTTATTTCTCCCTTTACATCCCTTCCTACAAATAGGAAGTAATGTATTATGTGAACAAATCAATTAAGTAATCACCTATAAAAACAAATTTTATCATAGTTGTAGTCACATATGAACATCTATCATGGCTAAAATGTTTTCATACATTATATTTCCACATATGCATAGGCATTTTCTCCATAGTAATATATAAAAAATGAAATAAAATACACATATCCATACATCACCACTTGTTTATCCCTCTATAGTATATAAAATTAAAAATTGATATAAAAATAAAGAAATTGCATCACATGATGACCAATAAAATATACACCAAAACATCCACATGTGTGTTTGTGTGTGTGTGCACCACATAGGTTTTCAAGTTTATATAATAAAAATGTCTAATATGAACACCTCCATAGAGGGCCAACATGCCTTAAGGTATCTCAAAAAGAGTCAAGCATACATTGATATGGACAAAAACATCTACAAAATGAATCTCATAAGTTTGTCCTCCTCCTTTGGGAGGTTGTTGAGGCAGAAGAATGTCTAGAATTCAAACTCTAGCAACATCTCTTACCCGTACCACCCACCAATGCTACCTCACTATCTGCAAGTCAGTATCTGGGAAGATGAGTCCTCTCTATAATGCCCTCTAATAATATCTTCCTAGTCCTATTATTAGAGGCTTTGTCACTATTGGACCCAAATTTTGGCTAAGTATTTTTTCCATTTTGATGCAAGATCGACACGATGTGGAAGGACCATAGCATAGAAAGATTATGGCATGAAACTAGATAGGTACAAAAGCATCGTGGCATGGAACCTACAGGGCACGAGAGGATAAAGGTGCATAATTACCAATGTGAGAAGACCCAATAAATGGAGAATTAGTCATGATGAACTCAAGAACATAAGACTCAGAATGGAAGTGAAAGACTTGGGGAGTGTTTGGGAAGCGGGAGTAGTTAAGGAGCCATTCATATGGATCACCTAGCCCTTATTGATTAGAATTTTTACACCGGTCATGAGAAGATAAATACATGGTAGTAAGGATACAACATAGTGTGAGTATATTGGGGGTGCAAAGAACCAGGTCCTTAGGAGAATTTAGTTGATTGAGTGCCATGACTCTTAGTTTGGTGAGAATCTATTGGTTGATTACTCCTTCCATTAATATTGTAAACATTTGGTCAAGGATAAACAAGTATAAATACCCATATTGTAAAGTATTGCAATGATGGATTCTTGTTGATTTTTGGATTCTTTTGCTTAATATATGAGTTGTGAACATTATATAATTTTCTTATGTTCATGATGGTTAAATGTGTTGTGTTGAGTTAGAGTAATAACTAGAACTTAGTGTGAAACCCAACCAATTTTTTCTTTTTCTAAAGTAACAACATTAACTAGTAATAGCAGTAGTCTATGTAATCATGGTGGTCGAGCTTGGTAATACTAGAATCAAAGTAGTTTATCTATGATTTAATATAGTATATATTTAAATACATAAAGGGAAGAATATGACTAAGGCAATAACACTATACAACAAAATCTATAAGATCCAATCTATGACTACATGCTTCAGGTGAGCATGCAAGACCACAATATTATGTGAAAGTGCCAATGTGCTAGCTCATTAGGCTAGACTCTAGAACCAAAGATATAGTAACAATAAAAACCCCAACAACCACATCCTCCCCTCACCATGGTATCCACCAAGGCCTTTGCCTTCCTCGCTCTCACCAACAAAGTGTTGTTCTCTATCTTTAATGTTATCATCATGGTTGAGGCATGATATGATGGGGAAAATACATATGTGTGGCATCCATTCCCATGTAGAAAGCCCAAGATCTACTATTAACTGGTCTCACATTCAGCTAGTGTTCAACTGAAATAGATTGACTAGGGTATCCCTAATCATCCTCCTTCACATGCCCATAGTGTCTATAATAACAAAGTACACAAGAAATAAATTAGATCCATCTAACACAACAAAATATAACATATGCAATAACAGATAAAAGAAATCAAAATACTAGTTGAAATCATAACAAGAAAAATTAACAACTTATTTGGATCTCCCTCCTACCACTCAAGATCAGAGTCATAATTTTTAGCCTCCTCATTCACATCCATAGTCTCACCCTCTCACTACTACTATCGAATATGGCCCAATGGTGGTGGTGGAGGTGGAGGTGGAGGTGGTGGTGTACCCATCTATTGTTATCCTACTCCAATCTATCCTCCTCCTACTATAATTACCTGTCAGGTTAGTTAGGTGATAGGTACCCCTATCACCAATGGTTTCCATGCTAGTCACCCTAGCCTTATATCTCTCACCTTATAGGTCCCTTTATACACAACTATAGGGATGAGGAGGTTTCCCATATAGGGCATACCAAAGTACTGAGGCACTCGATCCACTAGGTGCACCTCGACCTATAGCAATCTATCTCAAACTTGTATAGCCCCTGTGGCTGCCATGAGATCAGCTCTTTCAATAGCCTAGTAATAAACCATGTCATGGTAGGGAAGGGAAATCAAATTCATCACTATCAAATACCCCACATTATAGGGCAAAGAATGAAAGGGTGCCACATCTGCCCACCTGATGACCCTAATGTCTCTTGGTGCCCCAATCAACACTCCCTTTTGATAGAGAATCATCCTCTTATAAACCCAACCCATAATGATAGTCAAGTGGCTGATGGAGAGATCTCCTAGGTGAGCCACTTGGTACAAGTCCTTATAGTTCTATGTTATCATCTGTTGGCTCTAAGCATAGTGATCCACTCTCTCCTTTATATGTCAAATGATCAGTGACCAACTGTATGGAAGCATATTTATACCCTTGTCCCCCACTAACTAGGAGGCAAGGATACTAATGTTTTTCTTCCTCATTTTGGGATCATTGATTCATCCACTTGATAAAGCCTCATGATGCTCTTCACACCCATGTTAGGTTCATCAACATCTTCAAATGCTCTACCCAACTATGGGCCTCAGAGTGACTGTTGGCATCATAAATGGATACCAAATGCCTGATTATAGGAATACCAATAATCCAATATACATTCAATAGAGTGATCAAAAAATCTCTCAAGGCATAAGGAAATATAAAAGTATTACATTCAAGGTCCCAATATGTCAATAGGTCACATAGCAACCTATTGGAAGAAGGGGTGATACCCGTATGTGTAATATAAAGTATCCCCACTTGATTAATCAAGGCTAACTTATCAACTGTTAGAAGTGCTAAGACTCAAGGGAGCCACTCCTATTCCCAAGATTTTATCCATCAGATATATACCCCATTTAATAAGCAAAGAGACCCTACATCAATCAAATAGTCAAGAAAATTGATCTCACAGTCTAAACAAGTCAAAAATATTCACTTTTTTTCTACACTTACAAAACCACCCCTATTTTTAGGTGGTAATTACAAAACCACCTTAGGATAGTAACATAATATATTTAGGTAGTTATGTAACTACCTAATGGAAACAACACCATAACCACACTAAGGTGGTTCTGAACCCACTGCGGTGGTTATGAAACTGCCACTGCAAAAGGTGATAGTTATATAACCTGAGTGGTGATTTTGCCAGCCATCCATAGGTTACCCAAAAATCCCCCTAAAACCACTAAAAATCCTTTAATTTATGGAAACCATGACAAATTCCTAATCTATCATCCCTCATGATAATCATTAAAAAAACACATTTAACTAGATTTTAGCTACATTTTGAATAAATTTCCCAAATTGGGGAAAAATGAAAAGTTAAAAAAAATTGACTTGGTGTGGCTCGACTGTGCCTCCCACTATAACATTCACCATCCTTATGTTATCCTCTTTTCAATGACTACTTATGTAGTCAAAATGGTCACTGACAAACCAAATCCTAAAAAACTCCTTCAATGCAAATGGTATAAATAAATTGTTTTTGGCAAGTCTTTGAATATATTGGGCCCCAAACTAGCTTTTTTGTTTCAAAAGTTTTTCATTTTTGGCATAATATTATGTGTTTGTAGTTATTCTTACATGTATATATGTTATTTTTTTGAGTATTGTAATTCAATGTTTTATCATTGACATTTTAACAACATTTTTATCTTTTGTAGCATATTTTTATAGATTTACATGTATGCATGGATCCGCACTAGATTCGATCCCCCTAATGGAATGATCCAAGTAGTATGATCTTCCCCATACATATAGTATATATTATTTATTTATTCCAATTGCATAGTCTACTTATGTTCTTCTTCAAAATTGCACTTGAATCTCATCTTTTGTTTGCAAGTTGCACAAAGTCCCAACAAGGTTTTTTCCTTCGTATAGGTAAGTAAGGTAAGTATATTTAAACTCCCATTTCCTTTCAATATGCCTTGTTTGGGATTAAACCTTTCCAATTCATGACAAGGCACCCTTTCAAGGGGGCAATATGTATGCACCTAAAAATTACATGGTTTGACATTTTTGATACAAGTTTGGTGATGATGTAATGGCCTCCTATTTTGTGCTCCATAGGGAACTCTCTAGCTCCAATCCCTCCCTATAATTCCACATTACTCTTTTCACCCCTTTCAGTCCCCTTAATCATGACCTTCCTATCCATTTCCATATTGTTTTAGAAACTAACCATGAGTGATGAAACCATAACCCTAGGTGACAAAACTGCCCCCTATGTTACAAAACTACCTCTTATTTTCCACAACTATCATGACCGTTTTGAAATAAAGGTGGTTTTGCTATAAAAAGGCAATTATGAGTTAAATGGGAAATGGTTGTGTTATTTAAAAGGGTGGTTTTTTCAAGATAAGTAATAATTCTACAACAGCCCCTGCATACAGTAGCAGTTCCATCACAATTGAAATGCCTTGCAAAATTAACACTCGTAACTCTAGTTTTCACACATTTTACATAACTATCTTCATGTTTTTTGTTCTCATCACCTTGTGTTCACTTTCAATAATTCCCACCTCACTCACTCTCCTAATTTTAGCCTTCTTCAGTTTATATCAAGTTGAACTCATTGTCACACTTAATTGAACTTTCCCATGTGAACTCTATTCATCTCCTATAAGAAGGCTAATTTGAAACTGATTTTAGATGCAAAAATTACCATTATATATTATTATCAAGAAGCTTGTATATTCACAACCTTGTTACAATTACTAGAAGATTCAGACCCTAATATTTTTAAGTCAACTACACAGTTGTAAATAAAGAAGTGTCATTGCTGAGAGCAACACAGATCTTGTAAGCCAAGATAATAGCCAGCCTCAGTTCAGTTGCTCTTCTTTTTTTGGATTGTGTCTTCTTTCTTTTTCTATCTTTTTTAATAGTTTTTTCATCCTCTAGCTAGAGAGTTTCTTGAACCTACATAAGAGCATACAAAGCTAGCAAGGATTCTTCTATCAACACACTACTTGCACTTTAGATAATTTATTCTAGAATTAGGTTGGAGTTCTTTTGACTTCTAGTATTTCTTATTTTTAAGATTAGATTTACTATATCTTTTTGTTGTGATTAAATTAGTTTCCCATCTAAAAGAGAAAAGAAGCAAATTTGACAGTGGAATAGATCTATCTCTTTCATTTGTCTTTGCTACAAAAACATAATTAGTTTTGATTTATGCTTGCATTCAATATATTAGTTTCCTTTAAAGTTAACAATACATCTTGTCAAGCATTCCAAAAATAGATATTATAAAATCTTTAATTCATTTTCAGCCAAGGCAACTTTTCTTTTTGTCAAGATCTAGACAAACTTCTTGCATCTTAAATAATAACCTAGGCAAACGTAGAAACATAGGCAATTGTAAGTGAATATATGAAGGTAATAGATTGTTGATATTATTGGTTTTAAAATTTTAAAATCATTGTCATTTATCTCATTCAAAACAAAAAATTAAAACTCATATATTTTGCTTTCATCCTATTGATTCATTTGAAAAATATAATGTTGATAATTTGGCCTCCTATGCCATTTGTACCCATGTAGTTCAAATTGTCATGTCCTATGATCTTGTATATGATCATCAAATTCCTTGTAAAATCCTCAAAATAGTCTTTTCAAGCCTCTTTTACCATGGTTTAAGGTTGTTTTGACAATAGTTAAGGTAAATGTTATTCTTGACCTTATGGTTATATAGTCATTCCTAACATGGTCAAGTGGGTCCAAGGGGGTTAATTGGTTTAAAGGGGTCATGTTGAATCATGTAAATGGTTTCCAATTCATAACACACCTCCTATAGTCTGTATCATTCCTATAAAGGTGGCAAATCAACTCTATAATATTGCATCCCACTCTCAAGGTGTTTTATTACTCATTTTAGAATGTCTAAAGAAGGTTTTTTGAATAAAAGGATAAGTGTATAGTATAAAAAGGAGATGTAAATATCACTACATGTCTATAAAAACATTTCCAAGCTTTAGAGGCACCTAACATATCATCTTCATTAGTTTTCAAGTAGATTAGTTAATTTTCATGGCAGAAAGTAGAGGTTTTCAGTTAGTTCATACAGGTGTGTCAGAGAAATATCATGTTAAGGAATGTATATGGATTTATTTATGCCTCCTAGGCCTAGATCCATGTTTTGTATATATTTTCAAGTCAAAATAGGTCGAATATTGATCATCTCTCTCAATTGAGCTCTTTGGTAACCTTAAAAAACCAATCAGGGTTGTGAAGGGTACAGACAGGAGAGAGAAGATGAGGGCCTAAGATTTTAGAAAGAGGAGTGGAATATATCTATCTTCAATTTTTTGTAATTATTAAAATATTGATTTCCCCTCTTTTATGAACAATCACTAAGAAGGTGAAGGACTCACAGTGTCTCATCCATCTAGGCAGGGTTCCGATTTGCTTCATTTTATCCTTCTCTGAGCATAATGAAAGAGGAATGGAAAGTTGGGTAGATTTAAGGGTTTTTCACAAACTTTATATACCATTATCAACACTCACTTCACATGTGTGAACCAACATGAGACATGAAATCTTTAGTTTAGTTAATCTGAAGGAAGGTGGTAATAGGCCTTTGATGAATTTGACATCCACAACACTGAAATCATTTTTGGGTCATAATTATTGATATATCCTCTCCATAATGTAAATCCTACTCTCCTTTCTATCCTATTCAATTTAATCTAACATTCATGATAATTTTTCAAATCAACTCATGGTAGCATGTTCATAAGCAAAAAGGTGGCAATCATAATTATACACATGGTTTTACATTGTCTAGATGCATGGGAGGGTTTTAAGAGTCAAAAATATAGATTGGGAAGACCCATATAGTCCTATGTCACCCTTAAACATCATTATAAACCCATTTTACATGAATTAACACTTGAATGAGTCTTAGTGTCTCTTTTTTCAGCCATCAAGAAGGCTGGTGAACAATACAAGTCTACAAGTTCTCTAGATTACCTTTGGTACTAGAATTTGGTCGAAAAAAGTAATAATATATTTTTGAATCCTTAATAAATTTCACATTAATTCCATCAATACTATTTAACATAGTTATCACTTATGGATCTCAAGTGTAATACACTTTTGTGCCCTAAAGGACTATGTAGGCTGAATTGGAATGTTTAGGTCTAAATGGAAACTAGAGATAGATGTCCAAGGGACCCCAAGGTATAATTAAGTGAAGTTTAGAATACTAATATCTATTTTATTCATCAATAATATGATCATAAATGTTTCATCTTGACAACACTCGACCAAAGAAATATTTGAGCTTATATAGGCTTGATATTGGCAAAATGAGGAAAAGGATACACCTTGCATTGAAATAGGGCATTTGATGTTCAAAGAATATGTGAGAAGCAATTAAAAACATTTTAATGATGATAATATTCCTATATTCCAAAAAAAATGGAAATCCACATCTCAAATGAGCACTCATAGTCAATAAGTTCAAAGTTACATCTCTAGGCCTAACTATAGAAGAAGGATAGTTTGAGTAAAATAGTCCATCTTTAAGTGCCTTTAAAATTATGAGGTGAAATAGGGTGACAATATTATAGTATATATGAGAAAATTTTTTAATGATAAGAGATATTCCATGATGGATTAATCTTAGATTTCCATTTCTCACATAGTCAAAGCACATAAGAACTCCTACAGACATGTAAGCAGAGTGAAGAGGAAATGTGTGGAACCCTAAATAAAGGTTGGTACAAGAGATAAAATAGAATAAATAACTTATTTTCTAAGGGATATAAATTCTTTAATCTAATTTTTTATCCCTTTGATACATCAAAGAGCCTTGATAGGCTAGTTAGGCCTACTAGGCCTAAACAGGCAGTTGCAAGCAGTGTCATGAAAAGAAGAGTTAAAGTGTGTTAAACCCTACATGGAGGTGAAGCATAAAGGTGAAAAAAAGTCTCTTTAATTTTTTTTTAAGGGTTATCAACCTTAATTGAGTACCCTATTACTTTTAAGAAAAAAATATCCCAATGGCCTAGCTAAACCTATTGGACCTAAAACTAGCATGTGCAGGCCTGTGGATGGACATGTGAAAAGATCAAGGTTCTCATGGGTGACACTAGCATGAGGGATATATAGAGAGATTAGAGGCACTTCCCAATGATATTTAGTGTCATCAAACTACTATATCCTCCAATTTAATAAGAGGCTCACCCATTAAATGGACTCACACTACCAAAGATGCCAACTATTACCTACATGTAGGACCTTAGTAAGAAGGTGAAGGTGTTGATCCCTACATAGAGGTGATGTGTCAGACTAAAAATAGGGTCTTTCACTTACCTTCTAAATATTCACAGTGTTTTCCACTAAAATATTTTGGTCCTTAGAGATAACAAGAGCCTATTAGGCCTAAATAGACATGTACAGGCATATACTAAGAATTGGGGATAAAATAGCAGCTAGGAGGCATTTTAAGGATTGAAAACTCAGTGAGGTGAGTAAAATTATCCCCAAGAAAAGAGCCTAAAGTTTTAACTCAAGAAAATAAAGAGATATTCCAATAATTATGTCATTAGGGCCAGGCTGGGAGACTGTCTCACAAACCCTAAGTATAGGTTTGAGGGGTCTGTAGGCACTTGGAGGAGTGGAAAAGGAAAAAAAATAATGAAAACATGTTTGGATGGTTGGCATAGACTTTTAAGAGGTATTAGAAGTCAAAACCAAACAAATTTTGCTTTCTTACACCCCTTTCTCTCCCTAAACCTCCAAAAATCTAGGGTTTTGAGCCTGAGAGTAACTTTCTTCACATTGGAACTATACGAAATAGATGCATGTGGTCCTCAATAGCTAGGGAAGTTTGAGGTTGGTTATTTTCTCAAAGTTATTTGCATTTTTTTGTAGTTCAATCCCTTAGGGATATGAATAATTGTTAAGACTTCATGACACTCATAACCTACCCAAACCAATCTTAAGGACCATATGGAGAAAATCTTGAAAAAATTGCATATAAATTCTTTTAAATGGCTTGGGAGACACCTAAAACTCAAAGTACACTTTAAGGAGGTTCCAATTAGGCCATTGGTTGTAAGCACACCTATATGAATTCATCAAAAACTATATTTTTACAGGGTTTTAGGGTCAAAACAAATTTTTGAGCATGTTAAATAGTTTTAGGTCATTACTGACGGTATTTTGGAGTGTATTTCATCTTTATAGATTACAAAATTCTCTCAGATCCTTCTAGAAAAACTTTTTTAGGCCTAAGCAAAAGGGCCAGTCCAAAAAGGCTAGTGAAAGGTGACCTAGTCACCCACGTAAGCAAAGCTTGTAGGTGTGTATTATTGATAAGGAACATATCATGATGTACCATGTTTATTCATACTTTAGACACTCATTTACCCATCCCCAAGGTCTTATCTAGGTTTCATGGACATCCAAGCAACAAACATCAAGTGACTAGGCCTAGTTACCTAGTAGGCCTACTAAGTTAGCTAAGAGAGATATTTCTTAGCATGGAGGACTAATACGTGAGTAAATATAGGGACATGAACACCTTTTTAACTAATACATTGAAGAAAATATGCACACTTCATGTCCATTATGGAGGAATAGGTAGTTTTGGCCTAGTCAACATGCATAAAAGGAAGGACAGGCTACTTAATGCTTCATGGAGGCCTAATTGGACCACTTTTCTTAATTTATAACTATCATGAGATGAGATAGTTGAATAAGATGGTATGGAAATGCCTTGGATGGTTCAAATTAACCTCCATCATCATACTCTCATTGAAGGACATCAACTAGTCAAGGCAACTCATGGAGAGATCATGGGGCTATTGAGGCTACTTGTAACTATTATCTGGAGTGAATGATGACCATTATGACCTCTTCTCCAAACTTCCATGCCAATATTCCATTCTCTCACCTTATATTATCTTATAAATTGAGGCTCTAAGGCTATTGTACTTATCCCTTGACTAGGTATGATGAAACTCTACCCAAATTGTATCTTACAAACCTTTTGAATCAATAAAGATGGATTGTTTCAGATTTCCTTACTAGATTAGTATGTTATGTGCTTGTTTATTTTTAGAAGTGGTGAATTTCCATTTTTATTTGTAGGTCCTTGTCCTCACCTTGTTGCTAGGATGTTATTCCATGCAGGTCATATGATGTGTAAAAGTGTTGGTGACTATATTTGAAGTTCAATCTGGTTGGTAATGTCTAAAAAAGACCTCTCATCCATAACTTTTAAGTTGCATCTATCCATTTAGCCTTCATGTGAATTACTAATGCTTAGGATCCCCTTGGAAACTTGTTCCAGTCACCAATCCTTGTTTGATTCACAAAGTGTTGATTAAGGATCAGTTAGAGTGGATAATACATTATGGTGCATCACCTCCCTTTAACTTAGGTTTTAGTTCATGTTTTTCTCTCCCTTTTCACCCCAATAAGTTAGTAGTCTTAAGAATTGAGATCAATTTATGCACCAGGGGGGATAGCCCCAAAACTAGAGGTTTAGTCTATCCATGGGTCACCTAAAGCTTTGGACTAATCCTATGTTACCCCAAACTTGGAAAGGTATGAATAATCTTCTCCAAAAGGGTGTAGTTTGGTGAGTTAACATATAGTTTGTAGCAAGTTAGAAAGGTTGAAAAGCTAACTTAGTTTGCTTACAAGGAAAATTAATGAAAAGTGTTTCATATTTATTGTTTTGGATAAGATTTCTTCTCATATTACTTGTATACAATAGATTCAATTCATGTATTTAGCTCATTTCATGTAAACCAATTAAAATAAACAAAAACATTTTATATAGTTCGCATATAAATAGATCTAGAAAAAATTAGCATCTTGCATAGTCATATAGGTTTCTTCCCTCTCCAATTGCATGTATTCTAAACATTTAAAAGGATTAAAAAAGAGTTTTGATTTTAGTTATTTTTAGTTTTGTTATTCTTTACTTTCAGTTCTTTGTTTTTATCAAGCAACTATTCATTGGTTAAAAACCTAGAAAAACCCAAAAATAATCAACAACAAAAGCCTTGCCATCCGTACAAGTAACCACATCATATCAAAAGCCTTGCCCATATGTGCAAGCAAGTATATCATACATAAGCCTTGTCTATCCACATAAGTAATACATATCAAAGCCTTACATAAACATTCTAGCAAGCACACTTTTCAAGCCATTGACTAAATAATATCGTACACCTTTCCCTAGCTTTTGCCTAATCTCTTTTGGATGACCCTTCCTGAGATACCAGGTGTTTTTTGACATGATATATCCCCTAGAGTTAGATCACCTAGTCCCACCATTGTCACATATTCTAATATTAATGTTGATTTGATATGTGAGTGTTTCTAACAAGTTTTCACTTTTCTACATTCAAAAGATGAAAGAAACTATGATAATGGTTAGGGTTAGATGTTACCCAAATGAGGTCTGTGCACCATTATCCAGATGTTGTAGGGACTCCTCTTTGGCTGTGGAGGATGACACCTGCAGAAGAAAGAGACTTGAACAAGAAAAATGTTAGATAGATAGGTGGTAGACTGCCAAGCAAAGCTTGATCCTAGAAGTGCAAAGACTTCCTAAAGGGGTGACAGTCTACTGATTGATAAAAAGAAAAATGTTGCTGAAAACAAAAATGATAAAAGACTGAACAAAAGAAATAGAAGCAAATGCATACCTGTATGTGGCAATCTGTCTTGCACAGTCACCAGTGTCGATTAGTCTACCAACGTCAGCTGGTCAAGGTCGCTGATGTTAGTTAGTCTATCGACGTCGGTAGGGGCCTGGTGGCCGGCATCGATCGGGGAAATGAGGCTTTGGACGAGTCTCAAGATGGGTCTCTAGTCGAGGGAATGGTCTATGGTAGTCTGGGAGTCTGATGGTTTGTGCAGGGTAGAGAGTAAGGCTAAAAAAGGGATAAGGACGTGGGGAAGGCCTCTTAGCCTTTTCGAGAAGAAGTCTAGTCTGGTTGATAGCCGAGTCTGGTTCATAGCACTTAGAAGTAGCAAATGGGGACTGATTATCAAAGCATTCTAAAATATTGAGATGAAACAAAAGAAGAATACTTACCTCTTGCCTATTGAAGAAGAAGTGTAGGAGACTTGTTGCTGATGTTGTTGATGTAGAAGACTACCTGCAGAGTGGAGTAATTGATGTAGAATACCTGTACCCTATGATGCTTGATGTGTGTTTGGGAGAGAGGGAGTGAGAGAGGTCGAAAGATTGGAAGGTTCACTGATCGAAAGATTGGAAAAAAGATCCGAATTCTGGATGCAGAACGTTGTTTTAAGGAAATCGACATCAGTGATACCACCGATGTCGGCTGACTATTGACCGATGTCGATAGCCAAAGAATAGGAAAAATGGCTAAAAATAGCCTTTTGTCTGTTCTTCCATCTACCGAGGTCAGCTGGTTGTGGGAAAACGGTCGAAGGTGGGTTAAATGAGCACGAGAGGATAGTGGAAGGGATGAAATAGGGTTTAAGCATTTAAGATTTGGCATGGCGTGATGAAGGCATCCAAGGAGAGGTATCCGAGGAGAGGTGAGGTGGCAAAGGGGGGTGTTTATTAATTTAAAGTAGATAATTATTTTAAATTAATAAGTGTGTGGGTTAGGAATGTGTAGAAGTGAACCAAGGGGACCAAGGGGAGAAGATGACCAAGGGTTAGACACGATTTCGGTGTCTACAATGAGGTCTTTTGATCCACTCCTATTCTTAACCTCATCATAGAGTACTTAGTCACTTTAGAAAAACAAGAGTGCATCCTCGATCCACCTATCATTGTTTTCTTATCTAATAGGGGACATCAATACAATGTTATCCATTCTTAATCACCCATTAATGCCATATTCTTCTCCTCGGGTCTAGCCTTGTCTTATATCATTCACACTTAGTGGATGACATTGGTCGAGCAAAGTCAACCCAACAAAGTAGATATTCTCCCATAAGTCATTTAGCCCAATCTCCCTCATTTCTTTGAGCCTATCATTGACCAAGAACTCTACCTTCTTGTGATATCAGATATTGAAGGGCCTTAGAGCTCTATCTCCATGTAACTTGATGCTCTCAATGAGAATCAAGACACTTATGAGGTCTTTTGCTTCCATCATGATAATGCATTGCCACCACCTATCCCAGATCCCACTCCACTCAACAACCAACCAAAACCCTAGCCATTCTATTACATTGACTACCTCAACTAGACCTCAAAGAGTTGATTTCATAGATTAGCATATGCTAATTTATGTGCATACACTTCCATCTTTACAAGTTATGGACCTATGTTTATTTTTTAACTGCCCAGACACTTGCATCCCAGTGAGATGCCTACATTGATGTAAGTGTCTTATCCCAATTCAAGTGTCCAATCATTTAACTATAAAATCTAGGTAAAGGGAATTATAATTTTAAAGGGATAAAGACAACCTAGGGCATAAGGATGGTAGACTATCTCTAAAGCAGGCCAATTAATTACAAAACTCAAATAGAACATATACTAAATTTAGTATGTTGATATGCTAATGATAAAAAGTATATTTATGTTATATATTGCAACAACAATGAAAACAAGATACTTATATGGTTATGATGCCAATATAGATGTGGATCTTTAACAAGCAGAAAGTGGACTAGATCTAGATTTTGTAACCATAGCCTAATTCTAGAAATTATGCCTTTGTAGTTGTAGACACTTGCATCAACCTAAGATAGTTACATCAACACTACTAATTGGCTTAGATGTAGGTGTCTAATATAAAATACCTATTGAAACTAGATGCAACCATTTGGATGCTTCTGGGTTATGTGTCACCTTCATTCTAGGGCATTCAGATTTGGGTCATAGATTGTCACTCTTTGTCAAATAGTAAAACTATAGTTCTTCATCTTCATATTGGATGTGGGAAAAATGGGTTATTGAGTACATAGTGTTGGGTTACCCTAAAGGCCCCTATGTCAATGAGTGTTGCATACATATCCAATACTTCAAAGAGGGACTCAAACTTATGTAGTTCTCCCCTACATGTTAGATTTTGTGTGAATCATACAATATGTGATGAGCAAGTAAAATAATGAACTAACTTGTAACTTGGTAAATACAGTGCTTGGTTACTCCTTTAGTACTTTAGACCTATATATGTGTTGTCCTTATGAATGATATGGAAATAGGAGAAAATAGGGAAGCTTTGCTCACTTGAGTTCTTTATAGAATGTTTTGGTAAGTTTCTTTGTTCTCTCTAGGTTTGTGCTAGTGAAGAATGAATGAAGGTTGATCTTGTATTTATACCAATCCCTTTGGAGAATATATTCCATTAATCACTTAGGATGACCATAGGAATACATTTAGTTTGTGAACTGGATGACTTTAGGGCACTAGACACTTGTGTTGGGGTAGGTCGATGTAGGCATTTGATTGGGACACAAGTGTCCAAGAAATTTGAAAACATATGCAGGTCTAAAACGTGTAGAGATGGAAGATAAGCATGTTCACAACATTCTAATCAAGGTCAAAGGTTTGAGAGATAGTGTATGGGATCCTTTTAGCAATGGAAAAATTCTAGAAGATAAAGGTACATTCATGATATGTATTTCCCAAGTGTACAAGACTGAGGTGCTATATAATTCATAAATAGTGTCTACATTCCCACCCCCCCCCCCAATCTAGTAATGATATTATTAGTTTAAAGGAAAATAAATGTGTAATTGGGTGTGTATAACACACCTTATCTTTACTTAATTCCAACTTGAGTGCTATGTTGCTGACTTACCTCAAATCAAGAGCATATTATAGTATATAATCATTGCATATAATCTAAAATTGAAAGCATTGAAATAATTGAAATTGAAAGAGAACAAGGTTTAGAATTACACATGTATATCGATGTAATGTGTATCGATGCAATTATTTTTCCTTTTGGCAATTTGATTTGAAATATGTATCATTATGAATCAATAAAATTGAGATTAAGACAAATATAAATATGGAAAGTGCATATATCTAAGGAGATAGAGAGAGATATTAGAGGACACATGCCACCAACCTTAGAGAAAAAGGTGAGTTTCCACCTAACAATTGAGATTAGTTCAACCATATGACCCAATCATACTTATAACTTGATGAGTATGAGTGAACCAAGTCAACTCATGCTATAAAATTGGTTAGGTTGGATGATGTAATCAAGTCCAACCTATAAACTTGGTAATATTGAGTGATTTAATCACCTCAACCATACCAAAAAGTGAACTAACTACTATAGTGAGTTGACTCAATACAATCCATAATAGTCCAACCTAGTGGGTGGTGACAGTCCCTGAAAGTGTTTAGAATCTAAAATTAATTTGATTTTGCATTATTAGGCACACATTACATAACATATACACCTTAGCTATATCTCATGCTAAAAATGTGTATAACAATGGTACCAATGTATAGAATTCTACCACAAATGTGTAT
The DNA here is from genome assembly GCA_037957365.1 of Torreya grandis. Lineage (NCBI taxonomy): Eukaryota > Viridiplantae > Streptophyta > Pinopsida > Cupressales > Taxaceae > Torreya > Torreya grandis. The sequence goes on along the minus strand of JARHVA010007326.1, from coordinate 390,664 downwards.
CTGAATCATATAACTATGTAATTTGGCCAATATGGATCTGTGTAAGTGTGAAGAATATGTCTCCAAAACATGCCCACATTATATATCAAAAAATATGAAATTACCATGTAACATATAAAGGGAACATGTCTAGGTAGATATATCATTGAAATATGAAGAATGTGATAACATCAAGTCCAAAGATGCATGATGTTGATCATGGCAATGTCTAGATATTAACATTACCAGCTCAACAATCAATCAAATACATGCACAAGAGCACTCAAAAGTAAATCAAAATACAATGGTCCAAGGAGACCTCAAATAAGGGGTGTGTTCAAATGCCATACAATCGAAGGGAAATGACTTAGTCAGATGTCCACAAAGTAAGAAATGACATATTAAAATGTCAGCAAGGCAAAAAAAAGCATGGGGCCACAAACAATGGAGCATGTTCAAATGTTCAAACAAGCAAGACAATAGTAAGACAAGACACTCAAGGAAGTAAATAAACGAAAGCATAAGCAACCAAAATAAACATAACATACTAGTATCTGGATATATGTGTTAGCAAAAATGTTAAGTACATAGCATATCAAGTACACTATGAAAGATATAAGCATGGATAAAGGCATGTGTAATTACATATATGAGCTCAAACAAGATTATGTAAAGTGACCATAGAATGATATAACTTGTATTTATCATGATCAAAAAGGTGGATGCCCCAAACACCCTAATGACGTGAGTAGAGGGAAAGCCTAACATCTAAAAGTGCATATATCATGTATTTGTATATGTGTGAATCACACTCAAAAGATGTGTGAAATACATGTGTATATAAGAAATTATGATATGCCATCTACCAACATCAAGCCAACAACATATATGCTTGGGAACTATTAGGTTATGTTTTGGTATTTTTGGAATATTTAAAAGGACAAATCGAGGAGGTCCTCATCATCAAAAGGTGAAGGATCACTCGAGGCATTTTTATTCTTAGTTTGTATCGATGTATGGCCACCTCTTTGATGTTTCTGTGTAATGGTATTCTAACAGTTATTAGTAGGGAAGGCTGGTCATATCCATCATGGTGTAAGCAAATCTCCCTACCCATACAAGTAAACATGATACACATATCTTCACTATTGAATGTTATATTCCACTTAGCGAACCAATATTGTCCAAATTTGAATGTCAAATTTGGATCCTGATCTTATATCCATATAATCATGGGGATCACCTGTGATCCACGTGCTACTAGTAAATTGATGTACCCATGAGATTTTGACATCAACAAAGAGTATGTTAATTTAGTTATATTATGTCCCAATTGTTGAAGGAATGTAGTGCTACACATTAATCCCAGTTATTCATATCAAACTTGAGATGATGATAATAAAATCTATTAATGTTAGTAGTAATAGTTAACACTTCCTACCTTTGTCACTTTTAGGATGGTTTTCATGTGAATCTTTAGAAGTGGCTTGTTTTTTTTTCTTCTCTGGAATAATTTATATGCGACCCTCATTATTATATTTCTAGATTTGGTTTTACAATGTTTGGCAGTGACTTATATGATGACCATTTATCTGATGATAGTTACAATAGGGAAACCCTTGTTTATGAAAAATTATACTACTCGATCTATGTTTGTTAGAAGGTAAAGATATCATGTTATGTTTAAATAACATAGAAAGTATTGTATTCATAATATCCTAGTTTATTTTGATCTGTAGAGTTTATGTGGAATCTTATGAGACGCCACATTATTTACATGATGTATCTACATTTGACCCTTGTATGGTTGACTTAAGGTGTGTAGCCAAGAGGGATGTATTGAATAACAAGCATCTATATGCTCATCTATTATTTGTGTTTTTCCCTTATCCTAATTTTATTTTGTGTCTTGCATTGTGTTAGGACTTGTAGGTTCAAATAGGTAATGTGAAAGTTGATCAAGTGGATCAAGTTTAAGTTTTTGCAATGTCTCATATGTCATAACATGGGATAGATAATCATCATTGTCATAATAATCTAAAACATGGCCATCTTATTGGTCAATATTGACCAACAAAAGAAGCTCAAAGATTATGGGTACTTATGATTTTTGTATCGTTGGCTCCTTTGGTATTGGTTCTTGTTCTTGAGGTGCATCTATGTGCACTTTAGTGTTTAGTAACTTATCTATATTTGGAGATAAATGAGCCATTTTAATTTACTTGCCCACCTCATAAGTTTGGATATTCTCAAGAAGAATACATTATATAGGTGGTACTACTGTAATAATGCCCTCTTTATCAAAATATATCATTTTATAGAATTTCAAGGGCTCATCATCGATGATAATCATCAATAATACCATTGTGTATGAATTTTACACATTGATGTGAAGTAGATGGATGACCTCCATTGTATGTATCCAAGGTCTACACAAAATCAAGCTATAATGTAATGATTGTGACATTGCCTAAAAGGTGGTTCAAACCATTTTTGGCCCCAATGTTAAATCTAAAATTATTTGGCCAATTGGAGGGCTGTGTGAATTATCAAATCCATTGATATGCATCATTGATTTTTGTAAAAGATCTGTGCTAATACCCATGGTGGTTAGGAAATTTGTGCTACAAATGTTTAAGCCTGATCCATTATTAACAACCACCTGTTTCATACCCTTATTATGCATAATCACTAGTATGAACAAAGGTAACTCTTAATCAATAACATCTTTAGATGATAATTCTATTGGATCAAAGGTGAATAGTTTTGCATTATTTTTTAGATCTTGCATGATATTTGCAAAGTAAGCTAGCTCAATATCATTCAGATCTTGAGTTTCATGTAGTGCCTCATATAAAATATCCTTCTAGATAGTATATTACTTTAGAAGTTAAAGGATGGAAATATTATCATGTGTGTTGCTCAATTGGTTGACAAGGTCATATCCCTTAGATTTTATCGTAAACTTTGGCTTAAGAGGCACCTATTATACATTACCAGGCAGAAAATTATGTTGTACACCTTTACCTTTTCGAGTAGTGACCGCATGGATTTTTAAAATCTAATATAACTTATGGGTGAATAATGGTTGAAGGATGGTAGCTATCATTATAATAATATATTGGTAAAATAAATGGTTGAGAGCATCCATGTTGACGTTTGGATACTGGCTCTATAGTACTACAAAAAGAATTTTGAAGAGAGATTAAGCGTTGTTTTCACTTTAAAACTCTCTCTTTATATTGATGGATCTACTTATTTCTTTCGATGGTAACTTGGATTAGCATAGTACAATAGAAAATTATTGTTACAATTATAAATTATACCATAAAATGAGCTACACATGCATTCATATTGAACATATGGATAGAAAAGGATATCTAATTTTTAACTTGTAAAATATTGTTAAATATGAAATCATACATCAGAAATAGAGAATCAAGAAGCCTTAGATCAATATCTATGATTTTGCAGAAAAAATGTCGAGTTCATTAAATGTTTAACCCTAAAATCTAGATATGGAGGAATCTAGGGTTAAAGGGGTAGAGATAGCCTAGGGCACAAGGTTGGTAGACAATCTCTAAAGCAAACCAATTAATCATGAAACTTAGATAAAACATATACTAAATTTATTATGTTGAGATGCTAAAAATATAAAGTACAATTATGTTAGATATTGCAATAATAATGAAAACAAAATACTTTGTTGGTTTTTATGCTAATATGGATCTATATCTTGAACAATCAAAAAGTGGATTGGATATAGATTTTAGAACAATCACCCAATTTTAGAAATTATGTCTTTGTAGCAATGGACACTTGCATTGACCTACGATGATGCTATTATATGAATTGGGCACATGTGTCTAGTACATAATACATGCTAAAACTAGATGTGACCACCTAGATGCTTATAGGTTCTATGTTGCCTTTACTTTGGTGCATTCAAATTTGGGTCATGGATTGTTGTTCCTTGTCAAATAACAAAACTCTAGTTCTTCATCTTCATATTGGTTATGGTAAATATGGGTTAGTGGGCACACAGTGTTGAGATGTCTAAAGACCCCTCTATTAATGAGCATTTCCTATATATAAAATACTCTGAAGAGGGAGACTTACGTAGTTATCCCCTATGTGTTGGCTTGTGTGTGAATCATGCAATGTGTGATAAGCAAGTACAATAATGACCTAGCTTGTAACTCAGAAAATATAACTCTTATACTACTCCTTTAGTAATTTAGACCTATAGATGTGTTATCCCTATGACTTATGGAAATAAGAGAAGATAGGGAAGATTTGCTTACTTGAGTGCTTAATAGAATGTTTTGGTAAGTTGCCTTATTCTTTCTATATATGTGTTAGGTGAAGAATGAATTAGGTTTTATCTTATCTTTATATTAATCCCTTTGGAGAATATCTCGCATTAAAACACTTCAGCTAACCATAGGAATACATTTCATTTATAAATTGGATGACTTTAGGGCACTGGACACTTGTGTTGGGATAGGACAGTTGCATCAACAAAGGCATTTGAGTAGGATGCAAGTGTCCAGGTAGTTGGAAAACAAGTGTAGATCCAAAACTTGTAGATATGGAAGATAAGTAGGTTTACAACAAGGTAGAAGGTCTAAGTCATCATAATAACATTTGTCAGACTAAAAAATAAGCAATTAGGCACATAGAGATAGTGTATGCGAGTCTTTTAGTTGTGGGAAAAGTCTAGAAGCTGAAGGTACATCCATGATACATATTTGCCAAGTATATAAGATTGAGGTGCTATATAATTCAAAAATAGTGTCTACAACAGTGCCCTAAAGTCATCAAATTTACAAATTAAACTTATACCCTTGGTCATCATAAGTGCTTTAATATGAGATATTCTCCAAAGGGATATATATATATATATATATATATATATATATATATATATAATATCAATCCTTATTCATTCATCACCTAACACAAACCTAGAAACTGACAAGGCAACCAACAAAAGGCTTTCAATCAAGCACTCGAGTGAGCAAAGCTTCCCTATGTTCTCATATTTCTATATTAGTCATAGGGACATCATATATACATGTCTAAAGTACTAAGGAGCATCTCACAATCCACATTTTCCAAGTTACAAGCTAGTCATTCTATGTACTTGCTTATCACACATTGCATTATACTCACACAAGCTAACACATACATAACTATGAGGCCCATCTTCAAAGTATTGGCTATGTAGGCAGTGCTCATTGACATAGGGGTCTTTGGGGAAGCTCGACATCATGTACCCACTAACCCATTTTTCCCACATCTAATATAAAGATAAAGAACTAGAGTTTCACTATTTGACAAAGAGTGACATTCCATGACCCATATCTGAATGCACTAGAGTGAATGTGACATAAAACCTTGAAGCATCTAGGTGGTCACATCTAGTTTCAGTAGGTATTTTATACTAAAACATGTGTCTGATCTAAATATAAACATCAATGCAACCATCCTAGGTTGACGCAAGTGTCCATGGCTACACAAGTATAATTTTTAGAATCATGACACTGATATAAAATCTAGATCTAGTATGTTTTTTGCATGCTCTAGTTTTAGATTTGTATTAGCATCAAAACCCACTAAGTATCTCATTTTCATTATCATTTCAATATATAGCATAGTTGAACTTTCCATTTCAAACAATATCGACATAATAAATTTAGTATATGTTTTATATGAGTTTTGTAAATAATTGGCATGATATAGATGTCTTTATCACCCTTATGCTTATTCATTTTTATATTCTTAACCCCATATGATCCTTATCCAAATTTAGGGTTAAATATTTGGTAAACTCGATTCATGTGATGCAATTTTTTATAGTTCCTAGGGTTTTTAGCCATTTAGGGTTTCAAATTGATATAATTTTTTAGTTCTTGCTTATATTATTTTATATGCAACATAGGTTTAGCCCTAGAGTGGGTGGTGTGCTCACTGAACACATTGAGCTTCCCCTTGTACCATGTAAGATGTCTAAAACCGATAAAGGACCTAATCCTATAAATCACGATGATAATAATGTTGAAAATGAACAACATACTGATGAAGTTATCATAGAAGAATATTTTGATAATGAAAACCAGGAGTCTAATGAAAATAATGAGTATGATCAAATAAACCTAAGAAAGTGCAAGATATTATAATATTTCATGAGTGTATTCATCAAAACCTTGAGGACCTTGACGAAATCCTAAGAATCATATTAGAAATTAAAAAATCAAAAAGTATAGACAAACAAGCAGGTCCATTTATTGATCATGCTATTAGAGTTATGGGTCATCCTCATATACCAACAACCCTCCCGCTTCATAATTATAATGGGGGCACGTGATATGTTTTCCAACCTTTACTTCCTGAAACTACTATTACTACATCTTTCATGGGAAACCTTACTAATTAAACCCAATTTCCAGTTTCAATTTTTATATCTACCCAAGTTATGGGTACACCTCCTTTGGTAACTTATCAAATATCCAACCTATAAGACCAAGAGGTGAAAGTTATTGTCCAAACAATAAAACTTTTGTAAATTATGGTTACAAGCATTGAATAAAAATTTATGAAATCACCTTATGTTATTGATTCACAAGAGGTATTACATGATCCTTCTGCACCAGAGCTATCTTTGCACCCCTTGCCAATTGGTTTTGTTGCACCTAAGTTCACATTTTATGATGGCAAGGGTGATCCTAAACAACATCTTCGATATTTTTATGTACCATGCCTTGATTATGGCTCCAATGATAAACTTTTGACCAAATTATTTCCAAGAAGCTTAAAATACTATGCCTTAAGGTGGTTTTATGATTTACCTCTTCAATTAGTAAAGGCATTAAAACCTCTTACAAATCAATTTTTGACACACTTTTCTATTAACATTATTGAAAAGGTTTCTTATGCCGAATTGCAAAGATCAAATAAGGAACCAATGGACCTATTAATGATTATGTCTTGAGGTATAAGACAATGTTGGCTAAAATGATCAATCCTATGGCAGAAAAAGAGCTTCAATGTATTTTCAAGCAAAGTTTGTTTGCTCATTTACATGAGTCCCTTGTATTTAAAAATTTTAAATATTTTGATGATTTATGCCATGTTGTTTAATACCATGAAATGAAGCTTATTTCATTGAATAAATTTAATTATGTGGCAAATAGATCAACTAAATTTACATCTAATACCAAGTTTACTATCAAACTAAATTATAAGGTCAAACCTACTAAGCCTAAAAAAGAAACAACTACCATGGTTAATTCATGTGTCATAATAACCTAATCAACTTGTGTTATCTAATGCACCACATAGATTTTTCATGCTTATCTGAATCTCTCACTTCATTACTCCCACTACTTTTAGAGTGTAATCTTATATCTCTCCCTTTTCCTAGAGATTGATATGAGTAGACCTCTACTCGAAGGATATGATGAAAATGCTTATTGTGACTATCACTAAGGCACTGAACATTCTAAAAACCAATGTTTTACCTCGAATTATAAGATTTAAGACCTCATCAATGACCAAAAGATTACATTTGATGATCCTCTAAAGGAATCAAGTTTCCAACCTAATGATCACCATAAACATAAAATATTTAACAATATGTTACAAGATCATTCAAAGAATGATCCATAAGTGCAAATGGCATATAATTCACATCCTCCTCATCTCATTATGAGCACCCATTCAATGATATTATTGGTATTTATACATGACATATACCTCATATGGTTCATATACTTTTTATTACTTTCGATGATAGTGATATTAAGGAGGATTAATCAGATATTCATTCCTTATTCATTCGAGCACATCTTGATCACCAGCATTTATGCAATGTTATGATTGACAATGATGCAATAGAGAACATTTGTTTTATGACATTACTTATGCATTTGGTTTATACAAATCATGATTTACATCCTTCAACCAGATTAGTTAGAGCATTTGATGGGACCTCACAATAGGTTCTTGGTGAGATTGACTTACCTTTATAGGTGGGTCCAATACATGTGCTTACTACCTTATCAGTTATACCTTCCATGTGTATATTTTATATGTTATTGGGATAACCTTGAATACATACACTTTGAGTAGTACCTACTATAGTACATGAGTGTGTTAAATATATTCATGTCAATCAGGTAATTATAGTTTATAGAGTTCCATATGGAGATCCTCTTGAGCAAGAGAAATTTATACCTAGATAGTTAATTATCAAACCTCATAAGGTTAATCTTCCACCAAATGGTAAGTAAAAGGTAATCCCCTTTACTAGGTGACCAATACTTGAGAGATCATTACATCAGATATCCAAAGTGGGTTCCATAAAATCCTCATCTACTACACACCATATTCATATATCTATAGCACTTACACATGTTCCTATTACTGATGTTCCAAAGAAATTACAAACCCCTCAATGATGGATTCCATGAACCCTTATTCCTAATTCTTCATGACAACAGAGTCCTATTATACATACATAGAGCATTATAGATATTATAGTGACATATATTACACTTATGCATATTCCTTGTCAGTATCACTAGTTTATGACACCAGTTTCATAGTGGGGAGATACTTATGAGCATCCATTGGATGAGATCATAAGGTGGCTTCTCTAGTTTCAAATATTTCAAAAATTTAAAAAAATAAAAAAACTTATAAAATCCAAAAATATGTTTCACATTTACATGTTCTATTAGTTCCTTGGCATATATGTTGTTGCTTTCATGTCGGTAGATGGCATATCAGTATTTTATATACACACATGTTTTACACATCATTTGAGTGTGATTTAGGTTTACATGGATACACGATATATTCAATTTTGAATGTTGGGTCTTTCCTTTACTCATATCATGTGGACATCGAGGGCATTCACTTCTTTGATCATAATACACCTAGATCATAAGGTAGCTTTTCTGGTTTCAAATATTTCAAAAATGTAAAAAAATAAAATAACTTCTAAAATCCAAAAATATGTTTCATATTTACATGTTCTATTAGTTACTTGGCATATATGTTGTTGGTTTCATGTTAGAAGATGGCATAATAGTATTTTATATACACACATGTTTCACACATCATTTGAGTGTGATTCAGGTTTACATGGATACATGATATATGCACTTTCGAATGTTGGGTCTTCCCTTTACTCATATCATGTGGACATCGAGGGCATTCGCATCTTTGATCATACTACACATAGGTTATTATAAACTAAGAATTTGACATAGAAGGGAGGTTAGTTTTATGTTAGTCTCACAAAACAAATGAAATTAACACACTGAGATCCTAACACCTCTAGCCTAGAAAAAATGAAATCAAACCAAAAACATAAAAGACAACTATTTTACCTTATTTGGAGCTCTAAATGTCTTTGTTGAATGGCTTGCTCGACTTGTGCATCAAGAAGTCCTTGAAAATGGACGTTTCTTAGCTCCTTCTCTCCTTGGCACCTTGGCTTTGATGTTTCTTGGCGTAAGATTTGGGCATGGTAACACTACTTGTATGAGTTTTATGGAGCAAATTTTGAATAATAACTCTATAATATCCAAGCTTGTTGAGGATATTTGTGCATAATAACTTTACACCAAAATAACTTAAGGTTCAATACGCAAGGCCTTATATTTATAGCCTTAAGAATTAACTCTCACCCAAGGTGAGTCAAGGTTGTGTTTAGGATTGGAATGGGTTCAAACTAAACCTAAGTGAGTTAAAACTAACTCAATAAGAGTTAATAGTTGTTAAGTAATCATGATTTACAATTACTAGGCATGACTCTCAAATTAGATATTTTAGGATAATTTCAAAGAGCTTGACAACTCATAAAGGCAATGAGAAAGGCTAGGATATATTGAATTTTTTAATTTCATTTTTTAGACATTCATTAATTGAAAATGGATAATTAAACTAGGCATTTAATCTTGTTTAGTTTGTTAATTGATTTAGATTATCCTTTTAGCTCTTTCAATATTTGATCAAGTGAGTAAGTGCCCCACTTAATAGGTCCATAAGCCAAATTAATAGTTGTGATGCCACAAGGTATTTAGGGATGAATCTATGAGAGGTTATTACTGCATATGATATAATACCCCAATTAGGGATGTCTCAACATGATTCTAAGCTTTGATGAATGATGTGTAAGCAAATTTGGGATGTTCAATGATTCCTAAGCTTAATTTATAATGGTTAGTAGGAATCATTCTGAGGTTTGGGTGAAAGCTAGTTGTGGCCATTTGTAGGTGTTTATAATTTGCCCCTATTTGGGAAGGCATTACAAGCTATAGGCACATTAATGTTTTCTCAAAGAATGAAAAGGTCTTATATGCCTACTAATTTAATGATGATGGATGAATTGTAGATGCCCCCTCGAGGGAGCGATCAACAAAAAGGGTCGACAATCAATCCCTCAAAAAAAAGAAATGATGGGATGAAAAATATAAAATGGGTGGAAGAGACTGATTTTCCCATAAGTGGTTATAATCAGTGGCATATGGAGCTACCCCATTTAGGTAGACAAATAAGATGATTTGCCCATGGGTGGTTATAATATTCGACATGGGTAGAATAAAAAATGTAATGATTTTCCCAAAGGTGGTTATAATCATCCAAAAAAAAGGATAATGGTAACAAGATATTGATTTGTCTAAAGGTGGTTATAATATGGTAAAAGGGAAAACAACTATTTGTCCACAAGTAGTTGTAATCATTGGCAGGATAAAAGCATGCCCCAGTTGGGCATATAGAGATAATAGTTTGTCCAAAGGTGGTTATAAACATTGTCACAATGAAAATGTGCCCCAATTAGGTAGATAAGGATAAGGATTTGCCCACAAGTATTTATAATCTGTAACCTCCAGATAGATTGAAACACAATGATTTACCCAAAGGTAGTTATAATCATTGGCTCTACAAGGGAAATGATACACAATGATCTATCCAAATGCGGTTATAATCATTAGTCAAATGATGAGAGTATGATGGTAAATTAGATAATGGGGTTGATGTACAAATCCATACTCTCAGGGTACGAGTAAGTTGGTATAGACGAGAAAGATGAATTTGGGCAACCTGCTAGTATAGAGATGCACATCCTAACTATCAAGGATTAAAATTCCTTCATGTGTTTTAATTACTTTTTATGTGGGGAATGATTTGGGTAGATCAAAATTTTTTCAAGTACTAAGGATAAGTATGGCTACCATATTACTTGTAGGATTTATCAAGTTGATTCTTACTGTAGCAAGTGATAATATGCATCATGATAGAATACCATGGTAACTTAGCTGAAATATGCATAAGGACTGACACATTATCTAATAAACAATCAAAAATAACTCACCAATGATAAAAACCATGATGACAATGTTGACATATGAATATGGATGGATTCAAGGATAATGTGCAAAGAATCACCCAATCAATGTACATAGACTAAATTAAGGCACAATAAGAAAGAAAACAAATAGGCAAACAAACAAACAAACAAAACACCAAAAAAAGAAAGAACAAAATAAAGAAAATAAAATGAAACATAAACAAACAATGGTTAAGTACAATGTTAGCAAAAATAGAGGACAAACAAGATGATGAGCATTTCCCCTAGACTATAGGAAACAATGAACCAAAGAAAAAATATTGGGGGGAGAGGGGGGGCGGGGGGCAGATAGAAGAAAAGGAAGTGGGTGGTTGAGTTGACTCCAGATGCACTAGGCAAGTAGACATTGCCTACATAGTTCCATGGATACAAGGTCCAACATAAACTTTAGGCCAAATGTAGTTCTCCCTAGAAATAGGATAGAATAAAGTGATGAGAAGGAAAAACATGATTGTTGTTGTCAAGGAATAAGGAAATGGTCTTGTAAAATAATGAGAACATGGGTTGTAAGGCTACTAAAGATGGGGAAACTAAATGATAAGTAGTTTCTTGTGATATAGCTAAGGATACCAGAATCTTTAAATCAAAGAAATGGTCAATGTTTAGGATTTTCTGGATTTTTTTTCAAATATTTTTGGAATTTTTGGAGCAACTCGACTCGATGGAGAATGATGAGATACTAAATGATCCAAGCTCACAAAATGGTGAGAGCGTTGAAACTTGAAATTGCTCACAAAATGGCATGAGCATGGTAAAGGGTGACTGAGCTAACCTCCATGTGAATTGAGTGCTACCTACATAGTCCCAGGATGGGACCTCAATCATTGTAATTCCACCTTACAAAAGAGGAATCTAACTAGGTAGCATCAAATTCATAAACTAGGCAAAGTAGGTAAATGACACAGTATGACATAGGAATGGCAAGGTGGAACTTCAAGGCATGAGAAAGGTGTTGGTCCTAATTTGCCCATATGCATTTATAATTATGAAACACCAGCATAGGTCAATGATACTAATTTGCCCATAGGTGGTTATAATTAGTAGCATGATGGTGGTACTTTGATTTACCCAAAGGTGGTTATAATCAGTATTACATGAATGGAATAAAACAAGTAATAAAAGATGTAACTACCAAACCACTGTCATACTGCTCTAAAAAAGGTAGTTGTCTAGAATTTTGAATCAATTACAAAAACTTGAAATGAATCTTATTGTTGAAAGTGCCCGAAGAACCAATGGAACAGAACCAAGGTCAAAGGGGTTGGGTAGGGAGGGTTAAAACAACTTTAGTTGAAATGGAAGGTATGGTAGAATGGTATATGGTATAGTATAAAGAAAATTAAAATATGGTATAATGGAATCGAGCCTCATAGACAATACTTTAGGACTCTCAAGTGAAGTAACGCTTGAGGTGTATAATGTTCATCGGCTCAACAATTCAATCCTCATCTAGTGTAAAAAGCCTATATGCTCCAGAGCCATAATTTGCAACAATGATGTAGGGGCTTATCCACTTGGGTTTGAACTTGCCCTTATGTTTCTTCTTAGCCATGGTATTTTGTTGGTTTTCTTTAAGAACAAGATCACCAAGTTCAAATTCTCTATGTTTGACCCACCGGTTATAGTGGCCATGAAATTTGTTCTAGTATGTTTGAAGGTTGTTGACAATGGCCATGAATTTTTCATTAATTAACTCCAACAACTCTGTAGACGAGCTACTAGGTGAGCTTCATCATCTAGAACATATTTCAAATAGATGCACAAAGAAGGTAACTCAACCTTAATGGGAAGGATGGCCTCAATGACATAAATAAGGGAATATAGAGTCACTCCTGTTGGGGTACAGTAATTGGTCCGATATGCCCAAAGGGCATGTAATAGTTGGAGGTGCCAATTATGGCTGACATCATTGACAATTTTTTTAAGGATGTTGATAATGGTTTTGTTGGATGTTTCTACTTGACCATTACCTTGTGGGTAATAGGTAGTATAAAAATGTTGAGTAATGTTGTACTTGACACATAACTATTTGACATCCTTACTCTTGAATGATCCACCATTATCACATATAATGTTGGATGAGATACCATAATGGTAAATGATATGGTTAAAGATGAATTTGGAAATTTGTTTTCCAGTCACGTCAGGGGTATAGCTTCAACCCACTAAGTGAAATATTCGATAGTGATGAGGATATGTTTATGGCCATCAAATGAGGTTGGGTTAATATTCCCAATGAGATCGAGGCCCCATATAACAAAAGACTAGGGTATAGCATTGGTTTGAGTGTTTTGGTCGGGCATGAATTAGATTGGCATGCCGTTAACATTTGTCACACTTTCTGACATAAGCAACTATATTTGGACCCATAGTTGGCCAATAATACCTGGTACATAGGACATTTTTGGCTAGGACAACCTCGCTTGTGTGGGATCCACATACTCCTTCATGAACTTCTCATAATGTTAATGTTGATTCTATCGAAGTTAAACAATGAATTAAAGTTCCATGAAAGCTATGGTGGTAAAGGGTTGGTCCAAGTAAGGTATAATGTGAGGCTTGGTGGGTAAAGGCCTTGATTTCATTGCAAGATAGGTCTAGTGGCATAATGTGATTATGAATTTAGGTGAAAAGGTCTGAATACCATAGAAAGTTGGGACCAATAACATCATAGATCATTATGATGGTTGAAGGTTTATGAGTAGGTGCTAGAATATTTTCAATGAGGAATTGATATTCTTTTAACTTGTTTGGATGATGGATCAAATAGCCAATGGTGGTCATGGCATCTGCTATTTTGTTACTGGCCATATGGTATGAGTTCAAATTGTACATCAACAATCTGTTATTTAAGAGTGTCAATCATGGCCTTGTATGGCACCATCTTGTCATCTTTGGTCTAAAAATGGTCTATAACTTGATTGATGATTAACTAATAATCACCATAAATCTTTAGATGCTAAATATTCTAGTGTAATTATTGGTGAAGCCTTGTAATGAGTGATTTGTATTTGGCCATGTTGTTAGTACAAGGAAAGTTGATGCATAATAATTTAGGGATAAGATCCCCTATGGTGTAATGAACAATAGGCCTACCCCCAATCCATGTGTTGTGAATGATCCATCAAAATACAACTTCTAGTACTACTCATCAAGAGGTGTTTCAATGATGGTCATAATGGACTTATCTGGGAATTGGAAAGTTAGAGGTTCTATATCTATAAGGAAAGCTTCAACACATTGATCTGCAAGTAATTGTCCCTTGATAGCATTTTGATTGACGTATTATATCTCAAACTCACTTATAAGTATAATCCATTTGGCCATGTAAGCTTCTAAAGCTATTTTGAATAATAGATACTTGAGCGGATCTAATTTGGAAATAACTATGGTCTTGTTATTTAGATATAATGTCATAATTTCTTTGCTACAAAGACCATAACTAAAAAAGATTTTTCTATGGGCATATAATTATGTTCATATGCAACAAGTGTATGACTTAGATAGTTCACAATATATTCTTTTCCATTATCATCATGCCGAGCTAAAAGTGCCCCTAGGGATTTGTCTGTAGCAGATAGATATAGTAGGAATGACTTTCCTAGCATAGGTGGCAATAAAACAGGCAAATTGGCAAGATAGTCTTTGAGGTATTGGAAGGATTTTTGGCATTTTTCATCCCAATGAAACATGACACCTTTCTTCAATGAGTGTGTAAATAGTTGGTATTTGTTGGCCAACTAAGAGAGGAAGCATCAGATAGACTGAATCTTGCCCTGTAACCTGTAGAGTTGCTTTAAATTGGAAGGTGGTGGCATTTTGATAATGGCTTATACTTTAGCTAGATTAACTTCAATAACTCTATGAGACACAATGAAGCCTAGCAATTTTCTAGAAGTAACACCAAAAACACACTTCTTAGGATTGATTCTGACTTTATATTCATATAGTCTCTCAAATATCTTTTGTAGTGTTGTTGGATGATTGGCCATGGTCTTTGATTTTCTCAGTATGTCATCAACATAGTATTCAAAAATGTCATGCATCATATCATGAAATATGATGGTTATGGCTCTTAGGTATGTGGCCCTAGTGTTTGAGACCAAATAACATAACCTGATAACAAAATGCTCTCCATGGTGGTGAACACTATTTTATGTTGGTCTTTTGGTGCAATCTAGATTTAGTTGTATCTTGAAAATTCATCCATCAATGAAAGCATTTCATACCCGATTGTGGAGTTAACAATCATGTCAATGTTTGGCAGAGGAAAGTCATCCTTGGGGTAGGCTTTATTTATATCTTTGAAATTGGTATAGATTATGATTAATTTTGGCTTTTTACTGACTAGCACAATGTTCAAGATCCACTTTGAATAGTCAATTAGTCGAATACATCTCACTTCTAAGAGTTTTTCCAACTCTTTCTTTACTAATACAATAATGTGAGGATGTATTTTGTGTAGTTTTTGCTTCACGAGTTTGGCATCATGATATAAAACAAGATGGTGTACAACCAAGGTGGGGTCCAAACTTGGCATGTTTGAATATGCCCACCAAATATGTCAAAAATTTCCCTCAAAAGGGTTGTAAAATATGTCACATTCCTCCTAAATGAGGGATGTACCTAATTTGATTAATTTTAGGTCATTTGGAGTCCCAATGTTGAATTTTGTAGTGTCTTCCAAAAGAAGAGTCGAACCACCTTCCAATATAGTTGGCAAATATTTGAATTGGCCTATAATAGTAGAGTCCTCTATTTGGACTGGCTCTTCAATTTGTCTAAGGCAAGATGAATCAAAATATCCTAATGGTAAGTATGGCCATGTGACAAATACTATTGGAAACTCTTGAATGATTCAGATGAAGGCGTGTTGTTATTCATAACTAAACTAGACCAATAGGCAAGTTCATCATTGGTGGTCTCCTAAGCTATGTTTGAGGAAGGTTGAACACCCTCATTTAATGGCACCTGATATAGGTTTTCACCAGAAGACTGGCCTTTCTCTTTACTCTTACCCTAGTCCAAAAGTGCCTCAAAGAGGTTTTCACTTTGGGACCTCAATGTTTTATTTAATTGTTTATGGCTAAGGGTGTTTACCCATTCTCTAAAATAGGCCACATGATATAATTTTATTAAGAACCCTTGTTTTTGGTATCCTAATAGAACATTATCTTATAGGCCCAAAAAGTCACAAAAGGCCTCATCATTCTTAAACTCATCTATTGGCACTGTGGATTCTTGTTGGTCTGAGGCTATAAGTTGAGGGTGATATAGAGGAATCAGATCATGTCTGTTAATTAGGTTAAGGGTAAAAATGACATGGGTATTAAACATATTGGTATTGGCCAAGTTTTCATAAGGGATATGATCATACTCTGCTTCACTGTCGACATCATCATCACTAGTCATTGGCATTGGAACAAAATAAGATACGTGGGGTCAACCCTAGGTTGTTTAAATCTGAGACCATAAGTTTTTTTATACCAAGTCATGAATATTGGCTCAAGTTTTCCCTACTAATTTGGCTTGAGGACTCTTCCTTTATAGGCATGATTCTCCATGATCTTATTAGGAATAGGATACTTGTCATTTTTATAGCAATCGGCCAGTTTGTCATTATATAACCATGTTTCATCATATGCAAGTGGGTTTTGTTCTAGGCCAGTGGCTGGTGTGAAAATGATAGGAGCTAGACCATGAAATTTTCCTTTTCCTTTTCATTGCCATTCCATGCAAGGTGGTTTGGCTTTAGGTTTTCCATAAGACTTGGGGTTCTGTGGAAGGTTGACAATGTGGAATGTATTGTGGGTCAAATATGTTTTTGGGCTATTAGTTGTGATGGTAAAGTGATTGGAAATTTCAGAAGGTGGCATATGGGAAGATTAATCAAGGGTGTTAGGGTCTATATAATTGTCCTCTAACAAATCAATGAGTATTTATTTACCCTTGTCCTTCTTGGGAAATGGGTCTAAGCCAAAATAGTAGTTATATCTTTCATACTCAGCCTGTAAATGTTTGCAATGTTTGTAAGGATACAAATCTCTGTGAATGGTGACCTACATGCTTGAATGATAGAACTTGAGACACTAGTGCAATTTTGAAGGTATTGCACAAATTTCATGTATCCATGGTCTACTTGATAGCAAATTGTAAGACAATTCTAGATCTAACACATGGCATAATATATCATGGATTAAAGGCCCGACAATAACTAGCAAGTTGATGGTGCCTTGTGATTCCCATCATAGGCCTCGATAGTGATCTTTTATGACTAGAGATCGACTATTGTGTATTTGAGATACTTGATGAGTTTTAATGGCACAATATTCAAGCCTAATACATTATTTATGAAGACACATTTCAATTTGTGTCAATTTATGACAACTTTGATGTATAATGTATTATTATGGAGAGGGATGAGGGATGACATATCACTTTGGTTGAAAGTTAATTGTTGGCTTGGGGCTAGATGTCCAACCAAAGCTTAGAATTTATTTAGGTATATGTCATTTGGAACTTGGGATTAGCCAAAGAACTTTGTTAAGATGTTCTTATTGATGGTAGATGTACGCAACAAATCCAAAATGGAAATTTCTGCAGGTGTCTTTTGAAGTTGTTCCACAATATCAAACATTTTTTCCTTCACAGTGATAAATGGCTTATTTTTAGCCATAATGGTGGGTTGGATGGGTGTAGTGATAGATGGTTGTGGGCCTAGAAAGCTAATATTTGATTGTCAAGTTGTGATTACACAATCAAGAGTAGAGATAGGACTGTTGTTTCTAGTAAATGATGATGGTGAGGGACTGAATGAGATCAATCTCGGTTATCAGTGCACTTGTATATGGTCATGAGGCAATGGTGAGTTATCAGTATAAGGCCCAAAAATTAGTAATCCTTGCTTTCTAGTATACATATATGCAATCCTAGGTTAAGGAAGGATCACTAGCATAAGTTAGTTGGTTGGAATTGGTTACCAATGGTCTTGTTCAATTGGTACTTGGTCTTAAGTTGATGGAGATGGTGGAAATGTGACCTCCTGCAAGATACCTACAACTTTATTATAGTCATGTGTAACTACCTGGTAAGTATGTTGGGTATTAACATCGTTCTAACCTTGGTTCCATCTATTTAACGCTTTTATTATTACTATTGGTATTGATGTTGTCTCGACTATTGATATTGTTGATGTTGTTTTGACTGTAGTTGTTGTTATTATTGGTTGTTATTGTTATGTTGTGGAAAAGGGTTTTGATAAATACACAGGTTCTAATTAGATGTAAATGCTCTATTATCTAATGTTATCTCCCTATTTTCTAACATATTCTTAATTAGGTGCTTGATCTATACACAATGATGTAAATTATGTCCATTAACCTGATAGTATTCACAAAATTCATTTTATCAGTACCAGTTTGGGTAAGGGATGCCCTCAAGATAGTGCTTGGGAGTCAACCAATGAATCAGATCAGTGATCGATAACTTGTGAAACATGGATTCAATAGGATCTTCAAGGTCATTAAAGATGCGATGAGTAGGTACATTTCTCCTTGGAGGAGAGGTTTGCAAAGGCAATGGTTGTTACATTTATTCAGTTGGTCTAGGTTGTTGTGAAGGTTACACTTGTTGAATAGATTGTTGGTGAAGATTAATTTGCATTTATGGTGTTAATTGAGCAAATGGTGTTTGCACCACTTGGACATGTCACAACTTGGTTACTCCATTTCCAATAACATTCTTGTTGTGGTAAATTGGTTTGATTTTTCGTAATTACTGGCCTAGGCTGGTGCTAACATTTGTGATTAGACTTGGTTTTGGTTTTGATTTTGGCCATTTCCTTGGTTTTGACTCTGATTTTGATTTAATGCGATAAGCTTGATAATCCCTTTATTAATAAGGACCTTTTTAATTAGCAAAACTTTATTAATGATTTCCTTAAAAGTGTGCGCATACTACAACTCCAGATGGTAAGATATCTCATTGTGCAAATTTTTGGTAAATACAGTGACTAATTATTTATCTAGTAAGTTATGGGTGAAGTGGCTGGCAAGTACTCTCCATCATTGTAAATAGATTGTGAATCTTTCACTAGACTTTTGTTGGGCTTGAGTCAAATCTACCAATGAAAACTTATGTTTGATATTGTAGGAGAAATGTTGCACAAACTTATCTGAAAGGTCATCAAAATCAGATATCGAGTTCTTCAAAAAATTTAGAAACCACTTCAAAGCCTAACTTGATAGACTATGAGGAAACAAAAGTAAGAGTTATATATCACTATAAGCCACTAGCTGATACACAACAAAGAATTTGGTTAAATGGGCCTTTGGGTCTCCTTTACCCTTGTATTTATCAAACTTTGGTGGTTTGTATCCTAGAGGAAATGGTATTTGTAAATACTCCATGTTGAATGGGTAGGAACACACGTCATCCAACTTAAAATTCTTGGTCTATCTCCCATCTTGAATGGTGATAGTTGCCTCCTTCATTTGCTATAATTCTTGTGCCAAGAAAATGGTTGGAATATTGGCCTGAGGTGGAGGCTGGGTGGTCAAAGGTGGATTGCCTTGATTGGGATATAGTGGAGGCATGGTTTGTTTCAGAATGTTGGTTTTGTTAGGGAACTGACCAAGAATATGCATCCATGGATTGGGATGAGCTTTTTAAAACTACACACATTAGGGTGTGATATTCTAGTTCATATTTGGTATATAATCTTGGTTTTGAGGGAATTGTGGCTGAAATGGAAGGATATGGCTCTAGGTGAAGTACTATGCTTGTTGAGGTTGAGTACGGACTTGTTGCTGACTAGTCAAACCTAGCTGAATAAAGGGAACCTATTGTGAAACAAGGCCCTATCATTAAATTTGTGACACGTTTAGAATAAAAGGCAATTATTACTTGATTGGTACTTGTGGAACAATAATACCTCATTATTATGCAAACACTTGTTATGAAGTAGATGTTTGTTGGATATTTGACAATTTTTAATGACTAGTAGACATACATTATTGGTTAGACAATATTTGTGAAGGCATGTTAGTTTATGGTTAGAGAGGTATGTTTATCACTACCTAACAAGGTGAAACATTGGTTGCCCTTGCTGAGGTGGTGAATTGTTTTACCTCTACTACATGGGTATATAGGACTATGTCTATTATTATGGGATGTTAGTTATCACCTATTTTGGTGGAGTAGCATTTGTTATGTTTGGTTGAGGCAAGGCACTATTTTGAACTTGACTACTTAATCCTTGTGATTGCATACTTAAAGAAGCAATTGATTGATGATTAGAGGTAGCTTGTTGTGGTTGGGAGGTAAAATTTCTTATCCCTTGTTATTGTGAACCACTCATGGTGTTAGCTAAAGGTACTTATCCTGCAATAGTTATTTGTGTAGTTAAACCATTTTTGCCTGGATTGGATGACACTTGTGTGTTATCTACTGTGTTTGGCACATTTATCTATGTAAAAGTAGTAGACACTTTTTCGATAGCTAGGGCATTGAACATGTCTCCAACTAAATTGATTTGCATGAATGAGTCTATAACTAAATTTTCTTGGCCTTTCAATTCGATTAAGACTCTTATTGAAGGAGTTAGCTTGATAAGTAGAGAATTTGACATGGTCATGTTATTGAAATTGCATACTAAGATTAAATAGGTCTGGTATGTTGTTTGCATCCGTATAAAGTGGTCCTCTATGAGGCCTTTTCTTGTAATAAGCATATGTGGATCTTGGTATGACATCATCACAAGTGCTTGAGGATTGCTAGTAGAGGAATGTTCAATGGTTTGATTGTAAGGCATGTTATAAGGCACTCTAACTAGACTTACCAAGTTTTCATGGGGGAAGTGTGTTGAAAACTTAGCCTCTACCTCTGCAAATTTGATTAGAACTTCATCCTTATTTACAAGAAAGTGATTATTAAACAAATAGGGATCATATGTTGATGGCATCATAACATAGTACAATTGTTGTTGAACTTGGTCTGCAATTGATGGTACACTAGCTAAGTGTTATATTATTTGTTCTTGGTCCTACTCTTAGTATGGAGGCATGTTAACCAAATAGTGAGCTAAAGGATCTTGGCTTTGTTCCCTTGATTGAGTGTTGTAAGGTGGATAAGGATTCATCTCACATATTACATCGTCACCTTAGGGGTCTTGAACAAAGTCATCTTGTGTAACCACATTATCATATCCCAGATTGTACATGGATCCACTATGAGTATAGTGAGACATATTCAAATCAATGATGAATGTTTCATGATAAATTCCTAGAGTTTTATAAACTCTTTAAAAATAACGTCCAAAAGATAAATGGTTCGAACTTGGTCTAAAAGTGGAGTTGTATCTCCAAAAGGTCTATGTTAAAACTTGACACAAAATAGTCTAACATCAAATGTCTCACACAAAAAGGTCAAGTGGATGAATAAAAATTGGAATGCCAAACTCTAGATATAAAGGGTTTCAAACAAACATAATCTAAGAAAACAAAAGTTATTAGGTATTTTGAAGAAGACACAAAAGCTAGGCTCAAAACAAGCATGTGCTAGATTTTTTGAAAAAGGCACAAAACTTAGACTTGAAACAAAATGAGATAAGAGATTTAATATAATAAATTTGAAACACTTTGACATAAAATAGTCATTTAGATTTAAACATGAACTTGGTCAATTGGCATAATACATGAAATAATAGGCATATGGAAGATAGACTATTTCTCCCAAATCTAGGCATAAATAATAGTTTGCAAATTCAATAAAGAATTAACCTAAGTTACATAACCCAAAAGATAAAAATCGATGTCTAGGCCAAAATCACACAAGGCATAGGTAAAAATCAATCAATGTTTGGATTTGAACCTGTCAAGGTTAATTTTGAACTCAATGTAGAAAACTAGGCTTATTTAAACAAACAACAAGCCAGATAAGAACAAATAATATAATGACACCAGGTAAAGATCCAAAAGGCACACGTGGCTTTGGTTTTGAAATTATAATTTTTGGACATAAGGTAATAAGTCTATGAAATGATTTGAGCAGCGTAATGATATTATCATGCTCTAAAATATATAACCAATGGCTTGGTTTCAAGACTCCAAAGCACAAGATTTGAAATGAATTAGCCAACGTAATAACACCTTTTCAATCAAATGATAAACACACACAAGGTTTGATAAAAATACTAAGGCATATGTTCGATGTCAAATGGGTGACGTAACTTCTCCTCAAACAAAGGAGTGATGTAAACAAGACTCATTCAGAAGTGGTAAGATAGACAAAAATATATAATTTAACTCAAAACCATGTAATAAAGGATAAAATGACACAAACACCTAAGTGTAACATCCTAAATCTTAAAACTAATAAGGTTGCATAATATTGTCAATATACTCACTCTTGATAGGTGTTTCACTCAAATTTTGCTATTATTTAGAAGAAGGTAGTAAAACTAGAAATATGGGTTATGGTAGAAATCCCTGATAAAAGGTGTGCATGTTGAATCAAAAGATTATGAAGAACTCCTTGGCTAGGGAGGAAAACCTATAGATAAGATAGCACTAAAGCAAATTTGTTAATTAGTTAAAAAAATGGGTTTTGGTTCATTTAAAGGGTCTAAAGAATTATTTAGGGGTTTGACAGTCAGAATCTAATGTGTGAAAAATGGTGTCTACATTTACCCCTTTTTGTTATGTGGCTTGAATCAACAAGCTACTGGAACAAAAATGGAAGTTGGGTGAGGCTAGGGTTACCCCAAGTTTAGGATGAGGTGTTCCCCCTCAAACTGGGAGGTGATGAGTTAAAATGAAATTGGGTCAAGGTTTGATAAATGGGTAGGTGGTGAGATAAGGTTGGGCTTTTGTAATGCAAAGTCGACGTACAAAATACAATGAAGTTCAAGAGTCAAAATCATGTAAAGAGTAAAGTTGCCAATGTTTGATAAAATTAAAGGTTATGATAAGAGTACAAGTGACCAATTTAATGCATGACTGTTGTAGGCATTGTTAGGTTGTGGAGCTAAAAGCTTCAACTCTTTACAAACAGTGGGAAAAAAGGTTGCTGAGATCCAGGAGCACCAGCATCGGCAGCAGGACTGACGTCGATCGTGAGCAGTGCTGAAGGCCACCGGCGACGGCAGGAAGTCGGCCGACGTCGGTAGAACCAGGCAAGCAGGGACCGGCGTCGGTCGCCTGTGTGTTCTAGAACTGCTCGTTGCATGGACAGTTAGTTAAGTGAATGAAGAGTTTGCATGTTAAGACCAATTAGAGTCTTGAGCTGCGAGGATAATTGTCTAAATTAAGAGTCTAAGTTATTGTTTAAGTTAGGGATCTATTTATAGACCCATTGGCATGTATTGTATAAGGATGAGATAGAAAGGAAGAGTTCCTTCCATTGTAAGATCATTGAGTTGCAGGTTGTTGCAAGCTCATAGGGGATCTACATGTAAGTTTGGTCTGTTGAATTGCAGGTTGCAGGTTCATGGGAGATCAACTTGAAGTGCTATAGAGTGCTTGGTGTACCGGCAGGGTTATTACTGACTGGTTGGTGAGGTGAACACCAATTCTATGTGTGAGTTGGTTGTTGGGACCGTTTTTTGTGTAGGAGAGTGTTGTGTAGAAAAATTACTATACACTTGAGGCGTGGGAAACCTCTGTAAGGTGGAAGAGTGTGGCGGCTCTTTGTAGTATTCTTTTTTGTAAAGTGTTAATACAAGATAGTGTATTGTCTCTCATATTCTGTGCTATTGGTGAATTCTAGTTACTTGTGTTTTTGGTTATTTCCGCATATTTAATTTCTTATATTTGGTAATCATATTGTGCTCTTTCTGAGGAGCAAGATCCTAACAAGTAAAATCAGAACAGGTGTGTTTGTTCTTGGATTCCCACCCCTACAACTGGTATCAGAGCTTTTGGTTGGGATACTAACAGATTGGTTTAGATCTGGGTAGTGTGTTTTGATTACAGGTTACTCACAGGGTTTTTGTTTGAGTGGGAGTTGAGCAATGACAGAAGACAGTAAGCTACGAATGGAAAAGTTTAATGGCAAGAACTACCAATTATGGAGGATGCAGATTGAGGACTATCTGTATCAGAAAGATTTGTACTTACCGTTGGGTGGGGTTAATTGCAAACCCTCGGATATGAAAGATGAAGAATGGGAGGTTCTTGATCGGAAGGCTCTGGGATCTATTAGATTGAGTCTTGCATCATCTGTGATTTCCAGCTTATCACAGTGTAAGACAACGGTGGAGTTGATGGAATCTTTGGCAAATTTATATGAAAAACCCTCTGCTTCTAATAAGGTATTTCTTATGAAGCGTTTATTTAATTTGCAAATGTTGGAAGGTGGATCTATTCATAGCCATCTTAGTGATTTCCATGGTTTGGTAAACCAGTTAAGTTCAGTCAATATTGTATTTGATGATGAAATTAGAGCTCTCTTAATCTTGTGTTCATTACCTAAAAGTTGGGAAGGTTTGGTAATGGCAGTTTCTAATATTGTGTCTCCTTCAAAAGTCTTAAAAGTGGATGATGTTGTGAGTGTGATCTTGAATGAAGAGATACGGAGGAAAAGCACAGGTGAATCATCAGGAGATGCTTTGAGTGTTGAAGGCAGAGGAAGGCCAAGAGAGAAGATAGAGCGTGGGAGATCAAGGTCGAAGATAGGCAGAAGATCCAAGTCCAGGTATGGCAGAATAACCTGCTAAAAATGTGGAAAGCAAGGGCACTTAAAGAGAGACTGCAGATCGGGTGAAGATCAGCATGAAGGACATGGAGAAGAAGCAGATGTTGTGGATTACATTACACAGGATGCTCTGGTATGTTCTTTGGATAAAGTAGAATCTTGGGTTTTAGATTCTGGTGCCTCTTTTCATGCATCTCCACATAGGGAATTTTTTCATGAGTATGTCCAGGGAGACTTTGGAGAAATTTGTGTAGGGGATGGTAAGCCTTGTCAGATTGTTGGCAAAGGAAAAGTGAAGCTGAAATTGCAGACAGGTGACACATGGGTGTTAAAGGAGGTCATGCATGTCCCAGTTCTGAAGCAGAATTTGATTTCTATTAGAAGTTTGGGTGATGAGGGTTGCATTGTAACTCTCACAGCGGACTCTTGGAAGGTTACCAAGGGTACACTTGTTGTAGCTAGAGGTAAAAAAGTAGGTACGCTTTATCTATCTACTTGTATTATTGATTCTCTTTCTGGGTTATCTACTTCAGCTGTAGATTCGGAGATGTGGCTTAATAGGCTTGGTCACATAGATAAGAAGGAGATGCTTGTTCTTGAGTTAAAGAGTATGCTTTCAGATTTGGAAGGCATGGATCGTGGTTTCTGTATGCAGAAGAAGAAGGTGACATTTCTTGAGGAATCTGATGTTAGTGACAAGAACAGGAAAGCCTTGGTTTTCAAGGAGAAGGTGACGGACAGAGTTCAGCACAAGATGCAGAGGAATTGTGAGCAGAGCAAGGGTGATTTGGACAAGGGTTTGATCTAAAAGGAGCTCGCGGGAAAAAGTCAGGTCTCACTAGAGAAACACAGAGACCGACGTCGGCAGGAAAATCAGCGTCGGCATCCAGACAGGGACCGATGTCGGCTATGTGCAGCCCGACGTCAGTGACTCAGGGCAGATAACGACCGGCGTCAGCCAGGGGAAACCGACATCGGCAAGGTGGCATTCGCAGGGAACCGACATCGGTCGGATGCAGACTGAGATGTGACCGGCATCGGTCACTGAGACGAATTTTGGGTGGACAGCCAGCTGTCATGGAGTCTCAAGTGCCCATATGGAGGACTGAAGGTGTAAGTAAGTTCTTAAATTCATCATTTCCCTTCTTTACACTACTTGTTGCTCGCTTATGGTATAGAACCAGGAAGTTGTTAAAGAAGCAGAACAGGTAGATCCAAGAAACAGTGGGAGCTTGGCATGGATGAGGATGTGATTCCTTGGAGGAGAACCAAACAGGTGTTTTGGGTAGAGTTGCCAGCTGGAAGTAAGCACTGAGAGACGAATGGATGTTCAGGATGAAGAAGAGCGGAAATGGATATGTGAGATGGAAGATCAGGGTATATGGTCTTGTATTAGCTACAGGGCAATGGAGGTTTGATCATTGTGTTTCTCTTTACCAGGTTGGATAATATTAGCTACATTATCCTATTCCTGTATGATGTGCTTGTTGCAGGGTTACATATACAGGTATTGCTGAAACAAAGGTAAAGCTAGTTCAGGTGTGTGTCATGGAGAATCTGGGAGCAACAAGATTCTTTGGCATGAGTGTGTTCTAGAGACATGGAGGTCTTGTTGACTTTGTTTCAGGATGATTGTGTGAGACCGGTTAGCACGCCGATGGTTGGACAGTTCACAGAACAGGTGTCTTGATTCACATAATGAGGTTGAGTGCATGGTATGTACTAAACCTAAGTTTTCCCAAGCAGTGGGAGTTGTCACAAGTTTGGAGTCAATCCGAGAAAGTAATACTGAAGGGCAGTTCAGTGGGACCAGCAGCAGGTGCACATGCTATGCAGGGTCAAGTTCTTTTTCTACATGGTTGTAGATGCGGATGTGGCAGGTAATTTGGATGACAGGTTTTGCACTACAGGATTTGTGGTGGTTGGTCTTCAAGAGTGATCTTGAGGAGGGGTACAAAGCCAAGGGAACAAACTAGACGGAGTACAGGTACAGGTACAGGTTGCAGCTGTTTATCTCCAAGTGGGAGATTGTTAGGTTATGGAGCTAAAAGCTTCAACTCTTTGCAAACAGTGGGAACAGAAGGTTGCTAAGATCCAGGAGCACCGGGGTCGGCAGTAGGACCGACGTCGGTCGTGACCAGTGCAGAAGGCCACCGGTAACGGCAGGAAGTCAGCCGACATCAGCAGAACCAGGCAAGCAGGGACCGGCATCGGTCGCCTGTGTGATCCAGAACTGCTCGTTGCATGGATAGTTAGTTAAGTGAACGAAGAGTTTGCATGTTAAGACCAGTTAGAGTCTTGAGCTGCGAGGATAATTGTCTAAATTAAGAGTCTAAGTTATTGTTTAAGTTAGGGATCTATTTATAGACCCATTGGCATGTATTGTATAAGGATGAGATAGAAAGGAAGAGTTCCTTCCATTGTAAGATCATTGAGTTGCAGGTTGTTGCAAGCTCATAGGGGATCTACATGTAAGTTTGGTCTGTTGAATTGCAGGTTGCAAGTTCATGGGAGATCAACTTGAAGTGCTATAGAGTGCTTGGTGTACCGGCAGGGTTATTACTGACTGGTTGGTGAGGTGAACACCAATTCTGTGTGTGAGTTGGTTGTTGGGACCGTTTTTTGTGTAGGAGAGTGTTGTGTAGAAGAATTACTGTACACTTGAGGCATGGGAAACCTTTGTAAGGTGGAAGAGTGTGGCGGCTCTTTGTAGTATTCTTTTCTATAAAGTGTTAATACAAGATAGTGTATTGTCTATCATATTCTGTGCTATTGGTGAATTCTAGTTACTTGTGTTTCTGGTTATTTCCGCATATTTAATTGCTTATATTTGGTAATCATACTGTGCTCTTTCTGAGGAGCAAGATCCTAACAAGTGGAATCAGAACAGGTGTGTTTGTTCTTGGATTCCCACCCCTACAGGCATGGCAGTGGGATATACTTGTTAGTCTCTAAAGCAGGTCTAGTGTGTTTGTGGGTATCTGAGGTAGGAAGTGCTCTCGAGAAGACATAAATGAATAGGTCTATGCATGAGGTGGTGTAAAAAGTGTATAGGTAACATGCCAAAGTTGTCTAGTGTGGTCAAAATAACTAAGCACAAGTAGCATAAATTATGCAAAAAAATGAAGGAAAAAATGATCAACGTCGAGGTGGACGTGGGCAAATGGGTGGTTGTGGGTGGGGACAACCAAGATGACTCTGTATGCACTAGGCAAGTAGACATTGCCTACAAATGTGATGGGATGAAAAACCCCACCTCATCTTCAGGCCAAATGTAGTTTTAGTTACGAAAGGTAGGTTGCTTATTAAGAAAATGGGTTATGTAGGTGTTGAAAATAGGTAGGTGAAAGAATAGGATGTCCAAGAATGTCTTGTGTTAAGGTTTGCTAAAGGTAAGATGGGTAGATAAAAGGGTAAGGTGGGGTAAGGTGTGGTTGAATCACTATGTGAGGGAAGTTATAAACTAGTGACCTAACCATTGATGGTTAGGGTCTACTATCGACAGTCACCATGACCATTGATGGTCAAGGTGAAACCCTAAAAGCGATAAAAGTAAAAATGGAAACAATTTTGTTATTTTCAAATTTTAACTCCCTAAATTGAGCATTTTTCATTTGCATTATGAGATTTATTATCTGTTGACTTTGAGAAAGGGGATTCTCTTGTGATTCGAGAATTTTTTGTGTGGGACCACAACTGAGTGGGATGGAAGGGGGAAGAGGGTGCGACCAAATGGAGGGACGTGGGCTTCATCCACGACACAGGTCTCAGAATGAGGTAAGGAGTGTTTTAAATTTGTTATTATTGGTAAAAAAGTGATTAAGTACATGTGAAAATGAATTTAGTAAAGGATATAGGTAAAATCTAAGGGTTAAGTTTAGGGTTTTTACACTAGAATGCCCTAGATTTGAATTTAGGTTAAAATTAGGGAAATCAAAGAATTAGGGTGGATGAAAAAGATAGGTAGAGTTGGGAATGTAGTGTAGAGTCATGTTAGTTGTGAAATTTTGACTATAGGTGTGGATTCAGGTATGGTTAGGGCATAGAGGGTCGTGGCCTGATGGTACATAGTGACCATCGATGATTGAGGGTTCAAGTTAAAAAAGTACCTAGGGGACCGTCGACAGTTGGCCCCTAGTGCTAAATAGGAGCCTAAGTGTGAAATAGGGGGTGAATATAAGATTTAATTTGTGCCTCGAATATGCTTAGAATTATTAAGATAGGATATGGTAGAATGTAAAATAAGATTATAGCTTAGGTGAATTCTTGATGATAAGAGAATTGGTAGAGATAATTCTGTTTGTAAATATGCTAAGATGATAGAATTAATAGATAGTGGTTTTAGGCATATGTGTTTGACATGTTCAATGGAATATAGACCTGAGAGTAGATTCACCTAGTGGATCATATTCATGTACTCTTTATACAGGTATGAGATACGATGAGTGATGAGGAGAGGAGACACATAGAGGCTGTAAGCTTAGGTTTAATATAACATTATTAGCATGTGGTCTAAGATCCTAGGATGTTGGTAGCACTGATCAGGATGGGACCCAATGACCAACACATTTTGGTTGTTGACAGGTGAGGTCAGGATACTACTAGAGGATATTGTGAGGATCACTCAATTACCCATCCATGGGGATATGATATACCATATAAAGAGTGAGGAGTGGGACTACTATATGGAGTAGATTTAAGGTGATGATCAGAGATAGGCAAAGTTCCATACAGATAGTTTTAGGTATGGTCTTATGTATTAGCTCACTCCTAATGATAGGTGCCTAGTTATGATGATGATGATGATGATGATAGCTTTGATGAGCTTCATGCTGCCAGATTCAGTTGGTGGGCAGTTTCTATATGTATTACTCAGTGTGTTGGTCGAGATGTTCTTAGGGAGGACTGTGTTTAGCTGGGCACAGGTGTCACTGGTACAGGTATATAGGGATTTATGAGCTTTCAGGGTACACTGATGCTACAGGATCAATGTCAGCTTAGTGTTACATTGTTAGGCATATGAGCATATCAGGGTATTAAGATCCATCGATGTATCTGATGATACTTATACATTGACAGATTATGTGGTCAATTTTATGTGAGGAGCAGGAGGTCGGGTGAGGGATATGGATTAGTTTTGAGATGCTCTCGAGGGTTTGGTGTGAGGGGATGTGATATGGTGGTTGTATGTTAGATGGCCATAGTGGGAAGGGTTGAGGTATTATATGATAGGGTTACAGAGCTAGCACTAGATATATGGCTGATGGGAGATGGAGATAGAGAGGATCCCTTTTGTACAGAGATAGTTCAAGCTTGTACAGGGGATTCCTACTGACATGGCACAATATCAGGAGGAGGAAGAGTTCTTACTACCTGAGCTATAGAATATAGACATGGTTCAAGATTTTAAGGAGTTGCCAGTGAGGGCCCACATTAATGATGCAGGGATTACTGATGGGTATGCTACTTGGTATCAGGGTCTATATGCCACAATGGATTTTGGTTGGGGAGATGCAAAGTAATAGGCCATGGATGTGGATCTAGCATAGGCATAGGCATAGGCACAGGGTG